>JARBWK010000017.1:15435237-15990237 GCA_030556195.1 Anolis apletophallus | reverse complement strand
TGTGAGAAGGCCTGGTATGAGAAGGTTTCGATGAGTGAAGCCCCAGTGTGAGAAGCCCCAGTGTGATAAGGCCTGGTGTGAGAGAAGCCCCAGTGTGAGAAGGCCTGGTGTGAGGAAAGTCCCAGTGTGCTAAGGCCTGTTATGAGAAGACTTCGGTGAGTGAAGCCCCAGTGTGAGAAGGCCCGGTGTGAGAAGGCCTGGTATGAGAAGACTTCGGTGAGTGAAGCCCCAGTGTGAGAAGGCCCAGTGTGAGAAGGCCCAGTGTGAGAAGGCCTGGCATGAGAAGACTTCGGTGAGTGAAGCCCCAGTGTGAGAAGGCCCAGTGTGAGAAGGCCCAGTGTGAGAAGGCCTGGCATGAGAAGACTTCGGTGAGTGAAGCCCCAGTGTGAGAAGGCGTGGTGTGAGAAGGCCTGGTGTGAGAAGACTTCGGTGAGTGAAGCCCCAGTGTGAGAAGGCCCAGTGTGAGAAGGCCTGGTGTGAGAAGGCCTGGCATGAGAAGACTTCGATGAGTGAAGCCCCAGTGTGAGAAGGCCCAGTGTGAGAAGGCCTGGTATGAGAAGACTTTGGTGAGAGACGCCCCAGTGTGAGAAGGCCTGGTGTGAGAAGACTTCGGTGAGGGAAGCCCCAGTGTGAGAAGACTTTGGTGAGGGAAGCCCCAGTGTGAGAAGACTTCAATGAGAGAAGCCCCAGTGTGAGAAGGCCTGGTGTGAGAAGACTTCAATGAGAGAAGCCCCAGTGTGAGAAGGCCTGGTGTGAGAAGACTTCGGTGAGGGAAGCCCCAGTGTGAGAAGGCCCAGTGTGATAAGGCCTTGTGTGAGAGAAGCCCCAGCGTGAGAAGGCCCGGTGTGAGAAGCCCCAGTGTGAGAAAGCCTGGTGTGAGAAGACTTCAATGAGAGAAGCCCCAGTGTGAGAAGGCCTGGTGTGAGAAGACTTCGGTGAGGGAAGCCCCAGTGTGAGAAGGCCCGGTGTGATAAGGCCTGGTGTGAGAGAAGCCCCAGCGTGAGAAGGCCCAGTGTGAGAAGGCCTGGTGTGAGAAGGCCTGGTATGAGAAGACTTCGGTGAGAGAAGCCCCAGTGTGAGAAGTCCAGGTGTGCTAAGGCCTGGTGTGAGAAGGCTTTGGTGAGAACAGCACCTGTGTGAGAAGACCTGGTGTGAGAGAAACCTCAGTGTGAGAAGGCCCGGTGTGATAAGGCCTGGTGTGAGAGAAGTCCCACTGTAAGAAGGCCTGATATGAAAAGACTTCGGTGAGAGAAGCCCCAGTGTGAGAAGTCCTGGTGTGCTAAGGCCTGGTGTGAGAAGGCTTTGGTGAGAACAGCACCTGTGTGAGAAGACCTGGTGTGAGAGAAGCCCCAGTGTGAGAAGGCCTGGTGTGAGAAGGAGGGAAAGGAAGGAAGGAAGGAAGGAAGGAAGGAAGATGTATGAGGGAAAGCAAAGGAAAAAAGAGAAAGAGAAAGGAAAGACAGATATAGAGGGAGAGATAGAAAGAAAGAAGAGGAAGGAAGGTGTATGAGGAAAAGCAAAGAAAGAAAGAGAAAGAAAGGAAATACAGATAGACAGAGAGAGAGAGGGAAGGTGTATGAGAGAAAGGAAGAGAAAGGAAGGAGAAAGGAAGACAGGACGGGAAGAAGGAAGGAAAGAAGGGGAAGAAGTATGAGGGGAAACAAAGGAAGAAGAAAGGAAGATGTGTGAGGGAAACGAAGAAAGGACGGAGAGCGCCACAATTGGGCAAGGCTGCGTCCACGCACACTCCGAGGGCCCAGGCCTGCCCACCTGGTGAGGAGGCACATGAGCTGCCGGACCTCGTCGCGCATGGAGGCGGCCCCCCGGCGCAGGTTGTAGTCGAAGAGCTCCCGGATGAGCCCCTGGGAGACCAGGATGTGCCGGATGGGGCCGTTGGTGGCCAGGGCCCGGAGGAGGGTGATGCAGTGCTCGGTGACGGCGGAGGCGCAGCCGTAGCACTTGGTGGAGGAGGTGTGCCCGCAGCCCAGGACGGAGAGGGCCCGGTACTGGCTGGCCGTGAAGGTGGGCTGCGCAGGCGCCGCCGCTGCCGAGGACGACGAAGAGGAGGAAGAGGAGCGCGAGGACTTGCTGGCTGCCTCCCGCTGCTGCAGGTCGTACTCCAGCAGCTCCTTCCGAGATGCGAACACCTTCTGGAGACGCAAAGCGGGACAAAGTCAGCCATTGCGCGGTGCAAGAACCCACCCAGTGGCGCCACTCAGGAACAGCAGCTGCATCTCGGCAACACTGAAATATTTCCCAGAGTGGAGCATGGGTTGCCGTCCCCCTTGCGCTGACCTGGATGATCTTGGAGAGCTCGTCGAAGGAGTTCTTGCAGTCGCCGCAGTACTCCTGGGCCAGCTGCAGGATGTACCGGTTGACGCTGGCCGAGGCCGAGCTGATCCCTCCGCCGGAGCCGGCGTCGTCCTGAAAACACCGAGGAGGAAACTGAGGCAGAGGGGCCGAGGGAGGCGGTGGTGAGGCCCAGCAGGAGACAGCAACCCCAAAGATAGTCCGGGTTGCCACTCCCACCGTCCCCGGCGGACGGGTTCAGCGATGGGGCCCTGGCGGGGGATCCCGAGGCCTCACCTGCGGCTTTTCGGGCGCGGCCTCGTTGACCTTGCACAGGAGGTTCTCCAGCTGCGGCCGGTGGCCCATGAGCTGGTGGTAAACGCGGTCGGCCTTGTCCAGGAGGGTGTTGATGTTGGTCACGGCCTGAAATGCAATGCCAGGCACCCTTCAGGGGGAGCTTCCACTCCGTTTGGGGGAGGAGGAGGAAGGGCCGGGTGGCGGCGAAGAAGAGGCTGGGCCCTGCCTGGGAGCCGAGTTTGGCCGTCTCACGACTTCCGCCGGGCCTGGCAGAGCCACGAACCGGGAGAACGGCTCCCCGAGGTGCCCAGACCCTCCCTGGGAGCCTTTCTCCCGGTTCGCGGCTCCGCCGAGCCCGGCGTGAGACGCGAACCGGCCAAACCCGGCTCCCAGGCAGGGCCTGTTCCTTGCAGGGAGCCTTTCTCCCGGTTCGCGGCTCCGTCAAGCCCAGCGGAGCCGGAAACTGGGGGAACGGCTGCCCGAGGTGCCCAGACCCTCTCTGGGAGCCTTTCTCCCGGTTCGCGGCTCCGCCGAGCCTGGCGGAAGACGCAAGCTGGCCAAACCCATTCCCAGGCAGGGCCTGTTCCTTGCGGGGAGCCTTTCTCCTGGTTCACGGCTCCGCCAAGCCTGGCGGAGCTGCAAACCGGGAGAACGGCTCCCCGAGGTGCCCAGGCCCTCCCTGGGAGCCTTTCTCCCGGTTCGCCATACTCGGCTCCCAGGCAGGGCCTGTTCCTTGCGGGGAGCCTTTCTCCCAGTTCGCAGCTCCGCCAAGCCCGGGAGGCGATCCGGGCCTGCAACGGGAGAAGTCGGCGACCGGCGACCGGCCGATCGCCCTGGCGACCCAGAAGATGACTGGTCGCCAGGGCGATCAGCCGCCGCGGGTCACCGTGTGCTTACACTGCAGGCCCGGATCGCCTCCCGGGATGCAAGGCCACCGCTCCTCCAATCATTCTCCGGAGCGGCGGGCTGTCTGCCGATGCAGGCCCCACAGCCCGTGATGGGATGGCGGCAGCGGCAGCCCTTCCTCTTGCAGAAATGACCTTGCCCCCCGACGCCTTTCTCCCCGGGCTGGTCAAAATCGGCCGACGGGCCGCATCTGGCACGTGGGCCGTAAGATGCCCAGGTTGCTTTGGGAGCATATCCAAGTCACGCCACCGACCAGCGCTGCTGGAGTCGGCATCCGGACGTCGTCTAGTACGCCGGAATATACGGTAAATGCTAGAGTATATGTCTTGTTTCCCTTTGGCTTGCGTGACCAATCGTGCTATTACAAAACCCATTCCTGAGTGTTTACTTCTTTCTCTGAAAGTGCCTGATGTACTTTGTCCCACTGAAAACGGATTACATAACATTGTCAGGTTCCCAATGTGTTTGTGACACGCCCGAGCCCCAGGGAAATCCCACGGGGGAGCGAGGCCAACCTTCTTGCGGTCCTCTTCGTTCTCAATGGGGTCCACGGCGCAGCAGGGCTTGGCGTAGAGCATGAAGTCAAAGCGGGCGTATTTGCAGAAGCCGCAGGCGTTGCAGAGGAAGGGGTCCTTCTCGTCGTAATTGATCGACCTGAGAAGCAAGGAAGAAGCGGGCGGTTGGGCTCGTTGAAGATCTTCAAGAAAGATTGGGACCGATACTGTTATGACCCTACGCTGATTCTCAAAGAGGGCGGTACCGCCCCCTGGTGGGTGGTGAGGTGATCCAAGGGGGTGGTGGGAGGCTCAGGGGAATTTGGGGGGCGGTGAACCCCTTTAATGGGGCGGTGAACAATTGGCCAGGAGGAGGGGTCGCGCGGCCCTCTTCTTTGGCCCCTGCCCCCTTCGCTTCGACCTGCATATTAGATATTTGGATTAGAATTAGTAAGAGTAGCAAAATTATTTATGAAGTAGCAACGAAAATATGGATAGGGGTCACCACAACCATATTATCATCTATCCATCCATCCCTCTTACGGTTGGATTGGATGGCCCCTTGGGATCTCTACCAATTTAGAAGTCTATGATTCAATCATCCATCCATCCATCTAATCTGCCCACCCATTATCTAGTACCTATCTATCTATCTATCTATCTATCTATCTATCTATCTATCTATGAATCTATCCATCCATCCATCTATCCATGATTCTATTTATCCATCCATCCATCTGTCTTTCTATCCATCCATCCATCCATCTATCCATCCATCCTTCCTATCTATCTATCCATCCACCCACCCACTCTATCTACCTGTCTGTCCGTCCGTCCATCCATCCAATCTATCCATCCCTTATCCACCCATCCACACGCTCTATCTATCTATCTATCTATCTATCTATCTATCTATCTATCTATGAATCTATCCATCCATCCATCTATCCATGATTCTATTTATCCATCCATCCATCTGTCTTTCTATCCATCCATCCATCCATCTATCCATCCATCCTTCCTATCTATCTATCCATCCACCCACCCACTCTATCTACCTGTCTGTCCGTCCGTCCATCCATCCAATCTATCCATCCCTTATCCACCCATCCACACGCTCTATCTATCTATCTATCTATCTATCTATCTATCTATCTATCTATCTATCTATGAATCTATCCATCCATCCATCTATCCATGATTCTATTTATCCATCCATCCGTCTTTCTATCCATCCATCCATCCATCCATCCTTCCTTCCTTCCTATCTATCTATCTATCTATGAATCTATCCATCCATCCATCCATCTATCCATGATTCTATTTATCCATCCATCCGTCTTTCTATCCATCCATCCATCCATCCATCCTTCCTTCCTTCCTATCTATCTATCTATCTATCTATCCATTCACCCACCCACCCACTCTATCTACCTGTCTGTCTGTCCATCCATCCAATCTATCCATCCCTTATCCACCCATCCACACGCTCTATCTATCTATCTATCTATCTATCTATCTATCTATCTATCTATCTATCTATCTATGAAGGTATCCATCCATCCGTCCGTCTATCTCTCCATCTATCTCTCCATCTATCTCTCCATCTATCTCTCCATCTATCTCTCCATCTATCTATCTATCTATCTATCTTTCCATCTATCTATCTATCTATCTATCCATCCTTCCTATCTATCCATCCATCCATCCATCCATCCACCCATTCTAGCTGTCTGTCTGTCCGTCCATCCAATCTATCCATCCCTTATCCACCCATCCACCCCCTCTATCTATCTATCTATGAATCTATCTATCCATCCATCTGTCCATTATTCTATCCATCCATCCATCCATCCATCCGTGTGTACGTATTCACAGGGACCATGACAGGGAACGGTCAGTTGGGACTATGTTTTGTAACCGCGCTGTATGCTTTGAGAAATAAAGCCTTCCCACTCTGTTCATTGCCAGAAAGCAGCAGATCAGAACAGCGGGGATTATTTTCCCCCTCGTAGTTGATTTTTAGGTCGTTCTGGGAGCATTAATTAAGTAAGCAATTTAGACCCGCCCTGGAGCGTGAGATGATGGCAGCATCATCTGCATAAAGCAGTAAGGAAAATACGACATAGCCTGAGTACGGAGGAGAGCAAACCAACACCAGGCTTTGGGCCCTAACTCTTCCATGCTTCTACATGTGTCTGCAGAAGCCCACCTGCACTTGTGGCACTGGTAGACGTTCTCCCCGCAGTTCCCACACACCCCAGGGTTGGCCGGGACGGAGGCGCTGCACCGCGGGCACTGCAGGGTCTCGGTCGAGGCCTGGTAGTTCTCGTAGAAGTCGGCAAACTCAATCATGAGGTTGGAGGCCACGATAGGCAGCGGCAGGTCGATCTTCACCTCGGTTTGCCCCGGAGTCAGCTGGACCTTCTTGGCCTTGTGCCACCGGGCCGGCCTACGAACGAAACACGGAAAGAAGGGGAAACATCAGCTCGCGCCCAAGCGTGTTGTTATCGTTGCCTTCTATTCTGCCTCCCTTTGGGATTATTATTATTATTATAATATTATTATTATTAACTATCCCCGGCAACGCTTTGCTGTGGGGGAGGGGCCAGGGGAGTTGTTTCTATATCTATATCTTCTATCTTCTATATCTATTTATCTATCTATTTATCTATCTATATCTTCTATCTATATCTATATCTATCTATCTATCTCTATTTCTATCTCTATCTATAATAAAGCGGAGTGTTTGTATGTGTGTTTGTATGTATGTATGTATGTGGCAGCATTCTGATTGGCTCCCGGCCTCTACATTCTGACAACATGATTGGTTGCCAGTGAGGGAGTATTTGCATAACGCCTCTAATTGGTTAGCCAACACGAACATTCCGACACTCTAAACTGCCAGAGGGGGATAAGGCAAAGGCCGGAGGCAGTCAGCCATGGTGGGAGTCCTGGCCTCTACATTCTGACAACACCATTGGTTGCCAGTGAGGTAGTATGTGCATAACGCCTCTAATTGGCCAGCCAACACGAACATTCCGACACTCTAAACTGCCAGAGGGGGATAAGGCAAAGGCCGGAGGCAGTCAGGCATGGTGGGAATTTCAGACCAAAACACTTTGCGGCCCCCAACGACGACAGAACAAGACCAAACTTGGCACACAAAACCCCCAAGACCCACTCTACATCCTGGTGCAGTTTGAGGGAGGATGGACCATGGATGACAGGACTTGCAGTACTTTAACTCAATTCCTTAGAGCACTGTGGCCCACACCAATGATGGCATGACCCGCTCTACATCCTGCTGCAGTTTGGAGGAGGGTGGATCACAGATGATGGGACTTGCAGTAACTCCACAGAATATGGGATCTGTAGTATTTTCAAACCCTTCATTTCCCACAGACCACTGCGGCCCTGAACAAGGACCGATAAAGACTAAACTTGGCACGCAGCGCCCCCATGACCCATTCTCCATCCTGCTGCAGTTTAGAGGACGGCGGACCATGGAGGATGGGACTTCAAGTACTTCTACTCATTCCCCAAGACTGCTGCAGCCCCCAACAAAGACCGATAAAGACCACCCAGTGGTTTTTGAGTTATGCTAATCCCACAACCGAACATTACATTTTTATTTCGCCGCCACAAGTCCCCGCTGGGGCAGATGGTGGCGGGATATAAATAAAGATTATTATTATTATAGATTATCATCATCATTACTTGTTCTTGAGCTCCACGATGGCCTGCACCGTCCGGTTGTTGTAGTAGAGGTTGATGGTCCGGACCATCTTGGTGCGCTTGAGGTCCCCGACCTTGACGGTGACCTTGCTGATGGTGTGGCTGCCAATGAGCTTGACCACCTGCTGGGTGGTGGTGTAGCGGGTGTCCACCTTGATGGAGGAGAGCTTGATGTACTGTGGGAGGAGAGAATTGGGAAGGGGAGAGATGGGAGACGGAGAACACTGAGCAGCCCAGGGGTCGATTGCAACTACAGACCTTCCCCTTCCATCTACTGAGTACAGAATCTCAAAGAATTCCTGGAGAAATATTCTCTTAAGGTATCTGTACTGTGACTCTATGATCGACTTTTGGTAGAAGTTAGGGCTGCCACCTGTCCCGTATTATTCGGGACGTCCGGTAGTTTTGCTCTGAATTTCGTGTCCCGTATTTTCAGCTCCTGTCCCATATAGACAGGACGGGACAGGTGGCAGCAGGAGGAGAGGCCAGGCCAGCAGTGAGCGCCACCGCACCGCCAGCAGCTTCTCCGCGGCGCTTGCACTTGCTTGCCTCGCACTTACTCGCAGGCACGGCAGGCAGCAGAGCAGTCCCAGCAGCGGCGCGCCTGCCCGACTTTTTCCTGGCCTGCCCCCTGCCCTATGGCGGGCTCCGCTCAGGTCAGCCAATGAGGGCAGGCCACCACAGAGCATGCGCACGGGAGAGAGAGCAGCAGAGACACCACAAGGCAGAGCTGAGAGCAGGACGACGCCGAGAGAGCGAAAGAGAGTGAGCCAGGCCCAGGGCCGAGAGGTCAGAATCCACCTTCTCCTTCCTGACCTGCCCCCTGCCCTATGGCGGGCTCCGTTCAGGTCAGCCAATGAGGGCAGGCCACCACAGAGCATGCGAACGGGAGAGAGGCGAGAGCAGGACGACACCGAGAGAGAGAGAGAGAGAGCCAGGCCCAGAGCCAAGTGGCCAGCGTCCACCTTCTTCTTGGCCCGCCCCCTGCCCTATGGCGGACTCCGCTCAGGTCAGCCAATGAGAGCAGGCCACCACGGAGCATGCGCACGGAAGAGAGGTGAGAGCAGCAGAGACACCACAAGGTTGAGCTGAGAGCAGGACGAAGCCGAGGGAGCAAGAGAGAGAGAGCCAGAGCCAGAGCCAAGAGGTCAGCATCCACCTTCTTCTTCCTGGCCTGCCTCCTGCCCTATGGCAGGCTCCGCTCAGGACAGCCACCAATTGCTGACCGACACTCGTAGGGTCGTCGGCGTACCTTTGGAACGCGGCCCACCCAAACTGACATATTGAACGCGGAGATGTCCCACATGGGCGGCACAGGGAAAGGACTAAAGAAGGACTCACGCAGAACGGCACTTCGGGGTTGTTGCAGACGAGGCACGGGTCACTTTCCAGGTAGTAGCCATCGAATTCCACCAGGCCGGAAAGAGTACTGAGATGGAGGTAAAGGACACTCGGCTGTTATAGCCTATAAACCAGGCCTGGGCCAACTTCAGCCCTCCCTCCAGGTGTTTTGGACTTCAACTCCCACCACTCCTAACAGCCAGTAGGCTGTTAGGAGTAGTGGGAGTTGGAGTCCAAAACACCGGGAGGGTAGTAGTAGTTTCCCATCTAAAGGATGCTTTACTTTGGCTTGGCTTGGATGATGTTTTGATTACTGCAAATATAGCTTTGAGAGGGAAGGACACTCACTTGTAAATGTTGGAATTGGGGTGGTTGGTGAGGATGTGGTTCTGCATCCGGAGGATCTCCACGGCCTTCTGGGAATACTCCTTCAGCTGAAAAGTAGGCCATACATGGGTCATACATGCTTGAGGAAGGCCATGGGGTACTAAGAAGAGGCCATATAACACCCAAGTGTCTAGGCATTGTGTTCTCATGGTGGGCTTCGCTCTCACAGACCCTCCCCTCACGGCAAACTTATACTGGAGCTTCACATAGTAGCTTTCTACACACAGCAACCTTCACGCTGGAGCTTACACACGAGGCCATCAACCTAGGGCTTCCTCTCACCAAAGCTTCTCACGCCAGGTCTTCCCATACACGGACTTCTCACACACTAAGGCCTACCTCACACAGAGGCTTCTCTCACAGACTCAGGCCTAACTTACACTGTGAGGCCTTCTCTCACAGACTATGAGGCCTTCTCTCACAAACTAAGGTCTACCTCATACTGTGAGGCCTTCTCTCACAGACTATGAGGCCTTCTCTCACAAACTGAGGCCTACCTCACACTGTGAGGCCTTCTCTCACAGACTGAGGCCTTCCTCACACTGTGAAGCCTTCTCTCACAGACTATGAGGCCTTCTCTCACAGGCTAAGGCCTCCCTCACACTGTGAGGCCTTCTCTAACAAACTAAGGCCTACCCCACACTGTGAAGCCTTCTCTCACAGACTAAGGCCTACCTCGCACTGTGAGGCCTTCTCTAACAAACTAAGGCCTACCTCACACTGTGAAGCCTTCTCTCACAGACTAAGGCCTACCTCGCACTGTGAGGCCTTCTCTCACAGACTCAGGCCTACCTCACACTGTGAGGCCTTCTCTCACAGACTCAGGCCTACCTCACACTGTGAGGCCTTCTCTCACAGACTAAGGCCTACCTCACACTGTGAAGCCTTCTCTTACAGACTCAGGCCTCCCCCACACAGAGGCTTTTCTCACAGACTCAGGCCTACCTCACACTGTGAGGCCTTCTCTCACAGACTCAGGCCTACCTCACACTGCGAAACCTTCTCTCACAGACTCAGGCCTACCTCACAGTGCGAAACCTACTCTCACAGACTCAGGCGTACCTCACACTGTGAGGCCTTCTCTCACAGACTCAGGCCTACCTCACACTGTGAGGCCTTCTCTCACAGACTCAGGCCTACCTCACACTGTGAAGCCTTCTCTTACAGACTCAGGCCTCCCCCACACAGAGGCTTTTCTCACAGACTCAGGCCTACCTCACACTACGAAACCTTCTCTCACAGACTCAGGCCTACCTCACACTGCGAAACCTTCTCTCACAGACTCAGGCGTACCTCACACTGTGAGGCCTTCTCTCACAGACTCAGGCCTACCTCACACTGTGAGGCCTTCTCTCACAGACTCAGGCCTACCTCACACTGCGAAACCTTCTCTCACAGACTCAGGCCTACCTTGCACTGTGAGGCCTTCTCTAACAAACTAAGGCCTACCCCGCACTGTGAAGCCTTCTCTCACAGACTAAGGCCTACCTCGCACTGTGAGGCCTTCTCTCACAGACTCAGGCCTACCTCACACTGTGAGGCCTTCTCTCACAGACTCAGGCCTACCTCACACTGTGAGGCCTTCTCTCACAGACTAAGGCCTACCTCACACTGTGAAGCCTTCTCTTACAGACTCAGGCCTCCCCCACACAGAGGCTTTTCTCACAGACTCAGGCCTACCTCACACTGTGAGGCCTTCTCTCACAGACTCAGACCTACCTCACACTGCGAAACCTTCTCTCACAGACTAAGGCCTTCCTCACACTGTGAGGCCTTCTCTCACAGACTATGAGGCCTTCTCTCACAGACTAAGGCCTTCCTCACACTGTGAGGCCTTCTCTCACAGACTATGAGGCCTTCTCTCACAGACTAAGGCCTTCCTCACACTGTGAGGCCTTCTCTCACAGACTATGAGGCCTTCTCTCACAGACTATGAGGCCTTCTCTCACAGACTAAGGCCTTCCTCACACTGTGAGGCCTTCTCTCACAGACTATGAGGCCTTCTCTCACAGACTCAGGCCTACCTCACACTGCGAAACCTTCTCTCACAGACTAAGGCCTTCCTCACACTGTGAGGCCTTCTCTCACAGACTATGAGGCCTTCTCTCACAGACTATGAGGCCTTCTCTCATAGACTATGAGGCCTTCTCTCACAGACTATGAGGCCTTCTCTCACAGACTATGAGGCCTTCTCTCACAGACTATGAGGCCTTCTCTCACAGACTATGAGGCCTTCTCTCACAGACTAAGGCCTTCCTCACACTGTGAGGCCTTCTCTCACAGACTATGAGGCCTTCTCTCACAGACTATGAGGCCTTCTCTCACAGACTCAGGCCTAGGCCTTCTCTCACAGACTCAGGCCTTCCTCACACTGTGAGGCCTTCTCTCACAGACTATGAGGCCTTCTCTCACAGACTAAGGCCTTCCTCACACTGTGAGGCCTTCTCTCACAGACTAAGGCCTCCCTCACACTGTGAGGCCTTCTCACAGACTGAGACCTTTCTGCCACTGAGGTTTACCTCATACTTGAGTCACAGTTTTGAAATTTAAAATACCTAGTTTTATTTTTAATATTTCTGACAAATATGGCCTGGCTTGTCCTGCTTTCACCCAAAAGCAAGACCAGACGACCCCCGAGCCCTGCGTCTTACCTTCTTCTCTGTCTGCTGTGTTTTGAGTGAGAAGTAGCCCAGCAGGTCCACAAACTGGGCCGCCTTCCGCCCGTAAGCCGGCAGCTCGGGCCAGATGGACCACATCAGGTCCAGCAGCAGCTCCTGCTGGGATTTGTTGGAGTTCCTACGTGGAAAAAGGCCAAAAGGGAGCTGGATCTACAAGAGAACATTTTACAAGGATCCCGGGTTATCTGCTTTGAACTGGATCTAGGGGCAACACCGTTGGAGCAAAGAACCTTTGGGCTGACCTGTAGATGTGGAGGGCCAGGCAGTGGGCCTGCCACCGGACCGAGGAGGAGTTGGACTCCAGGAGGAAGCAGCGCAGGAACTGGATCAGGGTCTCCTTGTCGGCAAACTTGTTCAGCTGGCTCACCAGCGCCGTGCAGAGCTGGTCCTCTTGGCTGCCGGAAGCGCCGTCCCCTGGAAGGGAAACCGAGTCACGTGCACGGCCCCAAAGACTCCGCTCCAGCCCTCGTTTCCCTCTCCGTTACGAACAAGATCGCGTCTGTAGGTTTGCTCTTAAGTTGAATTTGTTTACAGCAGCGGTGCCCACACGTTTTCAGCATGCGAGCTATTTATATTAAAACCAAGGCAGAAAGATCTACCTCCCTCCTCAAGGCTGGAGAGGGGAGGGGGCGAGGCTTGGACAGAGGGGGTGGAGCCAGGCCATGCCAAGCCCCGGCTCCTCCCCTCTGGCTTTGGAGCTCCCAGCAGCTTCTCCAGGCTTGAGGGTGGCAATGCCAAGCCAGTGGTGGCATAGCTAGCACAAGGCTGGCTTGGCCCTGCCCTCCTCAAGCCTGGAGAAGCTGCTGGTAGAGCGGAAGCCACAGGGGGCGGAGCCAGGCCATGCCAAGCCCCGCCCCCTCCCCTCTGGCATTGGAGCTCCCAGCAGCTTCTCCAGGCTTGAGGATGGCAATGCCAAGCCAGTGGTGGCATAGCTAGCACAAGGCTGGCTTGGCACTGCCATCCTTCACCCTCTCCTCTGGCATTGGAGCTCCCAGCAGCTTCTCCAGGCTTGAGGGTGGCAATGCCAAGCCAGTGGTGGCATAGCTAGCACAAGGCTGGCTTGGCCCTGCCCTCCTCAAGCCTGGAGAAGCTGCTGGTAGAGCGGAAGCCAGAGGGGGCGGAGCCAGGCTGCACCAAGCCCCGCCCCCTCCCCTCTAGCATTGGAGCTCCCAGCAGCTTCTCCAGGCTTGAGGATGGCAATGCCAAGCCAGTGGTGACATAGCTAGCACAAGGCTGGCTTGGCCCTGCCCTCCTCAAGCCTGGAGAAGCTGCTGGTAGAGCGGAAGCCAGAGGGGGGCGGAGCCAGGCTGCACCAAGCCCCACCCCTCCCCTCTGGCTTTGGAGCTCCCAGCAGCTTCTCCAGGCTTAGGATGGCAATGCCAAGCCAGTGGTGACATAGCTAGCACAAGGCCTTTCTTGAGAAGGAGGGTGCGCGTGAGGAGGAGGAAGGAAGGGAAGCCCTGCTCCTGGTGCCGGCATCGGCCCCGGGGGCGGGGCTTCCCTCTGCCTCCTCCTCTTCGCAGTGTGCCTCGCGCCCTCCTTCCTTGACAACGGGGACGCCATTCCTCCTCCCCGCAGCGCTCCCCCTGTCCTCCCCAAGAGAGAGTTGCGTTGCGGGTTTTTTTTGGGGGAATCCATGTGAATTGCGCCCGCCCTTGGCTTGTGCCCCTAGCTCATGGCCTAGGGTGGCCTTATGGGTAATCCGGGCCTGTTTGATTGAGTATCACAGACTGGATGCCCCTTGGGGTCTTGTCCAAACATATGTACCTATGTCAATCGTATCTATCACTTCTATGGCTGGATGGACATCTGTTGGGAGGGCTTTGATTGAGTATCACAGACTGGGTGGCCCTTGGGGTCTCTTCCAAAGCTATCCTGTATCTATGTCAATCGTATGTATAATAACTATGGCTGGATGGACATCTGTCGGGAGGGTTCGGATTGTACATCACAGACTGGGGTTGGACTGGATGGCCCTTGGGGTCTTTATCTATCTCAATCGTATCTATCACATCTATGGCTGGATGGCCATCTCTCGGGAGGGCTTTGATTGTGTACTCCTGAATGGGGACGTCCCCACGGGGCCTCTCCTCCGGCCCTACAACCCCACGGAAGGGCGTCCAGCTCACCCTCCCGCTCTTTCTCCTTCTCCTCCTTCTTGCTCTTCTTGCTGGACGACTTGCTCTGCCCGGCGGGCTGTCCCGATCCCGATCCCGCCGGTGCCGAACCGGACGTTCCCGAGGACGATCCCGAGGAGGCGGCCGATGCCGAGAGGACTTTGCTCCCGCACAAAGCGCAGGAGAGGAGCTGCAGCAGGACCGGGGAGACCCCCTCGTCCACCAGGAAGCTGACTTGGAGGAGGAAGTAGAGGACCGCTGCGGAGAAATACACAACCACCACTACGATTCCCTCCCCACCGATACGATGCTTTGGGGAAAGGAGGTCAAGGACGGCCACGACTCACAATCGTCCTTGATGCAGAACTTCTGCCAGTTGACGGTCCGCTGCGTGGCGATTTCGGCGCAAGCCTTCAAGTGCTCCATCTGAAAGGCGCAGGCGGGAGACAAAGGAGCGGCTCAGCAGCTGACCAAGGCTCCCCGGGACTCAGGCGGAAGTGGGTCCAAACCCCACGCCCAGCTCCAGAATTCTATCATATGGGTTTTTAGCAGAGGCTGGATGGCTCTGTCAGGAGGGATCGGATTGTGCTGGCAGAAGGGGGTCAGACTGGATGGACCCTGGGGTGTCTTCCAACCCTTCTATCTAGTCATAATCTATTCTATCCATCACCTATCCTATCTGCATCCTATCTATCTGCCTACCTAGCTGCACATCCATCCATCCATCCATCTGTCCTATCTATTTACCTAACCAGCCGCTCACCCATCCATCCATCCATCCATCCATCCACCAACCCACACAATCAATCAACCTACCTATCTACATATCCATCCATCTCTCCTATCTACCTACCTACCTACCCATCCATCCATCTACCCACCCACCCAATCAATCAACCTATCTACATACCCATCCATCCATCTGTCCTATCTATCTACCTAACTAGCCACTCATCCATCCATCCATCACCCACCCACCCAATCAATCGACCTACCTACCTATCTACATATCCATCCATCCATCTCTCCTATCTACCTACCCATCCATCTATCTACCCACCCACCCAATCAATCAATCTACATACCCATCCATCTACCCACCCAATCAATCAACCTATCTACATACCCATCCATCTGTCCTATCTACCTAACTAGCCACTCATCCATCCATCCATCTACCTACTGTACCTACCTACCCACCCAATAAATCAACCTACCTACCTACCTGTCTACATACACATCCATCCATCTGTCTTATCTACCCACCCACTAACACACTTGATCAATCAATCAACCTACCTACCTATCTACATACCCATCTACCTACCTACCTACACATCCAATCTACCTACCTACCTAACCACTCATCAACCCATTTACCCACCCACCCAACCAATCAACCTACCTACCCATCCATCGATCTACCTACCCACCCATCCATCTCCCCACCCAATCAATCTACCTACCTACCCGTCTACATACCCATCCAGCCATCTGTCCTATTTACCTACCTACTTACCCATCCATCTACCCACCCACCCAATCAATCAACCTACGTACCTGTCTACATACACATCCATCCATCTGTCCTATCGACCTACCTACCCATCCATCCAATCTACCCACCCACCCGATCAATCAATCAACCTACCTACCTACCCATCCATCCAATCTACCTACCTACCTACCCATCCAATCCATCTACCCACCCACCCAATCAATCAATCAACCTACCTACCCATCCATCCAATCTACCTACCTACCTACCCATCCATCCAATCTACCCACCCACCCAATCAATCAACCAACCTACCTACCTACCCATCCATCCAATCTACCCACCCACCCGATCAATCAATCAACCTACCTACCTACCCATCCATCCAATCTACCTACCTACCTACCCATCCATCCAATCTACCCACCCACCCAATCAATCAATCAACCTACCTACCTACCCATCCATCCAATCTACCTACCTACCTACCCATCCAATCCATCTACCCACCCACCCAATCAATCAATCTACCTACCTACATACCCACCCATCTGCCCTACTTAACCATCCATCCATTCATCTACCCACCCACCCAATCAATGTACTTACCTTACCTAGCTATCTCTCTACCTACATACGCATCCATCCACCTATCTATCTATCTTTGCATCCAACAGCGGAACTCACTCCCTCGCAGCCCGGGAGAGGCTGGACGCCCTCCTGGCAGAAGGGGGCTGGACTGGCCGGCCTTTGGGGGCCCCTCCCAACCCCAGGAACTCACCAGGTTGATGAGGGTGTCGTACTGGAGGGCGGATCCGGAGCTGGCCGTGACCACGCTGGCCCGGAGGAAGATGCCCTGCTCCTCCAGGAGCCGCTTGATGCCCCGCACGTGAGAGTCCAGCGTGTGCAGGTCCCGCAGCTGGCGGTACTTCTCCTTGGAGCCGCAGATGAAGAGCAGCAGCTTGCGCACTTGCCGCCGCACAAAGGGCGTCTGCTGGATCATCAGGTACTGCGGCGGGAGAGAGAGAGAGAGGCGGCAGTGGCGGTCAGCTTCGACTCACCTCCACTGAGAGCACGGCCACCCTGACTTGCTCCATCCATCTGGATGAATGTCCCGCTCTCACCTCAGACAGGAAGTAGAACCAGGAGTGGTCGAAGACCGGGGGCGGAATGCGGGCGTTGGTGTCCGCGATCTTCTTGATCTGGTAAGGGAGGCGCAGCACCATCTCTGTCAGCAGCTGCGTGTAGGCCTCAAAGACGTCGGCCGCGTGGCCCTGGGAGGGAAGGAAGCCCACAATGGGGAAAAAAACCTCCAACCGACTCGGCATGGCCGCCCTCCTTCCTCCTGGACATGCCGCTCACCTTGACATACTGTCGCAGGAAGAAGGGGCTCATGTCGGGCGGGGAGGCGGAGGTGTGGGGCTTGAGCAGCTGGCTGCTGGCCACGGGCTCTTCGTCGCTCTGCTGGCCCTTCCAGAACTCCAGCAGGGACTTCAGCACGTGCAGGCAGTAGTCCACCGCCCCGGAGCTCAGCAGGGCCGCCGCCGTGGCGCTCGAGATCAACGAGGACGACTGCAGAGAGAGAGAGAGAGAGAAAGAGATCGGCAACCAAGGCTCAGGCGGCTCCGAGAGCAGAGCGGGCCTGCCTCAGGTGCAACTTGGTTAGACCCCTTCCAGTCCGGCTTCCGTTCGGGCATGGGACGGAGACGGTCCTGGTCTCCATCACAGACAAGCTACGGAGCCAGCTCGATCAGGACGGATCGGCGCTGCTTGTGTTATTGGACCTCACAGCAGCGTTCGACAGTCTTTTGGTACCTTCGTGGCTACTGGGTCGCTACAATGCAAATAAACAATAATAGTAACAATAAAAAATTCACGGACACCGCTCGAAAATACCCATACGCGCAGGGCGCATGTGCAGGCTTGCTCAATGGCGTGCCGCAGGGCAGGCTGGGAACGCTAATTGGGGCTGGTGAGGCCAATGCGCAGGCGCGGACACGCACAATGGCGCGCCGCAATGCTGCTTGGTCTTAGTAGTTCTATTGGTGCCCAGGAAGCGTTCAGGAATAATGCTGAACTGGCGGTACAATTATGGGTAAACACAACCCCACAAGGGTCTCACCTAAGTGAGAATAGTGGGGAGAAGTGCCTGACGGCAGGAGCTCACCCCTAGGCCGGCGGAGGGCCGTTTCGTCACTGGGACTTCTTCAGAGGCAATATATTGAATGCAATGACGTACTCAAGGGTGTATAATCTTCACAAGTGTCTCAAGTCACAAGGAGGACGGGCCATCCCATAAGCATCCCTGCAAGCCTGCACATGCGCCCTGCGCGTACGGGTATTTTCGAGTGCTCTCCGTGAATATTCCTTCCCTTCCGCTAGACACGGACTTCACTACTGGCTCTCTAGAATTTTCAAGCGCCTACTAAGGTTACTATTATTGTTTATTTGCATTGTAGCGACCCAGCAGCCACGAAGGTACCATTATCTTCCTGGCTACAGACTTCTGTATTGAATGATTGTTATACATTGCATGTGCTTTGCCATACTGTACCTCAGTCTTTCTCAACCAGTGTGCCGTGGCACACTAGTGTGCCTTGCTATTATGTCATCGCATTGTACTTAGGACATTGCCCCCTTTAGTCCCCATTGTGGGGGTGGAGGATTATTCTAATTGTCTACTGGCGAAAGAAAATAAAAATTATTTCTTTGGTTGTTTTGAGCCTTACTGTACTTATTCTATACCTGAATTGCTTTGTGGAGGTGAATCCAGCCAAGACGGATGCTCCTGTGGGAGAGCTGAAGCTGGGGGAGGGGTGGGGATCCAGCCTGTCCTGACTGAAGCTGGGGAGGGGCGACATTATGGTCGTCAACAGTTAAAAGTCTCGGCGTCACTCTAGACCAGGGGTGCTCATTATGGTGATCGGGAGCACCTAGGTGATCTTCGGTCCTCTTCCAGGTGATCTTTGGGCAGCTGCTAGCCGGACGGCACGCTCCTGCCATGGCTCCGCCCCCTCGTGTGCTCCCAGCAGCTGCTTTGCAGGGGCTTCCGTTCTTTACCAAAATGATTTTGGTCATTTTGGTGGGTGGGCCCTGGCATTTTTTAATGTTAAAAGTTGCCACACACAAAAAGGTGGTGACATGACTGCCCATAAATAACCCTCCTGTTCGTTCTCAGAGTGGTACCTTGCTGTTATGTCACGCAAGTAGCAGGACATTGCACTATTTAGTCCCCAATGTGGATTGAAATTATTCTAATTGCAGGAAGGAGGAAGGCAAAATAATTTTTGATACGATTTGATTACTGTATTATTCATATACCTGAATTGCAGGGCACAACAGGTGATCTTTTCAACTTGATTTTTCATATAGTAGCTCGCATGATGAAAAAGTGTGGGCACCCCTGCTCTAGACTCTCAACTGACGATGGAGACGCACATCTCCGCTGTCAGTAGAGTCGCTTTTTTCCATCTCCCGTCAGGCGAGGAAGCTGGCTCCCTACCTTTCCCGCCGCGATCTAGCCACAGTGGTCCAAGCCACGGTCATCTCAAGACTAGACTACTGTAATGCTTTCTACATTGGCCTTCCTTTGCTGGTGATCCGGAAATTGAAACTGGTCCAGAATGTGGCAGCTCGGCTGTTGGCTGGCGTCCCTATGAGCAGCCATATTACACCTATCTTACGCGAGCTGCATTGGTTACCAGTGGAATGCCGGATCACTTTCAAGGTGCTGGTACTGACCTTCAAGGCCTTGAATGGTCTGGGGCCAGTGTCCCTAAGGAACCGCCTCATCCCATACTGTCCCACTAGGCCACTATTTATTTATTTGTTTGTCACGTTTCTATACTGCCCCTCTCAGCCCGAAGGCGACTCGGGACGGTTTACACAGGCAGTCTCTGCCCTCAATACAACACAGCAACCAGTCACCCCCCCCCCCAGAAAATAACATATAATAACAAATTAACAATCAAAAACATACAATAGCAGCCTCAGCGTCATGATGAAATCAGTTTCCATCACCTGGTCGTCATTCCTTGTATCCAATTAAGCCTTATATTTCATCAGGAAATGCCTACTCAAACAGCCAGGTCTTGACTTTCTTGCGAAATGCCAGGAGGAAGGGGCTGATCTGATGTCTCTAGGGAGGGCGTTCCAAAGCCGAGGAGCCACCACTGAAAAGGCCCTGGCTCTCGTCCCTGCCAGTCGCCCTGCGAGGAAGGCGGGGCCGAGAGCAGGGCCTCCAGATGAGCTTAATCATCTCGATGGTTCATAGGGAGAGATGCGTTCGGACAGGTAAGTTGGACCCGAACTGTTTAGGGCTTTAAAGGCCAACGCCAGCACTTTGAATTGTGCCCGGTAGCAAACTGGCAGCCAGTGGAGCTGGCACAACGGGGGAGTCGTATGCTCTCTGAATGGCGCTCCTGTTACCAACCTGGCTGCTGTCCGTTGGACTAGTTGCAGCTTCCGAACAGTCTTCAAAGGCAGCCCCACGTAGAGAGCGTTGCAGTAATCTATACGGGATGTAACCAGAGCATGGACCACCGTGGCCAAGTCAGACTTCTCAAGGTACGGGCGCAGCTGGCGCACAAGCTTTAACTGTGCAAAAGCTCTCCCGGCCACCGCCAAGACCTGGGGTTCCAGGCTCAGCGATGAATCCAGGATCACTCCCAGGCTGCGAACCTGTGTCTTCAGGGGGAGTGTGACCCCGTCCAACACAGGCTGTAACCCTATGCCCTGTTCGGCCTTACGACTGACCAGGAGTGCCTCTGTCTTGTCTGGATTCAATTTCAATTTGTTCGCCCTCATCCAGTCCGACACAGCGGCCAAGCACCGACCACTACGTTCGGAGTCGGGAGTAGGTCTTCCCCTCAGAGCTGGGGAAGGGAGAAAGTAGGCCTCCTTCTCAGAGCCGAAGAAGGGGGAAAGTAGGCCTCTTTCTCTCAGCTGGGGAAGGGAGGAAGTAGGCCTCCTTCTCAGACCTGAAGAAGGGAGAAAGGGGACCTTAGAGCCGAAGAAGGGGGAAAGTAGGCCTCTCTCTCTGAGCTGGGGAAGGGATAAAGTAGGTCTCCTTTTCAGGGAGAAAGGAGACCTTAGAGCTGAAGAAGGGAGAAAGAGGCCCTCTTATTAAATAATAATAATAATAATAATAATAATGTGATGTTGGGAGCCATAAGCAGGCATCTGGCCACTGAAGAGAGCTGGGCCACAATGGGTGGATCCCAAACGGAAGTCGATTCCGAGGGCGAACCACTCGAGGACGCGCCGCACGGGGCCTCCTTCCTGTTTCAAGGTCCGTCTCTCCAACTTCAAGAAGGTCAACAACTCTTCCAGAAGCCAACAAACACATTCCGGAGGGCGGGCCTCCGCGTGCGGCGGGTTATTGACCGACTTATTTCCTCTCCTCTTTTTTTCCGAAAGCTGAGAGAGAGAGAGAGATCCTTTTGAACCGGCTCTTAGCGAAGGCTTCGGAGGCGGAGAGGCAAGAGACAAAAAAAAAAAAACGGCCCGCCGTCAACGGTTCTTAAGTCTATAATCTCCCCGCGACACACTTGCCGGTGGGCAACTCAGCCGGGGATTAGGAGACGGAGGAGGAAGGGCTTTCTTCTCCCCGTTCCAAGTCGAGATTCCCATTCATCCCTTTGGAACGGGGCCAGGAAGGAGAAGAAGAAGAAGAACAACAAGAAGGAGAAGAAGGAGAAGCTCCCAAAAACAGAAAGCGTCGATTTCGGAGAGGAACACAATGTCCGGACACGCGGACGGATGCGGGACATCTATACACATCTTGTGCAAACTTACCGAAAAGAGGCCAAAAGTGTAAATAGAAACTATTTCGAAAGAATCCCGGTTAAATCCGAACAAACCCCAGAGCTCGTAAGCTCATTAAAACCCACGTCTCCCCCATTTCCTAACCTCTGCGCTTTTGTTATTAATCTGCTTCCTTCTTCTTCTTCTTCTTGACTTATCATCGCACCTTTTAGCGACAAAACGGCAATCCTCTTACCAAGTTTGAAACGCGGTGGGTAAATCGTGGCCGCAAATCCCAGTATGGAGGGCAAAAAGGGGGGGATGTGGGGACCGCCCTTCAGAAGGGTGTCATTGCCTGCCCAAGTACTTGTGAGTTCGGTCTGGTAATAAACCGTTGCGCAGAGAAGGCTTTCGTGCCATGTTGTACACCAGGATTGCCCAGGAAGTTGATTGCGATCAACCAGTACCAGCGCGCAGGGTACCTTAAGTGCGCACGCGCACCTTCCGTGCAGCACTCCTCCCGCGGGGCATTGCCTGCTCTTTCAGCGGGGCATTGCGGCTTCGAAGGCACCGCCCCGCGCTCCGTCGTTTCCGCAAAGCTCTGCGGGAGGAGCCGGCAGCGGGAACGAGGGAGCGTGAGGCAGGGTCTTCGAAGTCCCCGCCCCGCGCTCCCTCGTTCCTGCAATGCCCCGCGGGAGGAGCCGGCAGCAGGAACGAGGGAGCGCGAGGCAGGGCCTTCGAGGCGCAATGCCCCGCTGAAGGAGCAGGCAGCAGGAATGAGGGAGCGCGAGGCAGGGCCTTTGAAAGCCCCGCCTTGCGCTCCCTCATTCTCGCTGCCGGCTCCTCCCGCGGGGCATTGCGGGAACGAGGGAGCGTGAGGCGGGGCCTTCGAAGGCGCAATGCCCCGCTGAAGGAGCAGGCAGCGGGAATGAGGGAGCGAGAGGCAAGGCCTTCGAAGGCCCCACCTCGCCCTCCGTCGTTCCCGCAATGCCCCGCGGGAGGAGCCGGCAGCGGGAACGAGGGAGCCGAAGTGGGTACTTCGAAGGCCCCACCTCGCCCTCCGTCGTTCCCGCAATGCCCCGCGGGAGGAGCCGGCAGCGGGAACGAGGGAGCCGAAGTGGGTACTTCGAAGGCCCCACCTCGCCCTCCGTCCTTCCCGCAATGCCCCGCAGGAGGAGCCGTCCTTCCCGCAATGCCCCGCAGGAGCGAGAATGAGGGAGCGCGAGACGGGGCCTTCGAAGTCCCTGCCCTGCGCTCCGTCGTTCCCGCAATGCCCCGCGGGAGGAAACAGCAGCGAGAATGAGGGAGCTGCCCCGCACTCCATCGTTCCCGCAAAGCCCTGCGGGAGGAGCCGGCAGCGGGAACGAGGGAGCGCGAGGTGGGGCCTTTGAAGGCCCCGCCTCGCCTTCCGTCATTCCCACAATGCCCCGCGGGAGGAGCGGCGGCGTGCGGGAGGAGCGGCATGCAGATGGTGCGCGCGCAAGGTAGATCTTCTTGACTTGGTTTAAAAAAAAGTAGCTCGCATGTTGAAAAAGTGTAGGCACCCCTGTTGTACACCATCTGAAGCCACAAGGAGCAGATGAATTATTATTGTTATTATTATCATTATTATTACCTCACAAATGGACGACTTGGATCCCGACTTGGTCCGGGACATGAAGACGCTCAGCAGCCTCATGATCACCAAGTGGACCTCATTCAAGGCGGAGCGCTCGTTCTTCTTGGAGACGTCCTGAAAGGTCCAAGGAAAGAAATCGGAAATCAGGGCCCACACCAATGACGGATCAGGACCAAACTTGGCACACAGAGGTCCAATGGCCCACTTTACAACCTGGTGCGGTTTATGGCAGGATGGCCCACATATAATGGGATTTGCAGTACCTTCACCTCATTCACTTCCCACAGAACATTGTAGCCCCTACAAATCACAGACCAGGCCCAAACCTGGCACGCAGAATACTCATGACCCACTCTACATCCTGGTGCTGTTCTAAGGGAGATGGTCCATGGATGATGGGATCTGCAGTACCTTTACTCACTTACTGAAACCACTGCAACACTCATCCACTGACCAATGCAGACCAAACTTGGCACACAGAGCCCCCATGACCCACTCTACGTCCTGGTGCTGTTTGGAGGGGGGTGGACCATGGCCGATGGGACTCGCAGTACCTTCACTAAGTTCCTGAGACCATTGCGAGCCACATAAACATCTGAAAAGGACTAACCTTGGCACACAATGCCTTCCTCAAATAACCCGGGCACCTCCGGGTCCCTAACCACGTTCGAATGTGTCGGACTGAGGGCCGGTGACCGGGACAGAATAAGGATTCTATTAGTGTACCGAGCACCCCGCTGCACTACAGTCTCCCTACCTGAGCTAGCAGAGGTGGTGTCGGGCCTGGCGTTGGAGTCCCAGCGGCATATTGTGCTAGGGCAGTGTTTCTCAACCAGTGTGCCGTGGCACACTAGTGTGCCGTGAGTGATCATCGGGTGTGCCGCGAGAAAAGCTCTCTGCCCCCCTTCCTTCCCCCCTCCTCCTGCCGAACTCCTGCTGCTTGGGGGAGGAGGAGGAAGGGCCAGGCGGTGGCGAAGAAAAAGAAGGGACCGGGGCACCGCCTCCTTCAGCCGTTTCCCCAACCAGCCTCAAATCCGCCATGACTCCCGCCATGACTCTTGCCCCCTGCTTGTTGAAGCCGCGCAGAGGAGCCCTGCCTACTGAAACCCATCCAAAGCTCATACTCCTCCTCTGTGAGAGAGCTGAAGCCGGGGGGAGGGAGGGCATGACGCAGCCTGGCTCCGCCCCCTCCCCCCAGCTTCAGCGCTCCCACAGCTTCGCCAGCCTTGAGGGGGCAGTGCCAAGCCAGCGGTGGCAGAGCCAGCACAATGCTGGCTTGGCACTGCCCCTCAAGGCTGGAGGTTATGGGAGAACTAAAGCCGGGGAAGGGGGCAGGGCATGGTGCGGCCTGGCTCACCCCCTCCCCAGCTTCAGCGCTCCCACAGCTTCTCCCAGCCTTGAGGGGGCAGTGCCAAGCCAGCGGTGGCAGAGCCAGCACAATGCTGGCTTGGCACTGCCCCCTCAAGGCTGGCGGCTATGGGAGAACTAAAGCCGGGGGTTTGGGGCGGGGCATGGCTCTGCCTGGCTCCTCCCCCTCCCCCAGCTTCAGCGCTCCCACAGCTTCTCCAGCCTTGAGGGGGCAGTGCCAAGCCAGCGGTGGCAGAGCCAGCACAAGGTTGGCTTGGCACTGCCCCCACAAGGCTGGAAAAGCTATGGGAGAGCTGAAGCCGGGGAGGGGGCAGGGCATGGTGCGACCTGGCTCCTCCCCTCCCCAGCTTCAGCGCTCCCACAGCTTCGCCAGCCTTGAGGGGGCAGTGCCAAGCCAGCGGTGGCAGAGCCAGCACAATGCTGGTTTGGCACTGCCCCTCAAGGCTGGCGGTTATGGGAGAACTAAAGCCGGGGAGGGGGCGGGCATGGTGCGGCCTGGCTCCACCCCTCCCCAGCTTCAGCGCTCCCACAGCTTCTCCAGCCTTGAGGGGCAGTGCCAAGCCAGCGGTGGCAGAGCCAGCACAATGTTGGCTTAGCACTGCCCCCTCAAGGCTGGCGAAGTTATGGGAGAACTAAAGCCGGGAAGGGGGCAGGGCATGGTGCGGCCTGGCTCCACCCCCTCCCCCAGCTTCAGCGCTCCCACAGCTTCTCCAGCCTTGAGGGGGAAGTGTCAAGCCAGCGGTGGCAGAGCCAGCACAATGCTGGTTTGGCACTGTCCCTCAAGGCTGGCGAAGTTATGGGAGAACTAAAGCCGGGGGGAAGGGGGCAGGGCATGGTGCGGCCTGGCTCCACCCCCTCCCCCAGCTTCAGCGCTCCCACAGCTTCGCCAGCCTTGAGGGGGAAGTGCCAAGCCAGCGGTGGCAGAGCCAGCACAATGCTGGCTTGGCACTGCCCCCTCAAGGCTGGCGGTTATGGGAGAACTGAAGCCGGGGAGGGGAGGGGGCGGGGCATGGTGCAGCCTGGCTCCCCCCCCTCCCCCCCAGCTTCAGCGCTCCCATAGCTTTTGAGGGGCAGTGCCAAGCCAGCGGTGGCAGAGCCAGCACAATGCTGGCTTGGCACTGCCCCTCAAGGCTGGCGGGGTTATGGGAGAACTAAAGCCGGGGAGGGCGGGCATGGTGCGGCCTGGCTCCTCCCCCCCCAGCTTCAGCGCTCCCACAGCTTCTCAGCCTTGAGGGGGAAGTGCCAAGCCAGCGGTGGCAGAGCCAGCACAATGCTGGTTTGGCACTGCCCCTCAAGGCTGGCAAAGTTATGGGAGAACTGAAGCCGGGGGGGCGGGGCATGGTGCGGCCTGGCTCCTCCCCCCTCCCCCAGCTTCAGCGCTCCCACAGCTTCGCCAGCCTTGAGGGGGCAGTGCCAAGCCAGCGGTGGCAGAGCCAGCACAATGCTGGTTTGGCACTGCCCCCTCAAGGCTGGCGAAGTTATGGGAGAACTGAAGCCGGGGGAAGGGGGCAGGGCATGGTGCGGCCTGGCTCCACCCCCTCCCCCAGCTTCAGCGCTCCCACAGCTTCTCCAGCCTTGAGGGGGCAGTGCCAAGCCAGCGGTGGCAGAGCCAGCACAATGCTGGCTTGGCACTGCCCCCTCAAGGCTGGCGGTTATGGGAGAACTGAAGCCGGGGAAGGGGGCAGGGCATGGCGTGACCTGGCTCCTCCCCTTCCCAGCTTTGGCACTCCCAGCAGGTCACCATCTCCCAGCCATTCTTTACTGTGTTAGCGTGTCATTTTGTGTCATTTTGGTTGGTGGTGTGCCCCCGGATTTTTTTAATGTTAAAAGTGTGCCACGGCTCAAAAAAAGGTTGGGAAACACTGCGCTAGGGGACTTCAACGTTCATGCCGAGACCTCCCTCACAGGCGCGGCTCAGGACTTCTTGCCCGCCATGGCAACCATGGGCCTACATTAGATTTCACCGCACGTGTCTCAGAGGCAACTGAGAACCGAATGCAGCCAGACGCATGGAGAGACCTTTCCGACGGCATACGTACCTTCTTGTCCATACAGAGCTCGGCAATGAGCTGGGCGAGGAGGTTGTCCAGGGCGCCCTTGTCCTTCTCGTCCTCGCCGTCCAGGTCTGTGGTCAGCATCAGGATCACCTGGGCAAAGGGAAGAGGCGAGGGAAGGAGGGAGGTCAAGTGGCGGTGGCGCGATGGCTTTGTTGTTGTTGTCTAGGGCAGTGCTTCCCAACCACTGTGCCGTGGCACACTAGTGTGCCGTGAGCGATCATCAGGTGTGCCGTGGGAAATTGGAACCTCCAATACCCTTTCTTCCCCCTCCTGCCCACAGTGCTCTCTGGGTGTAGGTGAACTACAACTTCCAAACTCAAGGCCAATTCCCAAGCAAAACCTTTCAGTACTTTCTGTTGGTAATGAGAGTTCAATATGCCAAGCTTGGTTCAATTCCATTGTTGCAAGAGTTCAGGATGCTCTTTGATTGTGTGTTAACTATAAATCCCAGAAACTGTAACTCCCAAATGTCAAGGTCTATTTTCCCCAAACTCCATTTGTGTTCCCATTTGGGCATATTGAGTATTCATGCCAAGTTTGGTCCTGATCCAACATTGTTTCAGTCCACAGTGCTCTCTGGATATAGGTGAACTACACCTATATCCCAAGGTCAATGCCCACCAAACTCTTATAGTATTTTCTCTTGGTTATGGGAGTTCTGTGTGGGAAGTTTGATTCCATTCCATCATTGGTGGAGTTCAGAGTGCTCTTTGATTGCTGGTGAACTATAACTCTATGTTGTGTTCATGGAAACAGGCCCAGGTTTCACGCTGAGTGTATAAATACATTAAAAAACATATTAACTATATGTATTACTGTGTTAGAGTGTCATTTTGAGTCATTTTGGTTGGTGGTGTGCCCCAGGATTTGGTAAATGTAAAAAGTGTGCCGTGGCTCAAAAAAGGTTGGGAAACACTGCAATAGAAGCTTTCTGGGCCCATAATCTATAGGAATATTTGGTGTCCATAACATAATATTTGGCATCTATAACATAATATCTGATCTCTATTACAATAGTGTACAATGCAAGCATTCTAGGCCATTAACCTATAGGAATATTTGGTGTCTATAATATAATATTTGGTATCTATAGAGTGCAATGGAGGCATTCTTGACCCTTAACCTATAGGAATATTTGGCATCTATAATATAATATTTGGTATCTATAGAGTGTAATGGAGGCATTCTGGACCCTTAGGTGCCGCGGCTCAAAAAAGGTTGGGAAACACTGGTCTAGGGCTTCCTCAATCGAACCCTTGGCTACCCGCCTACCTGCATGTACGGGATGGCGCGGACCCCGCCGACGTTCCTGAGCTGAGGCAAGGTTTGCAGCAGCCGCTCCAGCAGCATCAGCCGGACCATGTGCAGCCTGGGGAAGTCGGGAGGGGAAAAAGTTGCGGAAAAGCGCTCTGAGCTTGGTAGGCAAGTGGGAAACAAAGCCATGGTTGTAGATTAGGCTGACTTGCTGACATGACGACTTTCGTAGAACGAGCCTCTCCTACCTGTTGCTGGCGTGGACGTCGCCCTCGGCCTCTCCGTCGCCCTCGCCTTCGGACCCCTCGCCCTCCTGCTGCCCGGTTGTGGTGCTGATGGCCCCGGTGCTGGAGCTCACGCTCCCCGGTCCGGCTGGGTGGCCTTCGGCCGTCGTGTCCCCGTAGGCGCTGCTGCGGCCGGAGACTAGAAGGGAAGCCAATGGGACACAGAGAAGTCAGGGCTTATTGTTTGCTACTCACCTGTGGCTAAACCTTTTTGGATTATATATCTTTCTTAATTTTTAAATTTATTTATTTATATTTATATTTTCGACATTTATATGCCGTCCTTCTCACCCAAGTAAAATGTTAATAGATTATATTATTGCCATAGCACAATATTAATGTTATATATTATGTTGTACTATAACATTACTATAGTATTATTAGTAATATTACATGTAATATAAATATATATAAAATTATAATATATTATTATCAATATTATGTATATACAATATATTAATATATACTAAATATTATATTATTGCCATAGCACAATATTAATATTATATATTGCATTGTACTATAACATTACTATAGTATTATTAGTAATATTACATGTAATATAAATATATATAATTATAATATATTATTATCAATATTATATGTATATCTATTATAGAAAGGAGGTCCCGTCATGGAACGACCGTCCTAGGCAGAGAAACCTTACAAGGCAGAGACACCAAACTTAGCAAAAAAAAATAGGCCTCAGGCAAGGTAGGTTTTTAGCAAAGAAACTTTCCCCCCCAAAAACCTAGAAGGCCCCCAAAACAACGATACAAAAAAAACTACATTTCCCAGCGTCCTCCGCGGCTGCCAACGAATCTCCCGGCCTCTACATTCTAACAACATGATTGGCTGCCAATGAGGGAGTATTTGCATAACGCCTCTATTGGCCAGCCAACATGAACATTCCGACCCATAATAAACAGGCAGAGGAGGATAACGCAAAGGCCTGAGACAGTCGCCAACACAAACACCCAATTCACTTCCCACAGAAAATTTAAACCCCTACAAATCACAGACCACGCCCAAAATTGACAGTAAGGCTTCATTAACTTGATTTCCCTGACTAGGCCTCACTTAATGGGATGCTGTTTACGCTCTGAATTGACAGTAAGGCTTCATTAACTTGATTTCCCTGACTAGGCCTCACTTAATGGGATGCTGTTTAAGCTCTGAATTGACAGTAAGGCTTCATTAACTTGATTTCCCTGACTAGGCCTCACTTAATGGGATGCTGTTTACGCTCTGAATTGACAGTAAGGCTTCATTAACTTGATTTTCCTGACTAGCCCTCACTTAATGGGATGCTGTTTAAGCTCTGAATTGACAGTAAGGCTTCATTAACTTGATTTCCCTGACTAGGCCTCACTTAATGGGATGCTGTTTAAGCTCTGAATTGACAGTAAGGCTTCATTAACTTGATTTCCCTGACTAGGCCTCACTTAATGGGATGCTGTTTACGCTCTGAATTGACAGTAAGGCTTCATTAACTTGATTTTCCTGACTAGGCCTCACTTAATGGGATGCTGTTTAAGCTCTGAATTGACAGTAAGGCTTCATTAACTTGATTTCCCTGACTAGGCCTCACTTAATGGGATGCTGTTTACGCTCTGAATTGACAGTAAGGCTTCATTAACTTGATTTCCCTGACTAGGCCTCACTTAATGGGATGCTGTTTAAGCTCTGAATTGACAGTAAGGCTTCATTAACTTAATTTCCCTGACTAGGCCTCACTTAATGGAATACTGTTTACGCTCTGAATTGACAGTAAGGCTTCATTAACTGAATTTCCCTGACTAGGCCTCACTTAACGGAATGCTGTTTACGCTCTGAATTGACAGTAATGCTTCATTAACTTAATTTCCCTGACTAGGCCTCACTTAATGGGATGCTGTTTACGCTCCGAATTGACAGTAAGGCTTCATTAACTTGATTTCCCTGACTAGGCCTCACTTAACGGAATGCTGTTTACGCTCTGAATTGACAGTAAGGCTTCATTAACTTAATTTCCCTGACTAGGCCTCACTTAACGGAATGCTGTTTAAGCTCTGAATTGACAGTAAGGCTTCATTAACTTGATTTCCCTGACTAGGCCTCACTTAATGGGATGCTGTTTACGCTCTGAATTGACAGTAAGGCTTCATTAACTTGATTTTCCTGACTAGGCCTCACTTAATGGGATGCTGTTTAAGCTCTGAATTGACAGTAAGGCTTCATTAACTTGATTTTCCTGACTAGGCCTCACTTAATGGGATGCTGTTTACGCTCTGAATTGACAGTAAGGCTTCATTAACTTGATTTCCCTGACTAGGCCTCACTTAATGGGATGCTGTTTAAGCTCTGAATTGACAGTAAGGCTTCATTAACTTGATTTCCCTGACTAGGCCTCACTTAATGGGATGCTGTTTACGCTCTGAATTGACAGTAAGGCTTCATTAACTTGATTTCCCTGACTAGGCCTCACTTAATGGAATGCTGTTTACGCTCTGAATTGACCGTAAGGCTTCATTAACTTGATTTCCCTGACTAGGCCTCACTTAATGGGATGCTGTTTAAGCTCTGAATTGACAGTAAGGCTTCATTAACTTGATTTTCCTGACTAGGCCTCACTTAATGGGATGCTGTTTACGCTCTGAATTGACAGTAAGGCTTCATTAACTTGATTTCCCTGACTAGGCCTCACTTAATGGGATGCTGTTTAAGCTCTGAATTGACAGTAAGGCTTCATTAACTTAATTTCCCTGACTAGGCCTCACTTAATGGAATACTGTTTACGCTCTGAATTGACAGTAAGGCTTCATTAACTTAATTTCCCTGACTAGGCCTCACTTAACGGAATGCTGTTTACGCTCTGAATTGACAGTAAGGCTTCATTAACTTAATTTCCCTGACTAGGCCTCACTTAATGGGATGCTGTTTACGCTCCGAATTGACAGTAAGGCTTCATTAACTTGATTTCCTGACTAGGCCTCACTTAACGGAATGCTGTTTACGCTCTGAATTGACAGTAAGGCTTCATTAACTTAATTTCCCTGACTAGGCCTCACTTAACGGAATGCTGTTTAAGCTCTGAATTGACAGTAAGGCTTCATTAACTTGATTTCCCTGACTAGGCCTCACTTAATGGGATGCTGTTTACGCTCTGAATTGACAGTAAGGCTTCATTAACTTGATTTTCCTGACTAGGCCTCACTTAATGGGATGCTGTTTAAGCTCTGAATTGACAGTAAGGCTTCATTAACTTGATTTTCCTGACTAGGCCTCACTTAATGGGATGCTGTTTACGCTCTGAATTGACAGTAAGGCTTCATTAACTTGATTTCCCTGACTAGGCCTCACTTAATGGGATGCTGTTTAAGCTCTGAATTGACAGTAAGGCTTCATTAACTTGATTTCCCTGACTAGGCCTCACTTAATGGGATGCTGTTTACGCTCTGAATTGACAGTAAGGCTTCATTAACTTGATTTCCCTGACTAGGCCTCACTTAATGGAATGCTGTTTACGCTCTGAATTGACAGTAAGGCTTCATTAACTTGATTTTCCCGACGAGGCCTCAGCTCATTGGACATTGTGTATGGCCTGAATTGACAGTAAGGCTTCATTAACTTGCTGTTCCTGACTAGGCCTCAGCTCATGGGACATTGTGCATGGCCTGAATTTACAGTAACCTACCTTGGCACACAGAGCCCCTATGACCCACGCTACATTCTACTGCAGTTTGGAGGAGGGTGGACCATGGATGATGGGATTTGATGTACCTCCATTGATTATGGGATGTGTAGTACTTTCAAACCCTTCATTCCCCACAGACCACTGTGGCCCAGAACCAAGACCAATAAAGACCCAACTTGGCACACAGTGCCCCCATGACCCACACTCCATCCAACTGCAGTTTAGAGGAGGACACACCATGGATAATGGGATTTCAAGTACTTCCACTCACTTCCAAAGTACCCCACCCACACACGCATCAACGTCTACATCAACACAGCAGACGGAAAGACAAAGAACATTGTATATTCACAAGCTCTGCAGAACGCCAGCAACACCACACAACAACAACTCCCCAGGACTTCAACATCCCACCCACCAGAACAACCCACAACAACACAGCCAGGGCCCCAACAACACCATAACTAACAACAACTCCAACCCTTACATACTCAGACTTCCTCGCATCTCCAAAATAGGGCACAGCAACGCCTGCCGGGTACAGCTAGTACAATATATTTATATATACAATATATTATATTATTGCCATAGCACAATATTAATATTATATATTGCATTGTACTATAACATTACTATAATATTATTAGTAATATTACATGTAATATTAATATATAAAATTATAATATATTACTATCAATATTATATGTATATACAATATATTTTAATGCTTTTCATATGTTTTTACAACAAACTGCTTGCTTATATTCCTGGACTCTTGTGTGTTGCGGTGGTCGTAGGTGTTGCCAGGCCCGGAGTGCAGCGAATAGGCTTGCAACCCCAATGGGCATCGGGCCGTACCGCTGTGTTCCCCGGCCACGGAGTCCACGGCGCTGCCGCCACTCTCGGAGCCCACGCTGCCGCCGTGGTCGGCCGGAGAGGTGCGCAGAGTGGAGCCGTCGGTGGCGGCGGTGCTGCCCTCGTCGTCGGAGGCTGGAGCTAAGAGAGTAAGGAGGGCTGTTACAAGTAAAAACACCGCCTTTGAGCAACTCGGACACGAAAGCCGTGGAGAAGAATTTGCAAACAATAGCAATTCCGACCACAATGCTCTTTGGTTGCAGGTGAACTATAAATCCCAGCAACTACAACTCCCACATATCAAGGCTTATTTTCCCCAAACTCCACCAGTGTTCATATTTCGGCGTTTTGAGTATCCGTGCCAAGTTTGGTCCGGATCCATCATTGCTTGAGTCCACAGTGCTCTCTGGATGGAGGTGAACTACAACTCCCAAACTCAAGTCCAATGCCCGACAAACCCTTCCAGTGTTTTCAGTTCGTCGTGGGAGTCCTGCGCGCCAAGTTTGGTTCAATTCCAGTTTGGGTGGAGTTCAGAAGGCTCTTTGATGGTAGTTGAACTATAAATCCCAGCAACTACAACTCCCACATATCAAGGCTTATTTTCCCCAAACTCCACCAGTGTTCATATTTCGGCGTTTTGAGTATCCGTGCCAAGTTTGGTCCGCATCCATCATTGCTTGAGTCCACTGTGCTCTCTGGATGGAGGTGAACTACAACTCCCAAACTCAAGGTCAATGCCCGACAAACCCTTCCAATGTTTTCAGTTCGTCGTGGGAGTCCTGCGTGCCAAGTTTGGTTCAATTCCAGTTTGGGTGGAGTTCAGAAGGCTCTTTGATGGTAGTTGAACTATAAATCCCAGCAACTACAACTCCCACATATCAGGGCCTATTTCCCCCAAACTCCACCAGTGTTCATGTTCCGGCATTTTGAGTATTCGTGCCAAGTCTGGTCCGGATCCGTCATTGTTTTGAGTCCACAGTGCTCTCTGGATGGAGGTGAACTACAACTCCCAGCAACTACAACTACACCAATATTCAAATTTGGACATATTGGGTATTTATGCCAAATTTGGTGCATATCTGCATATCATATATTTACATTACGATTCAGAGAAGAAGGCCACTCACTCTCCATTGGAGGAAGCAATCCCTGAGGTTTCCTGCAGCGGTCAGTTACCTGATGCCGTGGTGTCCGACAAGGTCCCGGCGTCCAGAGAGGAAGAGCTGGGGGCTTGGCCCGAGAGACCCAGGCTTTGCAAGCCGAGTGCGCTGCTGCTGCTCCCTGAACGGAAAGGGAAGAACACAAAAGCCATCACAACCCCACAACCGCCCCGTCGTCCAAATGTCACCTTCCGAGAGCACGCAGAGCCGCTCGTTGAAGCAGAAACAACTCTCTGAAGTCAGTGAAGTGGATGAGAAAGAAGCAAGAGGCCTCTCTTAGATCAGTGTTTCCAGCCTTGAGCCAGCCAGGCCAATCCGCCATGGCTCTGCCATGACTCCGCACTGCCCCTGAAGGCACACGGAGCAGCTGTGGCCCATCCACCGCACATGCTCATGCTCCTCCTCCTCCGCGGCTTCGCCCTCCCCCGGCTTCAGCTCTCCCACAGCTTCTCCAGCCTTGAGGGGGCAGTGTCAGGCCAGTATTGTGCTGGCTCTGCCACCGCTGACTTGGCACTGCCCCCTCAAGGCTGGAGCAGCTGTGGGAGAGCTGAAGCCGGGGAGCATGGCGCGCCTGGCTCCGCCCCTCCCGGCTTCAGCTCTCCCACAGCTTCTCCAGCCTTGAGGGGGCAGTGCCAGGCCAGCATTGTTCTGGCTCTGCCACCGCTGGCTTGGCACTGCCCCTCAAGGCTGGAGCAGCTGTGGGAGAGCTGAAGCCGGGGAGAATGGCGTGGCCTGGCTCCGCCCCCTCCCGGCTTCAGCTCTCCCACAGCTGCTCCAGCCTTGAGGGGCAGTGTCAGGCCAGTATTGTGCTGGCTCTGCCACCGCCTGCTTGCCACTGCCCCCTCAAGGCTGGAGCAGCTGCTGGGAGAGCTGAAGCCGGGGGAGCATGGCGCGGCCTGGCTCCGCCCCCCCCTGGCTTCGGCTCTCCCACAGCCGCTCCAGCCTTGAGGGGCAGTGTCAGGCCAGTATTGTGCTGGCTCTGCCACCGCTGGCTTGGCACCGCCCCCTCAAGGCTGGAGAAGCGGTGGGAGAGCTGAAGCTGGGGGGGGGGAGGGGGCATGGTGCTAAAACTGACCAAAGCATCATCTTGGCCAGGGGTGCTCATTAGGTAGCTCGTGATCGACGAGTCTATCCCGAGTCCGTATGAGGTCGATCCCAGCCGGATGGGGCGCTTCTGCCCTGCGCACGCGCACCCCGCATGTGACCACTGGCCCAACTGGCGAAGGCGTGCGCACAGGGATAGGATGCGAGGCTACAGGAGGGAGTTAGTGAGTGAGTGTGTGAGAGAGAGAGACGCAGCAGGGAGCGGGGTGGGGTCCTGTCCAGACTTCACTCACCGGCGTCGAGGGCGCGCTCGTCAGCTGCAGCCCCACCGCGGGGACCATCCTCCTCCGGCGAGGACTTCTCTCTCTCTCACTCACACACACAGCCTCACATCCTATCCCTGCATGCGCCTTCGCGTTGCTATCGCCCCCCCCCCCCCAAGGAGCAACCAATGGGCGGTCACGTCACCACACCATGTCACCACTAAAGCCTCATTGGGGGAAGAAGACCCGCGTGGGCGAAAGGTGGCGCGGGCGGAAGGTGGCGGGCGGAAGGCTAGCGCGCCAGGTAGATCTTTGCGACTTGGTTGTTATAAAAGTAACTCGCATGATGAACATAAGAACATAAGAAGAGCCATGCTGAAATCGGGCCTCAGCCCACCTAGTCCAGCATTCTGTGTCACGCAGTGGCCCACCAGTTGTACACGGGGATCTCGAGCAGAAGGGAGGGCAAAACCCTGACCTGCTCCCGACCCCCCACAACCAGTACCCAGGGAAAATCTGCCTGCCTCAACCAACTCCGAGGTGGCGCTTGAATGTCCTTTTCAGTAACTACCGATACACTTGGTATCCATGAATCTGTCTAATCCTGCCTTGAAGCTGTCCAGGCTGACCGCTGTCACAACCTCCTCTGGAAGTGAGTTCCATAACCCAATGACCCTCTGGGTGAAGAAATATTTCCCTTTATTAGTCCTAACTTTCCTACCTTGGAGCTTCAGGGAGTGCCCTCTAGTCCTAGTGTTTTGTGACAAAGAAAATATTTTTTCTTTATTCACCTTTTCTATCCCATGCATGATTTTATACACTTCGATCAAGTCACCTCTTAAACGCCGTCTTTCAAGGCTGAAAAGACCAAGGCGTTGCAACCTGGTTTCATAAGGGAGCTGCTCCATCCCTTGGATCATTCTTGTTGCCCTTTTCTGTACCTTTTCCAGTTCCGTTATATCCTTCTTAAGGTGCAGAGACCAGAATTGTGCACAGTACTCCAAATGTGGCCTCACCATAGATTTTACAACATTTGCCGACCTATTTTCGATTCCCTTCCTGATCATGCCAAGCATAGAATTTGCTTTTTTCACTGCTGCTGCGCACTGGGTTGACATCTTCATTGAGCTGTCCACCAAGACCCCAAGATCCCTCTCCTGGTTTGTCTCGGAAAGCTTTGACCCCATCAATTGGTAGGTGTAGTTGGGGTTCTTTGCCCCGATGTGCATGACTTTACACTTGTTTAGGTTAAAATGCATTTGCCACTTTGTTGCCCATTCGCTCAATTTCGAGAGATCTTTCTGGAGCTCTTTGCAGTCAGTTTCATTTTTAACTACCCTGAACAATTTAGTGTCGTCTGCAAACTTTGCCACCTCAGAATTCACTCCTACATCCAGGTCATTAATGAATAAATTAAAAAGTAACGGACCCAGAACTGAACCTTGGGGTACGCCACTTCTCACCTCTTTCCACCCAGAGAAGTGTCCGTTTATTACCACCCTTTGTTTCCTACAGTTTAGCCAGGTTCCAATCCAGGACAAGACCTGTCCCCTGAGTCCATGGCTGAAGAGCTTGTTTAGGAGCCTTTGGTGAGGGACTTGGTCAAAAGCCTTTTGAAAGTCAAGGTAAACAATATCGACTGGGTCCCCTTTATCTATGTGTTTATTTACACCCTCAAAGAATTCTATCAAGTTAGTAAGACATGATTTGCCTTTGCAGAAACCATGTTGATTTTCCTTCAGCAATGCCTGCTCTTCTATGTGCTTAGTAATTTTTTCTTTAATAATGGTTTCCATCACTTTGCCTGGAACTGAGGTTACGCTAACTGGCCTATAATTTCCTGGATCACCCCTGGATCCTTTCTTGAAGATCGGAGTTACATTTGCCTCCCTCCAGTCCTCGGGTACAGTGCCTGATCTTAGAGAAAGGTTATATATTTTGAAAAAGTGTGGGCACCCCTGATCTTGGGGATTTCCTCTCTCCCGTTTCCTACTATAAGCTCATGGATAGCCCTATTATTATTATTATTATTATTATTATTATTATTATTGAAGATCCTACTCTAAACGAGGCCTGTGTGCCTGACCTTGCTGGTCCTGCTGGAGGCTGAGGGCGATGGCCAGCTCCACCATGGTCTCGTCGTCGGCGTCCGGCGGGATGTCCAACATGGGGGGGAAGCCCTCGGCCCCCGCCAGCAGCGCTTCCAGCGGAGAGGGGTTCCCGTTGTTGACGTTCTCCGCCGTCTCCAGCACCATCGATTCGGACTGGGAAAGAGCGGGAGGGAGACACAATCGCATTGGCTTAATAATAATAATAATAATAATAATAATAATAATAATAAACGAGTCCTAGAGTTGGAAGGGACCCCAAAGGTCATTGAGTCCAGCCCCCGTCAGCCAGGCAGAAAGACACAATCAAACCCATCCTGACATATGGTCACCCAGGCTCTGCTTAATAATAATAATAATAATAATAATAATAGAGTCCTAGAGTTCGTAGAGACCTCCAAAAGCAATCCAGTCCAACCCTCTTCTGCCAGGCAGGAAGATACAATCAAAGCCCTCCCGACAGATGTAATCCAGCCTCTGCTTAACAACAACAACAATAGAGTCCCAATTATCTATCTATTACATATAATAAAAATCAGTGTTTGCGGTGGTGCGGCCGAGCGCCCGAGCGAGCGACGGGAGAAATATGTGGCAGCGTTTCGATTGGCTGCCATTGTGGGATTATTTGCATAACGGGCTCTAACTGGCCAGCCTCGGAACTCCAACATTCTATGGCCCCAGACAGAGGGGATTGGCTGCCACTGAAATGGAATTTCCATAACTGCCTCCAAATGGCCAACCACATGCAAACATTCTAAAGTGACTCAGAGGGAAAGGGAAAGGCCTCAGGCAGTCAGCCACTGAGGCCCACAGCAATGACGGATCAGGACCAAACTTGGCAAACAGGCGACCAATGGCCCACTTTACTACCTGGTGTGGTTTAGGGCAGGAGGGGGCCACGAATGATGGGATTTGCAGTACCTTCACGTCACTCACTTCCCAAACAACACTAAAGCCCCTATAAAACACAAACCAGGCCCAACATTGACAGAAAGGCTTCCTTAACTTGATTTTCCTGACAAGGCCTCAGCTCATGGGATATTGTTAGGCTTCCTTAACTTGATTTTCCTGACAAGGCCTCAGCTCATGGGATATTGTTAGGCTTCCTTAACTTGATTTTCCTGACTAGGCCCCCGGGACTTGCAGTACCTTCACTAAGTTCCTGAGACCACTGCAAGCCACATAAACATCTAATAGGAACCAACCTTGGCACACAATGTCTTCCTCAAATAACCCGGGCACTGCCGGGTCCTCAGCTAGTAGTAAAAATAAGAACAACAACTCAATCCTAGAGTTGGAAGGGACCCCAAAGGGTCATCCAGTCCAACCCCCTTCCGTCAGGCAGGAAGATACAATCAAAGCCAACCCAACAGATGACCTCCAGAAATGGAGACTCCACCACAACGTCTTGGGCGGCCTTGAAAACACATCGATTGAATCACCCCAGCTGTTGTGGTTCTATGATGCGCATTTCGGGGGAAGCCCAGGGCACTCACCACCATCTCGAAGTCCCCGTGGTCCACCTCGCTCTGCTCCTGGCTCTCCTGCCGGATGTCTTCGCCGTTGGGGATGCCAGAGCCCTGCATTTTGTCGTCCGCGTCGTCGTCGTCGTAATCGTCCTTATCTCCTGGAAGCACAAGGCGGCCATATTGCGAAGGTGGGCAACAGAGAGGAGGAACCCACCCAGGTACGGCGACCCTTCCTCCGTCCTTTCCTCCCTTCGCTGACGCCTTCTCGACAACCTTGATTGGGTACAGACACACCAAGGCCATAGGGGTAGGTCTGGGAAGACGCAGCGAAGAAGGCTTACCCATCGGGGTGTTGCTCCGAGGCGAAGAAGGCAGCGTCACGTGCCTGCGCTTGTTCCTGGGCCTCAGGACCCGGATCAAGGCCTGTTTGCAGGAGAAGCTGACGGCAGGGTCCTAGAAAGAGGAACATCACCACTGGGTCAAGGGTTGGACTTGTTGTCACAAATGGAACCATGCCTTGCCACCAAAAAACACTCCAAAGCCAAATATTATGCCTGACAGGAACATCTAGATCGGCGGTTCTCAACCTGGGGGTCGTGACCCCCAGAGGGGTCGTTTGGCAATTCTGGAGGGGTCGCGGAATGGTATCCTTAGGCCCCGCCTCCTCCTGCAGGCCCCAAGCACCCTCCACAGCGCCAAAGAGACATCGAGGCCTTTGGAGAAGCTGCTGGGAGAGGGACGTTGGCAAGCGCATGGGGGGGAAGAGGCCATGGAAAGATATATTCGGGTCACGCTCCATCGGCCCCTGGGCGTGCACGCCTAGCCCTCTTCCCCCGTGCGCTTGCCAACGCCGGAGCGTGTCCCTCCCTGGACATTGGGAAGAGCGCGGGGGAAGAGGGCTGGTGCAGGGTGCGCGATCCCTGCATTGCCTCTCTTTCCCTGCGCACTTGCCAACGTCGGGAGGTGGGTGGGCTCCGGCGTTGGCAAGTGCACGGGGGAAGAGAGTTAGGAGTGCACATTGGACACTCTTAATTATAAAATAATAATAATAGCATTAATATACAATTAAGTATAAATAATATTATTGACACAATAGTATGATAACAACATGGCCAAGAATGTCAACATTACCAGGCAGAACAACAACAACAAGGCCAAGAATGTCAACGTTACAGGGCAGAACTACAACAAGAAGGCCAAGAATGTCAACATTACAGGGCAGAACAACAACAACAAGGCCAAGAATGTCAACGCTACTGGGCAGAACAACAACAACAAGGCCAAGAATGTCAACGTTACCGGGCAGAACAACAACAACAAGACCAAGAATGTCAATGTTACCGGGCAGAACAACAACAAGGCCAAGAATGTCAACGTCACTGGGCAGAACAACAGCAACAAGGCCAAGAATGTCAACGTTACTGGGTGGAATAACAACAAGGCCAAGAATGTCAATGTTACTGGGAAGAACAACAGCATGGCCATGAATGTCAACGTTACTGGGTGGAATAACAACAACAAGGCCAAGAATGTCAATGTTACTGGGCAGAACAACAACAAGGCCAAGAATGTCAACGTTACTGGGTGGAATAACAACAACAAGGCCAAGAATGTCAACGTTACTGGGCAGAACAACAACAAGGTCCAGAATGTCAACGTTACTGGGTGGAATAACAACAACAAGGCCAAGAATGTCAACGTTACTGGGCAGAACAACAACAACATGGCCAAGAATGTCAACGTTACCGGGCAGAACAACAACAACAAGGCCAAGAATGTCAATGTTACTGCGCAGAACAACATGGCCAAGAATGTCCGCGTTATTGGGCAGAACAGCAGCAACAAGGCCAACAATGTCAATGTTACTGGGCAGAACAACAACAACAAGGCCAACAATGTCAATGTTACTGGGCAGAACAACAACAACAAGGCCAAGAATGTCAACGTTATTGGGCAGAACAACAACAAGGCTAAGAATGTCAATGTTACCGGGCAGAACAACAACAAGGCCAAGAATGTCAACGTCACTGGGCAGAACAACAGCAACAAGGCCAAGAATGTCAACGTTACCGGGCAGAACAACAACAAGGCCAAGAATGTCAACGTTACAGAACAACAGCAACAAGGCCAAGAATGTCAATGTTACTGGGCAGAACAACAACAAGGCCAAGAATGTCAACGTTACTGGGTGGAATAACAACAACAAGGCCAAGAATGTCAATGTTACTGGGCAGAACAACAGCAAGGCCAAGAATGTCAACGTTACTGGGTGGAATAACAACAAGGCCAAGAATGTCAATGTTACTGGGCAGAACAACAACAAGGCCAAGAATGTCAACGTTACTGGGTGGAATAACAACAACAAGGCCAAGAATGTCAACGTTACTGGGCAGAACAACAACAAGGCCAAGAATGTCAACGTTACTCGGTGGAATAACAACAACAAGGCCAAGAATGTCAACGTTACTGGGCAGAACAACAACAAGGTCCAGAATGTCAACGTTACTGGGTGGAATAACAACAACAAGGCCAAGAATGTCAACGTTACTGGGTGGAATAACAACAACAAGGCCAAGAATGTCAACGTTACTGGGTGGAATAACAACAACAAGGCCAAGAATGTCAATGTTACTGGGCAGAACAACAGCAAGGCCAAGAATGTCAACGTTACTGGGTAGAATAACAACAATAAGGCCAAGAATGTCAATGTTACTGGGCAGAACAACAACAAGGCCAAGAATGTCAACGTTACTGGGTGGAATAACAACAACAAGGCCAAGAATGTCAATGTTACTGGGCAGAACAACAACAAGGTCAGAACGTCACTGGGCGGAATAACAACAACAAGGCCAAGAATGTCAACGTTACTGGGCAGAACAACAACAACATGGCCAAGAATGTCAACGTTACCGGGCAGAACAACTACAACAAGGCCAAGAATGTCAATGTTACTGGGCAGAACAACAGCAAGGCCAAGAATGTCAACGTTACTGGGTAGAATAACAACAACAAGGCCAAGAATGTCAATGTTACTGGGCAGAACAACAGCAAGGCCAAGAATGTCAACGTTACTGGGCAGAACAACAACAACAAGGCCAAGAATGTCAACGTTACTGGGCAGAACAACAACAACAAGGCCAAGAATGTCAACGTTACCGGGCAGAACAACAGCAACAAGGCCAAGAATGTCAACGTTACTGGGCAGAACAACAACAACAAGGCCAAGAATGTCAATGTTACTGGGCAGAACAACAACAAGGCCAAGAATGTCAACGTTACTGGGTGGAATAACAACAACAAGGCCAAGAATGTCAACGTTACTGGGCAGAACAACAACAAGGTCCAGAATGTCAACGTTACTGGGTGGAATAACAACAACAAGGCCAAGAATGTCAACGTTAATGGGCAGAACAACAACAACAAGGCCAAGAATGTCAATGTTACTGCGCAGAACAACATGGCCAAGAATGTCCGCGTTATTGGGCAGAACAGCAACAACAAGGCCAACAATGTCAATGTTACTGGGCAGAACAACAACAACAAGGCCAAGAATGTCAATGTTACTGGGCAGAACAACAACAACAAGGCCAACAATGTCAACGTTATTGGGCAGAACAACAACATGAAGGCCAAGAATGTCAACATTACTGGGCAGAACAACAACAACATGGTCAAGAATGTCAACGTTACCGGGCAGAGCAGCATCTGCATGTAAATCTTGGAGGCCGTGTTGATGCAATCCAGCTCGCAGGTGCAATATCCATGGATGATATCCACCAGAGCGTTGACGGTGGCTTCAACATGGGTCAGGCCTGAGAGAGGAGAAAGCTCAGGGATCATAAATGGACCCAAATAGAACACAGAGGCTGCTTTTGGGTCATGGTTTCACCACAAAAGGGAAGCCCAAAGCCCGGTTTCCTACCTGGCAAACACGCCGGCGCCAGGAAAGCGTTCTTGGGCTTGGAGGCATGCAGCTTCCAGAAATGGTTGACCAACTGGGTGATGAAGCTGCAGCCTTCACCGTCCACGCTCTTCGGGGCCTCGGGGCCTTCACTGCTGCTGCCTTCTGGAAGGCGAGAAAGGCCAGATCATGGTAAGGTATGGAACCCACAAACGGAGGAGAGGACAGTGCTCTCAGGTACGTCTTCATGTCATCCGGCAGCCATGAAAGCCTCACCTGTGTCGGCCGGGGGAAGCTTGGCCTCGGTGAAGTGGACCAGGTTGTTGGGCCGCATGATGGCGATGGAGCGGGCCGTGATGACCAGCCGCTGGAAGACCTCCGGGTCGAGGTCCTTGCCTTCTTTGCTGGAGGCCGTCAGGTACTGAATGGCTTTACTTAGCAAGGCCTGGTCCTGGGGAGAAGCAACGGAGGCCCCTTCAACCCAAGACAGTCCTTCGTGCGGACACAAGGCCAAGACAGGGATGGGCCAACTTCAGCCCTCCAGGTGTTTGGGACTCCAACTTCCACAATTGGAGCGTACCTTGTGGTTGTGGTAGGCCGAGCGGCTGGCGTGGAGGCTGGCCAGGAGGCTCTTGGTCTGCTGCTGGACGCTGGAAGGGGCCGGCGTGGACAGGAGCAGCGTGGCCAGGTCCTGAGCGGCCGCCTTGCTCTTCTCCTGCGGGACACCAAGAGGGAATGTTTACCATATACACTCGGCACATATGGGCACGGGGCATCACCATCACCTCCCCAAAATACTTGAGATCTATGTTATGTTATGGATCCCAAATATTTCTACAGGTTATGGGCCCAGAATGCCTCCATTGCACTCTATGGATACCAAATATTATGTTATAGACACCAAATATTCCTATAGGTTAAGGGGCCAGGATGCCTCAATTGCATTCTGTAGATCCCAAATATTATGTTATAGACACCAAATATTCCTATAGGTTAAGGGTCCAGGATGCCTCCATTGCACTCTATGGATACCAAATATTATGTTATAGATCCCAAATATTCCTATAGGTTAAGGGTCCAGAATGCCTACATTGCACTCTGTAGATCCCAAATATTATGTTATGGATCCCAAATATTCCTATAGGTTAAGGGTCCAGGATGCCTCCATTGCACTCTATAGATCCCAAATATTATGTTATTGATCCCAAATATTCCTATAGGTTAAGGGTCCAGGATGCCTCCATTGCACTCTATAGATCCCAAATATTATGTTATTGATCCCAAATATTCCTATAGGTTAAGGGTCCAGAATGCCTCCATTGCACTCTATGGATACCAAATATTATGTTATAGACACCAAATATTCCTATAGGTTAAGGGTCCAGGATGCCTCCATTGCACTCTATAGATCCCAAATATTATGTTATTGATCCCAAATATTCCTATAGGTTAAGGGTCCAGAATGCCTACATTGCACTCTATAGATCCCAAATATTATGTTATTGATCCCAAATATTCCTATAGGTTAAGGGTCCAGAATGCCTCCATTGCACTCTATGGATACCAAATATTATGTTATAGACACCAAATATTCCTATAGGTTAAGGGTCCAGGATGCCTCCATTGCACTCTATAGATCCCAAATATTATGTTATTGATCCCAAATATTCCTATAGGTTAAGGGTCCAGAATGCCTCCATTGCACTCTATGGATACCAAATATTATGTTATAGACCCCAAATATTCCTATAGGTTAAGGGTCCAGGATGCCTCCATTGCACTCTATAGATCCCAAATATTATGTTATAGATCCCAAATATTCCTATAGGTTAAGGGTCCAGGATGCCTCCATTGCACTCTATAGATCCCAAATATTATGTTATTGATCCCAAATATTCCTATAGGTTAAGGGTCCAGGATGCCTCCATTGCACTCTATAGATCCCAAATATTATGTTATTGATCCCAAATATTCCTATAGGTTAAGGGTCCAGGATGCCTCCATTGCACTCTATAGATACCAAATATTATGTTATAGACACCAAATATTCCTATAGGTTAAGGGGCCAGGATGCCTCCATTGCATTCTGTAGATCCCAAATATTATGTTATAGACACCAAATATTCCTATAGGTTAAGGGTCCAGGATGCCTCCATTGCACTCTATAGATACCAAATATTATGTTATAGACACCAAATATTCCTATAGGTTAAGGGTCCAGGATGCCTCCATTGCACTCTATAGATCCCAAATATTATGTTATTGATCCCAAATATTCCTATAGGTTAAGGGTCCAGGATGCCTCCATTGCACTCTATAGATACCAAATATTATGTTATAGACACCAAATATTCCTATAGGTTAAGGGTCCAGGATGCCTCCATTGCACTCTATAGATCCAAATATTATGTTATTGATCCCAAATATTCCTATAGGTTAAGGGTCCAGGATGCCTCCATTGCACTCTATAGATACCAAATATTATGTTATAGACACCAAATATTCCTATAGGTTAAGGGGCCAGGATGCCTCCATTGCACTCTATAGATCCCAAATATTATGTTATTGATCCCAAATATTCCTATAGGTTAAGGGTCCAGGATGCCTCCATTGCACTCTATAGATACCAAATATTATGTTATTGATCCCAAATATTCCTATAGGTTAAGGGTCCAGGATGCCTCCATTACACTCTATAGATCCCAAATATTCCTATAGGTTAAGGATCCAGGATGCCTCCATTGCACTCTATAGATACCAAATATTATGTTATAGATATATGGCTGGCCCCCCAAAGGCAAGCGAAGGCCTCCCCCCCGAGTCCCACCCCCACCTAAAGCTCAAAAGGGAGCCGCGAAATCCCTCCTTTGGGGGGCCGGGGCATCAGGCAGGGCTTCAAAGGCGGCTGCTGATCCCTCTATTCTCTCCTCCCTTCAAAAGATGTCCCCAAAACCTCAAGGAGCGTTACTTGCCTTCTCGTTGACTGCTCCGACGGCAAAGCAGCTTTCCAGCGCTTCTAAAGAACTCACGACTAGCCTGGAGGAAGAGGAAGGGGACGAGGGAGAAGGAGGCAAAGTTACACAAGGAGGACGGCATTCGGAAGTCGGAGACACAGCGCAAGGGTGCCAAGCTGCCCCAGAAAGAAAAGGAATCAAAGCAAGAGGATGAAGGAAGGAAGGGAGGAAGGGGGGAGAAAGAGGCCCGCCGTCGCCGCGGGCGCCGGGTACGCCGCCTATCTCGCGCATTGTGCGCCCGCCGACCCAAAGAGCATTGAGAATCCTGGCTCGCGCTCAGAGGAACTTCTGCGGGGAGGCAAATCCACCGCTGAGAGGCTCCCCTTCCTTTCCCCGGCAAAAGAATAAGACGGGAGCGGATCAAGCCGGAGCGGCTTTCGCGCCGCCCGCAGGAGGGATAAATAAATCCGGGATTTGGCAGCCCCTCATCCGCCGGAGATCAAGGGGCGGCTTTGCGGCGCGAGGAGGAGGAGGATGGCAAAGCGGCTTCGGCTCTGACTGAAGGAGGTCACTCTCCCGGCCCTCCTTCCCCGCAAAACTCTGCAAAGAGAGTGTAACTTTGGAGCCGATAGTTCCCTGTCGTGGTCCCTGTGAATACGTACATATGGTAATTCCTGCGCCGACAGTTCCGCGCAGGAATTACCAGATGTACGCATTCACAGGTGACCACTCAGGGAACTACGGCTACAGGTAAGCAACCAATACATTTGCGTGAAGCCCAAAGGAGTGGATCGATGACAGAGAGGATAGGATACGATTCACTCCCGAGCGGTAGATTTCTCTCAGTCCCATGTTCTTAACTTGGAGTCGTTTGTAATTCGGGGGCGGCCTGTATCTGGCTCTACCTATGTGATTTTCCTAAGACCCATTCACGTTCTTCAGGGCACAGCCAGGCAAAAGCATGCACAGGCGCACGGCAGGGCAACCGTGTTTGGGACCAAACAAGATATGCCAGTCCATCATCATCATCACCATCATCCTGTTTGTATCGCTTGATTGAGATGCAAAGCAGCTCGCAGCATTAGTAAACAATGCAATTTCCAAACCCACAGCACACAAACGTTAAGATCCCTGTCCCAAGAGCAGAGGTGGGCAGCCTACGGCCCGCGGGCCGGATTCGGCCCGGCAGCCGATTCTGTCCAGCCTGGGGAGAAGGGCGTCGGGGGCAGGGCCAAGAAGAAGGGGTGCCGATACCGCCATCCCATCGTGGGCTCTGTGGGGCCTGTGTCGGCAGACAGGCCGGAGCAGCGGCGGCTTTGGAGTGCCTATCATCCCGGGAGGGGGTCCGGGCCTGCAGCGGGAACACTCGGGGACCTGCGGGGGCCGAATGCCCTGGCGACCCGGAAGACTTGATCGTCTTCCGGGTCGCCAGGTCGAATAAGCTGCCTCAGATCGCCGTCTGCTCCCCCTGCAGGCCTGGGGATGACATGCACTCCATAGCAGGGTGATCAGCTGGGGAACGGCTGGAGGCGAGAGCAGGCGGAGGCCTGCAGCCTCCGATCGCCTGCTGCTCTGTTCTGCTGCTCTGTTGCTTGAGTCCACAGTGCTGTCTGGGTGTAGGTGAACTACAGCTTCCGAACTCAAGATCAATTCCCAAGCAAACCCTTTCAGTACTTTCTGTTGGTAATGAGAGTTCAATATGCTAAGTTTGGTTCAATTCCATTGTTACAAGAGTTCAGGATGCTCTTTGATTGTGTGTTAACTATAAATCCCAGAAACTGTAACTCCCAAATGTCAAGGTCTATTTTCCCCAAACTCCATCTGTGTTCACATTTGGGCATATTGAGTATTCATTTCAAGTCCACAGTGCTCTCTGGGTGTAGGTGAACTACAACTTCCGAACTCAAGGTCAATTCCCAAGCAAACCCTTTCAGTACTTTCTGTTGGTAATGAGAGTTCAATATGCCAAGTTTGGTTCAATTCCATTGTTGCAAGAGTTCAGGATGCTCTTTGATTGTGTGTTAACTATAAATCCCAGAAACTACAACTCCCAAATGTCAAGGTCTATTTTCCCCAAACTCTATCTGTGTTCACATTTGGGCATATTGAGTATTCATGCCACGTTTGGTCCTGATCCAACATTGTTTCAGTCCACAGTGCTCTCTGGACATAGGTGAACTACAACTCCAAAACTCAAGGTCAATGCCCACCAAACTCTTATAGTATTTTCTTGGTTGGGAGTTCTGTGTGGGAAGTTTGTGTCTTTCTGCCATTCCTGCCAGGATATCTATGTTGTGTTCATCGAAACAGGCCCAGGTTTCAGACTGAGTGTATACATACATTCGAAAACATATTAACTATGCGTATTACTGTGTTAGAGTGTCATTTTGTGTCATTTTGGGTTAGTATTAGTATGTCTTGTGTGTGTGTGTCTTTCTGCCATTCCTGCCGGGATATCTATGTTGTGTTCATCGAAACAGGCCCAGGTTTCACACTGAGTGTATAAATACATTCGAAAACATATTAACTATGCGTATTACTGTGTTAGAGTGTCATTTTGTGTCATTTTGGGTTAGTATTAGTATGTCTTGTGTATGTGTGTCTTTCTGCCATTCCTGCCGGGATATCTATGTTGTGTTCATCGAAACAGGCCCGGGTTTCACACTGAGTGTATAAATACATTTAGAAACATATTAACTATGCGTATTACTGTGTTAAGAGTGTCATTTTGTGTTAGTATTAGTATGTCTTGTGTGTGTGTGTCTTTCTGCCATTCCTGCCAGGATATCTATGTTGTGTTCATCGAAACAGGCCCAGGTTTCACACTGAGTGTATAAATACATTCGAAAACGCATTAACTATACGTATTACTGTGTTAGAGTGTCGTTTTGCGCCATTGTGGTTGGTGGTGTGCCCCAGGATTGTGTAAATGTAACAAAAAAGGTTGAGAAACACTGCCTAATGTTTACATCCCACTCTCCTCTCTGAAACGAGACTCAGAGTCGTTCAAACACCGGAAGTGACGAGGCGGGTCGTCTCGCTCGCTTATCCGACTCTGCGGACAATTAATTGAGCTAAATACAGATAAACCGGATTCCCGAATCAATCGAACGCGAAGTCAAGCAAAAGCGGCCCCGTTTCCTTTTCTCATTTTAATTCTTCCTTTGCCAACGGGGTGCCATGCAATGGATCCCAATGTGAACAGCAGCAGCAGCACCTCCCTCCGGTGTGTTTCCAAAACGCAAGCAAACATAAAACCAAAGCCTTGTGCCGCTTGATTTTCCGGCATACACAATCACCACCCTCACAATCAGAATGCCCATCGCGATCACCGTGCAGAGGGGAGAAGAAGAGAGCGCATACTAACCGGTCCAGAGTGGTTAAGGACTCAGTTTCGGAACTTGGGAGGGTGGAAAGGGAAACAAAAGAAATAGACACAGACACATGTTTGAATGGAAAAGGGTCGTGAAGCTCACCCGAACAAAGAAGCTCAATCGACAAGGGGAAAGGAGGGTGGGAAACGGATGTCAACAAGGCCCATGTGCGCCATTTCACAGAGACCACGGTCAAGAAAAGGAACTTTTCTATGAGCTCCCTGGCTTGGAAAAGACTTTGGGAAAAGTCCGTCGTCTTCAGCAAAGTCAACCGCTGTATTTGGGACAAAAGGATGGGACTCGGACTCCGGAAATCCGAGCCAAGTCCTTATCGCAGTGTTTCCCAACCAGTGTGCCGGGGCACACTAGTGTGCCGTAAGCGATCATCAGGTGTGCCTTGGGAAATTGGAACCTCCAGGAGGGGAGGGGGGAGAGTAGTGTGTTGAAGTATAAAAACCCTAAGAAACCTACCTCTATAAAGGCACAAAATTACAACCACCCCCCTCCCTACCCGTTGTCTACTTGGTCTCTCCCTCTCCATGCATTGGGCAGGCCCGTCTCTCTTTCCCCAAGTAGAGACCTCCTCTTGCCTCCTGGGGGTTCTGTGTGGGAAGTTTGGCCCAGTTCTTTCATTGGTGGGGTTCAGAATGCTCTTTGATTGTAGGGGAACTATCAATCCCAGCAACTACAACTCCCAAACGTCAAGGTCTATTTCCCCTGAACTCCATCTGCGTTCATATTTGGGCATATTGAGTATTCATGCCAAGTTTGGTCCTGATCCAACATTGTTTGAGTCCACAGTGCTCTCTGGATATAGGTGAACTACAACTCCAAAACCCAAGGTCAATGCCCACCAAACTCTTATAGCATTTTCTTTTGGTTGTGGGAGTTCTGTGAGGGAAGTTTGTGTCTTTCTGCCATTCCTGCCAGGATACCTACGTTGTGTTCATCGAAACAGGCCCAGGTTTCACACTGAGTGTATAAATACATTTAAAAACATAATAACTATATGTATGACTGTGTTAGAGTGTCGTTTTGTGTCATTTTGGTTGGTGGTGTGCCCCAGGATTTTGCAAATGTAAAAAGTGTGCCGCGGCTCAAAAAAGGTTGGGAAACACTGCCTTATCGGAAATCTTTGTGGCCAGAATGGCTTTGGATATATTAAGAATCCCTATGCCAGGGGTGCCCACACTTTTTCAGCATGCGAGCTACTTATAATCAAACCAAGTCAGAAAGATCTACCTACCTCCTCAAGGCTGGAGAGGGGAGGGGGCGGGGCTTGGTGTGGCCTGGCTCCGCCCCCCTCTGGCTTCAGCTCTACCAGCAGCTTCTCCAGGCTTGAGGATGGCAATGCCAAGCCAGTGGTGGCATAGCTAGCACAAGGCTGGCTTGGCACTGCCATCCTCAAGCCTGGAGAAGCTGCTGGTAGAGCGGAAGCCAGAGGGGGCGGAGCCAGGCCACGCCAAGCTCCCCCCTCCTCGGCTTCGCACTCCCAGCAGCTTCTCAGGCTTGAGGATGGCAATGCCAAGCCAGTGGTGGCATAGCTAGCACAAAGGGTGGCTTCGCACTGCCCTCCTCAAGCCTGGAGAAGCTGCTGGTAGAACGGAAGCCAGAGGGGGTGGAGCCAGGCCACGCCAAGCCCCGCCCCCTCCCCCGGCTTCGGCACTCCCAGCAGCTTCTCCAGGCTTGAGGATGGCAGTGCCAAGCCAGTGGTGGCATAGCTAGCACAAGGGTGGCTTCGCACTGCCCTCCTCAAGCCTGGAGAAGCTGCTGGTAGAGCGGAAGCCAGAGGGGGCGGAGCCAGGCCACGCCAAGCTCCGCCCCCTCCCCCAGCTTCGGCACTCCCAGCAGCTTCTCCAGCCTTGAGGATGGCAATGCCAAGCCAGTGGTGGCATAGCTAGCACAAGGCCGGCTTGGCACTGCCATCCTCAAGCCTGGAGAAGCTGCTGGTAGAGCTGAGCCAGAGGGGCGGAGCCAGGCCACACCAAGCTCCGCCCCCCCCCAGCCGGCACTCCCAGCAGCTTCTCCAGGTTTGAGGATGGCAATGCCAAGCCAATGGTGGCATAGCTAGCACAAGGGTGGCTTTGCACTGCCCTCCTCAAGCCTGGAGAAGCTGCTGGTAGAGCGGAACCCAGAGGGGGGCGGAGCCAGGCCACGCCAAGCTCCGCCCTCCCGGCTTCGCACTCCCAGCAGCTTCTCAGGCTTGAGGATGGCCGTGCCACGCCTGTGGTGGCATAGCTAGCACAAGGGTGGCTTGGCACTGCCCCCTCAAGCCTGGAGAAGCTGCTGGTAGAGCGGAAGCCAGACGGGGCGGAGCCAGGCCGCGCCAAGCCCCGCCCCCTCCCCCGGCTTCAGCACTCCCAGCAGCTTCTCCAGGCTTGAGGATGGCAGTGCCAAGCCAGTGGTGGCATAGCTAGCACAAGGGTGGCTTGGCACTGCCGTCCTCAAGCCTGGAGAAGCTGCTGGGAGCTCCAAAGCCAGAGGGGAGGGGGTGGGGCTTGGCGCAGCCTGGCTCCGCCCCCCTCTGAGAAGCACACCATCCGGCTGGGAGCAACCTCCTTTGGTCCCGGGATCGACTGGTCGATCGCGATTGACTTCCTGGGCAGCCCTGACCTATGTGATGTGTACTATGGATCATCTTGGAGAGCGTCCATGCTACATCAATGTTCAACATTGACACAAATGACCAGACGCTGCCGGAAGGGACAGAGAGCTTCATCTATGCTGACGATCGTGCCATCAACGCTCAAGCAGGGAGCTTTGAAATGGTTGAACAGGAGCTCTCTGAAGCTTTAGGTGCTCTTACTGCCTATGACAGGGGAAACTAGCTTGCGCCATCAATGTTTCACATTGACATAAATGACCAGCCGCTGCCAGAAGGGAGAGAGAGTTTCATCTATGCTGACGATAGTGCCATCACCACCCAAACAGAGAGCTTTGAAATGGTTGAACAGAAGCTCTCCGAAGCTTTAGGTGCTGTTACTGCCCATGAAAGGGGAAACCAGCTTGCGCCATCAATGTTTAACATTGACACAAAGGATCAGCCACTACTAAAAGGGACAGAGTTTCATCTATGCTGACGATCGTGCCATCACCGTCCAAGCAAGAGGAGGATGGGAAGCAGAGAAAGCGGTACCTTTCCAAAACGGTGCCACTGGCGACTGCAGGAGCGGCGGCTTCGGTGTCTCCAGCGCCGTTCCCTTGGTTCAAGTTGGGCGGGCAGACGCTGCTGACCGAGGCGGAGGGGAAGTCCTCCGGAGGCTCGTCCGGCCATCCAAACTGCTCCTTGGTCTTGCCGTAGATCTTGACCGCATCCAGCATGGTGACCCCGGCCGGATCCACCGAAGCTCCGACTGCCGAGAGAAACGGAGAGGTAGAGACGAATGGGGACGTTGACGCGGGACAGACCGAGGACGCGACCCAGGCCTCAAAAGACTTACTGAAGATGGTGAGCTTCTTGTCGGCCTGCAGGGCCTCCTCCCGGGTGAAGGGGAAGTCGAACCATCGCGGGCGGCTGAGGTTGAGCTGCATGGTGCGGCCAAAGATCTCCAGGTAGGAAGGGGCGCGCTCGATGGCCTGGGTCCCGATCTGGACCCGCATGCCGGTCATCACCATGGTGCTGTTGTTGTTGGTCACCTCGATGGTGAAGCCGCCCGGCTGCCGGAAGGAGAGGGAGGGGAATGACCCACGTCTCTCCCTTTCGGGAACACAGAGCCATAGACACAAGATGGATTCCCAAACTCTGAGCGTATCAGAGGTCGAATCTTGCCAAGGTCAATATGCATTATTATTATTATTATTACACTGTTTATATTATTTATTACATTATTATACATTATTCATTACATGTTTATATTGTTATTATTGTTGTTGTTATTATTATTCTATGTTAATATTATTCCAAGGTGGATTCCCAAACTCTGAGGGTCAAATCTTGCCATGGTCAATATGTATTATTATTATTATTATTATTATTATTATTATTACACAGTTTATGTTATTTATTACATTATTATACATTATTCATTACATGTTTATATTGTTATTATTGTTGTTGTTATTATTATTCTATGTTAATATTATTCCAAGGTGGATTCCCAAACTCTGAGGGTCATCTTGCCATGGTCAATATGTTTATTATTATTATTATTACACAGTTTATGTTATTTATTACATTATTATACATTATTCATTACATGTTTATATTGTTATTATTGTTGTTGTTATTATTATTCTATGTTAATATTATTCCAAGGTGGATTCCCAAACTCTGAGGGTCGAATCTTGCCATGGTCAATATGTATTATTATTATTATTATTACACAGTTTATGTTATTTATTACATTATTATACATTATTCATTACATGTTTATGTTATTATTGTTATTATTATTATTATTATTATTCTATGTTAATATTATTACAAGGTGGATTCCCAAACTCTGAGGGTAATCTTGCCATGGTCAATATGTATTATTATTATTACACAGTTTATGTTATTTATTACATTATTATGCATTATTCATTACATGTTTGTTATTATTGTTATTATTATTATTATTCTATGTTAATATTATTCCAAGGTGGATTCCCAAACTCTGAGGGTCGAATCTTGCCATGGTCAATATGTATTATTATTATTATTATTATTATTATTATTATTACACAGTTTATGTTATTTATTACATTATTATACATTATTCATTACATGTTTATGTTATTATTGTTATTATTATTATTATTATTATTCTATGTTAATATTATTCCAAGGTGGATTCCCAAACTCTGAGGGTCGAATCTTGCCATGGTCAATATGTATTATTATTATTACACAGTTTATGTTATTTATTACATTATTATGCATTATTCATTACATGTTTGTTATTATTGTTATTATTATTATTATTCTATGTTAATATTATTCCAAGGTGGATTCCCAAACTCTGAGGGTCGAATCTTGCCATGGTCAAGATGTATTATTATACTGCTTATGTTATTTATTACATTATTATATATTATTCATTACATGTTTATGTTATTATTGCTATTATTATTATTATTCTATGTTAATATTATTCCAAGGTGGATTCCCAAACTCTGAGGGTCGAATCTTGCCATGGTCAATATGTATTATTATTATACTGCTTATGTTATTTATTACATTATTATATATTATTCATTACATGTTTATGTTACTATTGCTATTATTATTATTCTATGTTAATATTATTCCAAGGTGGATTCCCAAACTCTGAGGGTCGAATCTGGCCATGGTCAATATGTATTATTATTATTACATAGTTTATGTTATTTATTACATTATTATACATTATTCATTACATGTTTATTATTATTACATAGTTTATGTTATTTATTACCTTATTATACATTATTCATTACATGTTTATGTTATTATTATTGTTATTGTTATTATTCTATGTTAATATTATTCCAAGGGTTAAAGGTCAAGTCTTGCCACGGACAATATCCAAGGTGGATTTTCAAACTCTAGGGGGGTTAAAGGTCAAGACTTGCCATGGACAATATCCAAGGTGGATTTTCAAACTCTAGGGGGGTTAAAGGTCAAGTCTTGCCACGGACAATATCCAAGGTGGATTTTCAAACTCTAGGGGGGTTAAAGGTCAAGACTTGCCATGGACAATATTTATTATTATTATTATGACATTGTTTATTATTACGTTATTATACATTATTATTCCAAGGTGGATTCTCAAACTCTAGGGGGGTTAAAGGTCAAGTCTTGCCACGGACAATATTTGTTGTTGTTGTCATTATTATTATTATTATTATTATTATGACACTGTTTATTACTGAGTCCCTCTACGCAGGTGAGAAGATCGGGATACAAAAGCTTTAAATAAATAAATAAATATTGCTATTCCGTATTGGGAGAGAAGCCCGGAACCTTCCGCCTCTTTCCTTTGGGCCTGGGCTCACCTTGGTGTTGGCCACGTACATCCCGGTGGAGTTGAGGCGGTGCTTGATCTGCTGGGCGTTATAGACCTGGAGCAGGTCGTTGCCGCCAAACTCGACGTCCGTCAGCTGCTGGTTGTGCTCGAAGAAGTCGATGGGGAAGTTGACCTGGGCCGAGGTGCGGGTGGCTGCGAGGGAAGACCGGGGGGAACCGTGAGAGCCCGGCTTGCTCCCTCTCCTTCCCAAAATGCAGGAATTGCTTACGAAACCACACTTTAGGAGTCCACCCTCCACAGTATTAACCCACAGGAGGACACACAAGAGTGGCAAGAGCAAGCATGGCCGGATTATCCATAAGGCCACACTAGGCCGCGGCCTAGGGGCGCAACTCGAAGAGGGCGCAGGAATCACGGTCGAAAAATAACTATTTTATTTTATTCTAATGCTATTTTATTGCCTGCGCAGCGAGACTTCTGGGTAATGTAGTCTCGCGGCCGCGGAAGTTCCGCCTCCCAGTGATTCCAGCCCATGGAAAAGAAGAACCCAGAAGCGACCCCCCACCTCCGCGACAGGGAGCTACCATTGCGCAGCGGCAGCACGTGTCGTAAAGACCCCCAATTGGCTGCCGCCACCGCGCTAGCTTTTCCTGCTTCTGTTATGCCTTAGCAGAAGCAGGAGGACCGGCGCGGCGGCAGCAGCCAATGGGAGTTGCCTGGGACGGCGCTTAGCAGCTAAGCACCACCTCGGGCGCCCCCGATTGGCTGCCGCCGCCGCCGCACTACCTTTTCCTGCTTTTGCTATGCCTTGGCAGAAGCAGGAGAACTGGCGCGGCGGCGGCAGCCAATGGGAGTTGCCTGGGGCGGCGCTTAGCACCTCGGGCGCCCCCGATTGGCTGTCACCGCCGCGCTAGCTTTTCCTGCTTCTGCTATGCCATGGCAGAAGCAGGAGGATTGGCGGGGCGGCGGCAGCCAATGAGAGTTACCCAGGGCGGCGATTAGCAGCTAAGCACTGCCTCGGGCGCCCCCGATTGGCTGCCGCCGCGGCGCCAGCTTTTCCTGTTTCTGCTATGCTTTAGCAGAAGCAGGAGAACTGGCGTGGTGGTGGCAGCCAATGGGAGTTGCCCGGGGCAACACTTAGCAGCTAAGCACCGCCTCGGGCACCCCCCATTGGCTGCCGCCACCGCGCTAGCTTTTCCTGCTTCTGCTATGCCTTGGCAGAAGCAGGAGGAATTGCGCGGCGGCGGCAGCCAATGGGGGGGAGGGGCGTAATTTTGAACTGTGGCCTAGAGCGCCAAAGATCCGGGCCTGAGAGCAAGCGAAAGCCGCGCGAAGGAGAGATGGTGCGGTGTCTCCACCGCGGAAGGGTCCCTATCCGCTCTGACCTTGGGCCGACTTACTGATGGCGGCGGCCTTGCGCTTGCGGACGGGCTTCATGATGCTGATGACGCTGGAGGGCTGGAGGGAAGGCTGGAGCCAGAAGGAGGTGTTCTCCACGTTGGCCATGTAGATGCGCAGGCTCCCGTCCTCGCACAGCAGGATCATGGTGGTGCGCTGCTGCTCGTTGCAGGCCGTGTGGCGGATGGCCACCATGTCCTGGATCTGGCGCCAAAGAGGAGGCGGAGAGCGGGCGTCAGGCCTCCGTAGGCGCTGGGGAACGAGGGCCAACCCATCGCCTTCCTCTCCTCCAACCATGCCCGGATTATCCATAAGGCCACCCTAGGCCATGGCCTAGGGCAGCAACCACAGGGGGCACGGCAGGTCCAGACCCCCAAAAATTAAATTTTTTTTTTTAAAAAATCGATCTTCGGGCGCTTCTGCACTTGCGCGCCATCCAAGCCCACCCCGCGCCCCCTCCCCTTTCCTGAACTCCTCTTTGGCGCTCCCCACACCTCCTGGCGGCTCTGCGCGCCCCGGTGGCGGGACTTCCCTTCCTCCTCCTCCGCGACGCTGGGCGCTCCGCGAGGAGGAGTAAGCCAGGCGCATGGCGAGCAGGAGGAAGAAGCAAGTGATGGCTCGCTTCCGAGGGCGAGGAAGCCCTTCCTTCTCCTCTTCGCCATGCGCCCGGCTTCCTCCTCCTCCGCGACACCGGGCGCGTGGCGAGGAGTCAAGGAAGCCGGGTGCGTGTCGAGGAGGAAAAGGAAGGGAAGGCTCGCCCCCGGGGCGCGCGGCGGAAGGAGGCGGCGCACGGAGCTGCGAGGAGGTGAGGAGGGGGGTGCGGTAGAGGTTTGGGGGCGTAACTTAAAAGTGTGGCCTAGGGCGCCAAAATGGCTTAATCCGGGCCTGCCTCCAACACTGGGGTACCAAGGCACTTCCCGTACTGAACTGGATGGACCTTCTTAAAGGCAGATCTAATCCATGAAAGGAAAACCCTTCCAGATATTGCCTACTCCAAGGATTGCTTCCTACCAAACTACTTATGGTGATTCCTCTGGACAAAGGGAGTAAGGACAGGCCAGCCCTACCTTGGCTTTGGCTGGCAAGGTCTTGATTTCCTGGATGAGGAAGGTGTCCGGCTTGACCATCACCACCAAGGGGACGCCGGTGGTCTGTTGCACGCAGCACACCAGGCCGGGGTGGTTCATGACCTCTGACCATTGGCAAAGGGCCGGAGAGGTCTTGCTGCCGCCGTTGGAGCTGCGAGAAAGAGAGGTCGAGATCTCATTAGACTTCCTTCCGTTCTGACCTCTCGTGGGGCTCCCATAGCAACCCATTCAAGAAGCAGAGCATGGTCAATGTCCCGGCGTGAGTGAGGAATGCTGGGAGTGGCGATCCGACACACTCACCTCTTGATGTTGATGGGGAAGAGGCGGAGGACGTCCAGCGTGGCCCGGCTGATGGTGGCCTGGGAGTTATAATAATATGAATAATAATTACTAATTATTATTATATTGGACTTGCCCTTAACACTTGGCAGTAGCTGAAGAAGAGCATCTGCAGGACCGCCCCCCTGGCTCTGCCCTCCCTGGCTCCACCCCTGTAGTAGACCGACACACCACCAAAATCCCAGTCTCAAGTCCACCTGAACTGTTGCTGTCCTGGGAGTTATAATAATATGAATAATAATTACTATATTATTATTATATTGTGTGTACGTATGTGTGTGTATATATAGTATACATATTTTCTATCATTAACACTTGGTATATATGCTAGTTATAATAATAATATATTAATATTTTGTGTGTATGTGGGTGCATATATATATATATATATTTTATTATTATTTATGGTATTTCTATGCCGCCCTTCTCAGCCCGAGGGCAACTCAGGGCAGTTTACAATTGGCAATAATTGTAATAATTATTATATTATTACATAATTATTATTAAATAATAATTAAATAATTATAAACAATAATAGAAATTGTAATAGTTGGCAATGCCACAACTCAAATATTTTGTGTGTATGTGGGTGCATATTATATATATATATATATATATATATATATATATATATTATAATTTACGGTAATTCTATAACGCCCTTCTCAGCCCAAGGGCGACTCTGGGCAGTTTACAATTGGCAACAATTGTAATAATTATTATTATATTATTAAATAATAATTGTAAATAATAATAGAAATTGTAATAATTGGCAATGCCACAACTCAAATATTTTGTGTATGTGGGTGCATTATACACACACACACATATATATATAAAATTATTATTTTTATTTACGGTATTTCTATACCGCCCTTCTCAGCCTGAGGGCGACTCCGGGCAGTTTACAATTGGCAACAATTGTAATAATTATTATATTATTAAGTAATAATTAAATAATAATTGTAAATAATAATAATAGTTGTAATAATTGGCAATGCCACAACTCGAATAATAAGTTGAAAACCGCCATAAAAGCATTAAAACATTTAACATACAATATAAAATAAAAGTTTTAAAAATATTACAAAATATTAAAAGCCTTAAAAACATTATCGTGGGCGTTACCATGTTGTGTCGTTATTCAATATATATATATGTGTGTGTGTGTGTGTGTTACGTTTGGCTTCTGTCGTAACATACACACACACGCACACACAGTATAAATATCTCCTACCTTCAACACTGGGTATATATGCTAGTTATAATATTATAATATTATGGGATGATGGTAATAATAATAATAATAATATAATGGAAGATCAGCTGACAGCCCTTAGACCAGAGCTGCTCAGGAAGTCGATTGTGATCAACGAGTCGACCCCCAGACCATTTGAGGTCGATCTTCTGCTCCCACCGCCATGCATGCGCTCCTGCCGCCGTGCGCGCTCTCCCGGCGCTGCCTTCCTCCGCCCGCACGGCTTTGGAGAGCGCATCGAGCATTGGTGCATGTGCGTTGGGCGAAAACGGAGGCGAGAGACCTTCAGCTTGGCCAAGGGAGAGAGGCGGACGGAGGCAGAGCGCGGAGCCCTTGAGGTGCGGGCTGGGAAGGGCAGCGACGGAGGAGGAGGAGGCCGAAGAGGCTCGAGGGGGAAGAAGCAGGAGTTTGGGAGTCAGCCTCGATGGGGGAAAAGAACCAGGCCCGGCCTCTGAGGGCCCGGCCTCCTGAGGGGTGTGGTGATTGACAGCCGGCCAAGAAGGAAGAAGCCGCGCAGTGGCGGCGGGAGAGCGCGCGGGGCTTCTGGAGGCCCTGCCTCTCTCACCGCAACTTCCAGATGAGAAGCAGGGCAGAGGCCCCGCACGCTCACCCGCCGCCGCCTTGGAGGGACTCCAACTCCCAGCTTCCCCCAAGAGCCTGAGCCTGAGCACGTCAGGAAGGAGGCCGGGCACCTTGAGGTCTTCGTGCGTGACCTCCAGGACGTTGGTGACGTAGAAGGGCCCCTGCTGGGCGCTGCTGGCCTCCTCCATGAGCTGGGTGTAGATGTAGCCGGCCGAGGACATGATGACCACAATGTTCTTGCCCTCCTCGTTGAACAGGAAGGTGATGTCTCGAATTTTGGAGCTGGGCAGCAGGAAGTAGAAAGTCGGGCTCAAGGCGTCCGCCGAGAGGTCGTAGATCTGTCCGGGAAGGAGGGAGAGTATTTCAGTGCCAGGAGAGGCCGAGAACTAAACCGGAGTCAGGCATGGACCGACTTCGGGGTTTTGGACAGTTGTGGGAGTTGAAGTCCCAAACACCCAGAGGTCCGAAGTTGGCCCATGCCTGACCGAGAGGTTTCCTTTCGCACCTTCACAAAGTCCGCCGTGACGATGGCCAGTTCCGTCTGGGACCCCGGGAGCCAGACGGCTTTGATGATGAAGTTGCCAGTGGCCAGCTGCGGGTGGAGGACCAAGTGGTCCGAGACGGAGCCCGAGCTGCTGAAGGTCAAGACGTGGCAATCCTAAAGACGAAGAGGAGATGGTTAGGAAGGGGAAGGAATGGTTGCTTACCTGTAACAGTGTTTCTTTGAGTGGTCATCTGTGCCATTCACACTTGACAAAAACAAGGCCCAAGGTGTACACACTCACGCAGCGTTGCCTGCTCTGAACAAGGCCCAAGGTGTACACACTCACGCAGCGTTGCCTGCTCTGAACAAGGCCCAAGGTGTACACACTCACACAGCGTTGCCTGCTCTGAACAAGGCCCAAGGTGTACACACACAGCGGCCCAAGGTTGCCCTGCTCTGAACAAGGCCCAAGGTGTACACACTCACACAGCATTGCCTGCTCTGAACAAGGCCCAAGGTGTACACACTCACGCAGCGTTGCCTGCTCTGAACAAGGCCCAAGGTGTACACACTCACACAGCGTTGCCTGCTCTGAACAAGACCCAAGGTGTACACACTCACACAGCGTTGCCTGCTCTGAACAAGACCCAAGGTGTACACACTCACACAGCGTTGCCTGCTCTGAACAAGACCCAAGGTGTACACACTCACACAGCGTTGCCTGCTCTGAACAAGGCCCAAGGTGTACACACTCACGCAGCGTTGCCTGCTCTGAACAAGACCCAAGGTGTACACTCACACAGCGTTGCCTGCTCTGAACAAGACCCAAGGTGTCCACACTCACACAGCGTTGCCTGCTCTGAACAAGGCCCAAGGTGTACACACACACAGCGTTGCCTGCTCTGAACAAGACCCAAGGTGTACACACTCACACAGCGTTGCCTGCTCTGAACAAGACCCAAGGTGTACACACTCACGCAGCGTTGCCTGTTCTGACTCTTTGAGTAAACAATACTTTCAGTTAAGGTCCACAAGCCATGAAATCATGCCTTTGACATCTGGTCCGTTTCAAGGATTTCTCACACAGTTTCTCTGACCTCCATAATCAGATTCTCTCCTCCCGGAGATCCAGACTCCTCCCAACCTCAGGTGTTTTCTCAGGGGAAAGATCTTTCCCTTCCGGCTCCTTATCTTCTGTTGCCAAGGAACAACCAGGGGAAAGGTCTTCCCTATTTCCTGATACGCAAGCAATTCCATCTCCTTCCTGCTCTGACCAGACACAGACCCATCCTCCCAGACAGAATCACGACCCATAATTCCCTCATTCCCCACACTGGAAAGCCCATCATTCCTCACAACCTCTGACTGAACGACCCCCCTCATTTTCAGCCTCTAGCTGAACCACAACAGGGACTGCCTGTATCAAGCTTTGAACTTTTATACAGTTACCAGCTTGGGGACCTGGCGGTGTCCGGGTCATTGTGTGCCAAGATTTTTGGTAGTTCCAAGTCCCATCATCCATGGTCCACCCTCCTCCAAACTGCAGTAGAAGATAGAGTGGGTCATGGGGGCTCTGTGTGTCACGCTTGGTCTTGATCATTCATTGGATGAGGGTTGCAGCGGTCTTGGAAAGTGAGAGAAGGTATTTCAACTCCCATCATCTGTGGGCCGCAGTGACTGACTGCCTGAGGCCTTTTCTTTTCCCTCTGTGTCACCTTAGACTGTTGGAATGCAGATGGCCAATCGGAGTCCTTTATGCAAATAATCCCATAGTGGCAACCAATCGAAATGCTGGCACATATTCCTCCGCACCTCCCGCCCTCCACACCGCATTGTTGGGGCCTAGTCAAAAATCACTGACTTTTATTATATACACAGATAGATAGATAAATAGATAGATAGATAGATGGATGGATGGATGGATGGATACTGATCATGAGTTTTGGCAGTGTTTAGGGCAGTCCCACCTTGAGTCCACACACGGCCAGGTAGTCCTCCTTGCAGGGGTTCCCCGTGAGGCTGAGGACTGTGAAGGGCACTGGGGCCGAGGCCAAGCGGGTCAGGGTCAGTTTCCGCTTGCTGGAGTCGGCTTGCTTGAGCAGAGCGGAGAGCTGCAAGACCGTGATCTGCATCCACAAAAAAAAGAAGTGTAACCTGGCATTAAAGATACTTCCAAGAATCTCTGACTGGTACGAAGGTTTTGCCATCCTGACACCTTACATTAAATTGGCAACAAGATGCAAGGTGTACACACTCACGCAGCATTGCCTGCTCTGAACTTTTCAGTAAACAACACTTTAATTTAAGGTGCACAAGTCATCCTGACACCTTACGTTATATTGGCAACAAGATGCAAGGTGTACACACTCACGCAGCGCTGCCTGCTCTGAACTTTTCAGTAAACAACACTTTAATTTAAGGTCCACAAGGCATCCTGACACCTTACATTAAATTGGCAACAAGATGCAAGGTGTCTGAACCTTCAGTAAACACACTCACGGTCCAGCGCTGCCTGCTCTGAACTTTTCAGTAAACAACACTTTAATTTAAGGTCCACAAGTCATCCTGACACCTTTCATTAAATTGGTAACAAGGTGCAAGGTGTACGCACTCACACAGCGTTGCCTGCTCTGAACCTTTCAGTAAACAACACTTTAATTTAAGGTCCACAAGTCATCCTGACACCTTATATTAAATTGGTAACAAGATGCAAGGTGTACACACTCACGCAGCGTTGCCTGCTCTGAACTTTTCAGTAAACAACACTTTAATTTAAGGTCCACAAGCCATAAAGTCATGCCTTTGACATCTCCTCTGTTTCAAGAATTTCTCATTGAGTCTCTGTGATCTCCATAATCTGACTCCCTCCTCTGATCTCCCGTGGGCTCACCTTGCCCTTCTCGTGGCTGACGGCCAGGTGCTGCCGGCGCCCGTGCGGGGAGGAGAGGACGCACATGGCCACGCGGCGCAGGACGTGGGCGCTGATCAGCTGCCGGATGGTCTGGCCTTGGTCCCCACTGTAGTTCATGCGCACGTTCTCAAAGGCCCCTTCCTGGGAGCCCAGCGTCGGCACCTGCGGCGGAAGGAGCAAAGCTGGTGAGAAGCACGAGGAGGCGGGCCCTTGCCATTCAAAAACTGAAAGATGAGGATAAACTTCCTGCCCTCCCTCACCATCAGCTGGTCGGTCATCTCCACCGTCTTGTCCAAAGTGTGCAACTCGTTGAGGGCCTGCTGGGCCCGGCTACTGCTGCCCATGGCCGAAGCCTGCTGGAAGTTGACCTGAATGGCGTCCATGAGGAAGTTCAGCATGTCCAGTACCAGCGGTGCAAAGGAGAAGTTGGCCTGTGGCAAGAAAAGCACACCAATGAGGTCTCTGCCTACTTTATCCTGCTATCAACCCATTTATTCTTCTACCTATCCATCATCTGTGCTCTCTATTGATCCATCCACCAGTCATATGCCCTCTTCGTCCATCCATCTTATTTATCTACCTATTTATCCTTCCATCTTTCTATCCAAACATTCCTTCAATCTTTCTCTCTCTATCGATTCATCTATCGACTCATCTATCTACCAATTCATCTATTTCTCTCTCTCTCGATCGATTCATCTCTCTATCGACTCATCTATCTACCAATTCATCTATCTATCTCTCTCTCTCGATCGATTCATCTATCGACTCATCTATCTACCAATTCATCTATTTCTCTCTCGATCGATCGATTCATCTCTCTATCGACTCATCTATCTACCAATTCATCTATTTCTCTCTCGATCGATTCATCTATCGACTCATCTATCTACCAATTCATCTATCTATTTCTCTATCGATCGATTCATCTCTCTATCTACCAATTCATCTATCTATCTATTTCTCTATCGATCGATTCATCTCTCTGTCTACCAATTCATCTATCTATCTATTTCTCTATCGATCGATTCATCTCTCTGTCTACCAATTCATCTATCTATCTATTTCTCTATCGATCGATTCATCTCTCTATCTACCAATTCATCTATCTATTTCTCTATCGATCGATTCATCTCTCTATCTACCAATTCATCTATCTATCTATTTCTCTATCGATCGATTCATCTCTCTATCTACCAATTCATCTATCTATCTATTTCTCTATCGATCGATTCATCTATCTCTCTACCAATTCATCTATCTATCTATTTCTCTATCGATTCATTCATCTCTCTGTCTACCAATTCATCTATCTATCTATTTCTCTATCGATCGATTCATCTCTCTATCTACCAATTCATCTATCTATCTATTTCTCTATCGATCGATTCATCTCTCTATCTACCAATTCATCTATCTATCTATTTCTCTATCGATCGATTCATCTCTCTATCTACCAATTCATCTATCTATCTATTTCTCTATCGATCGATTCATCTCTCTGTCTACCAATTCATCTATCTATCTATTTCTCTATCGATCGATTCATCTCTCTGTCTACCAATTCATCTATCTATCTATTTCTCTATCGATCTATGTATCTCTCTATCTACCAATTCATCTATCTATTTCTCTCTCTCTCGATCAATTAATCTCTCTATCTACCAATTCATCTATCTATCTATTTCTCTATCGATCGATTCATCTCTCTATCTACCAATTCATCTATCTATCTATTTCTCTATCGATCGATTCATCTCTCTATCTACAAATTCATCTATCTATCTATTTCTCTATTTCTCGATCGATTCATCTCTCTGTCTACCAATTCATCTATCTATCTATTTCTCTATCGATCGATTCATCTCTCTGTCTACCAATTCATCTATCTATCTATTTCTCTATCGATCGATTCATCTCTCTATCTACCAATTCATCTATCTATCTATTTCTCTATCGATCGATTCATCTCTCTATCTACCAATTCATCTATCTATCTATTTCTCTATCGATCGATTCATCTCTCTATCTACCAATTCATCTATCTATCTATTTCTCTCTCGATCGATTCATCTCTCTGTCTACCAATTCATCTATCTATCTATTTCTCTATCGATCGATTCATCTCTCTGTCTACCAATTCATCTATCTATCTATTTCTCTATCGATCGATTCATCTCTCTGTCTACCAATTCATCTATCTATCTATTTCTCTCTCGATCGACTCATCTATTGACTCTATCTACCAATTCATCTATCTATTTCTCTATCGATCGATTCATCTCTCTATCTACCAATTCATCTATCTATCTATTTCTCTATCGATCGATTCATCTCTCTGTCTACCAATTCATCTATCTATCTATTTCTCTATCGATCGATTCATCTCTCTATCTACCAATTCATCTATCTATGTCTGTCTCTATCGATCGATTCATCGCTCTATCGACTCATCTATCTACCAATTTATCTACCTATCTATTTCTCTCTTGATCAATCGATTCATCTCTCTATCGACTCATCTATCTACCAATTCATCTATCTATTTCTCTCTCGATACAGAAGAGGCTCCTTTTTTGGAGGCTTTTACAAAATGGTTTTCTGTCAGGAGGGATCGAATGGAATCCTCCTGCCTGGCAGAAAGGGACTGGACTGGATAGCCTTCTATAAGGAAGGACCCCACGACTGATTTCTGAGGCCCAGAGCCCACGTACCTGGGCCTGGAGCTGTTCCCGGCAGCCCTCCACGTTGCGGCAGAGGCTGCTCTTCTTGGGCTTCTCCTCGTCAGCCCCTCCGCCTCCGCGCCCGTCGCTGGGGCCGGCCTTGGCCTTGTCTGTCGGGGAGGTGCCGGCGTGGCGGGGGACGCTCTCGGGGGCCCGGGGTTCACTCTGAAAGGCCGACTCCTTCAGCGTGGAGCCCAGGCCACTGCTGGGCGTCCGCTTCACCAGGGCCTGCGACGTAGCAAAGAGTGGGAAGCTCGACAGGAGGCCAAAGAGACCAAAACAAGACCAGAAGAAGAGCTTTCGCTCGAGAACGTACTGCCTTGGGGAAGCATCAATGTTTAACACTGACAAAAATGACCAGCCATTGCCAGAAGGGACAAGAGTTTCATCTACGCTGACGATCGTGACATCACCACCCAAGCAGGGTGTAAAACCAAAACATCAGCAATAAACACACCAGAGGCACTCCCAGTGACCAGCTTCTGCTCAAAGGACGATTAGTACAATGCCAGAAGGCTTCCCTACCAGGCAGCTCCCGTCCTCCTTGGCCCCGCAGTCGCAGAAGAAGGAGCCGTACTTGGCGTAGGAAATCTCGTGGTCCTTGTGGCAGACTTTGGCGCAGACGGTGCAGACGCCCACGCCGTCCACCATCTTGCAGGTGTGGCAGTGGTACCTGCGGTGGACAAAAGGAAGGAGCCACCATTGCCGTAGACGCACAACCCACAGGGAGCCGTGCCGTTACCATTTGGGCTGGGAACTAGCTCACCAGTGTTGGTTCATGAACTCCTTCTGGGTGATGGTAAAGGTGCAGAGCTTGTTGCAGAGCGAGTCTTCATCCTACGCACACAACAAAGGTCCGCTTAGATTGACAACTAGCATGTTTTTCTTCCAAGTAACTGTTAGAAATATCCTAGAACAGGGCTGCCCACGAAGTCGATCACAAGTCCAAATGAGGTCGATCGCAGCTTCTCTCATCCTGCCGCCACACGCGGCATTGCGGGAACCCTGCCTCTCTGTCGCCGGCAGCTTCCCCGCCTCGCGCTCCCTCCTGAGGCCCCGCCTCGCACACCCTCGTTCCTGCAATGCCCCGAGGAAGGAGTGCCGCATGGGCGGAAGAAGCAGGAACACAGGAGTGCACGCGCAGAGGCACGACGAGAGAGAGGCAGGGCAGAACGTGAAGTGGGGCCTTCGGAGTCCCCGCCCCGCACTCCCTCCGCAGGCCCTGCCTTATGCTCCCCCTGCAGGCCCCGCCTCGCGCTCCCTTGTTCCTGCAATGCCCTGCGGAAGGAGCGCCCCGCGGGTGGAAGAAGCAGGAAATCAGGAGCACGTGGCGACAAAACAAGAGAGCGGGAGCAATAGCGAGGCGGGGCCTGCGGAGGGAGCACGAGGTGGGGCCTGCAGAGGCCCCGCCTTGTGCTCAGTCCTGCGCTTCCCCGGGAGGCCCCGCCTCTCGCCCCCGCCGCATGCTCCGCCTCGCGCTCCCCCGCAGACCCGCCTCGCGCTCCCCCGTTGGCCCGCCTCGCCTCTTCCTCGGCAGGCCCTGCCTTTTGCTCCCGCCGCATGCCCGCCTCGCGCTCCCCTGCAGGCCCCGCCTCGCGCATCCCTCGCAGGCCGCCTCACGCCCTCCGCAGGCCCTGCCTCGGGCTTCCTCGGGAGGCCCTGCCTCGGGCTTCCTCGGGAGGCCGCCTCGGCTTCCTCGGCAGGCCCGCCTCGCGCTCCCCCGCAGGCCGCCTCGCTCCCCCGCAGGCCCCGCCTCGCGCTTCCCTCGCAGGCCGCCTCTCGCTCCTCGCAGGCCCGTCTCGCGCTCCCTCCGCAGGCCGCCTCGGGCTTCCTCGGGAGGCCCCGCCTCTAGCTTCCTCCGCATGCTCTGCCTCACGCTCCCCCGCAGGCCACGCCTCGCGCTCCCTCCGCAGGCCCCGCCTCGGGCTTCCTCGGGAGGCCCGCCTCCTCGCTCCCTCCGCATGCTCTGCCTCACGCTCCCCTCGCAGGCCCGCCTCGCTCCCTCCGCAGGCCCCGCCTCGGGCTTCCTCGGGAGGCCCCGCCTCTCGCTCCCTCCGCATGCTCTGCCTCACGCTCCCCCCACAGGCCACGCCTCGCGCTCCCCCCACTGGCCTCGCCTCGCGCTCCCTCTGCAGGCCCCGCCTTGTTCTCCCTCGTTCCCGCAACGCCCCGCAGAAGGAACACGAGGGGTGGAAAGAGCAGGAGCACACGAGCGGAAGGTAGGTAGATCTTTTTCGACTTGGTTGGTTAAAAGTAGCTCGCATGCAGAAAAAGTCTGGGCACCCCTGTCCTAGAAGCATTCATGGGCAAACTTGGGCCCTCCCTCCAGATGTTTTGGACTTCAACTCCCACAATTCCTAACAGCCAATAGGCTGTTAGGAATTGTGGGAGTTGAAGTCCAAAACACCTGGAGGGAGGGCCCAAGTTTGCCCATGGCTGAACTTGAGGACCTCCCGAAAGGCCCCACGTCCACTTACAGAGTCCTCGGCCTGCGAGTCCTCCTCCTCGACGGCCAGCTCCTCCACCCAGTCAGAGTCCACCTCGATGGCCCGCTCCTCGCCGTCCACGGAGAGGTGGCTGGGGCCCTGCCCGCCACTCTGGCTGAGCGCGTTGGTGACGTCGGCCAGGTAGGAGACAATGTGGCAGGTGCACTCCAGGATGGTCACGTGCTGCGAAAGGCAATGCAAGAAGGGCGCCCGCTTAGGGAGTGAGAAGCCAGACAGCGCGGGTCCTCATTTCCCACCCATCACGGACGAACCACAAACATGTTCTCAACCCTCTGGTCCTGACCTTCCCGTGCATGACGTTGGCGTTCATCTTCTCAATGACGTTCTTCTGAGACAAGTACTTCTTGCTAGAGAGGGGGGAAAGAGACGGTTGGCGCTGTATTGTTAGCCTGTTCGGCCTATGATTGTGTCTGATGTTCATGTGGATGTTCATGATGGGAATGATGTTCCTGGGGATGGGCCTGGGGATGAGGGTTTGTTTGGGCCGGAGTTACGTTCCTGGTTTTCTCATGTAACTTGTCACTTTTTTTTACGCTATCGTACTGATGGCAGCTTGTTCAACTTAAGCCGCCTGAGGGCTCGCACTAAGACTCTAAACTATCTAGTCCGTGAGCTGCTTTTTTGCCGACGCTGCTGCCCTTGTCGCACATTCAGAAGCAGCCCTGCAGCGCCTCACATCCTGTTTTGCATTAGCTGCAGAGCCGTTTGGGCTGGAAGTCAGCCTGAAAAAAACGGAAGTCCTCTACCAGCCCGCACCACAGGAAGAACACCACCATCCCCACGCCACATCTGTGCTTAAGTCCGTTCAGCAGTTCACCTCCCTGGGAAGCCTCATCTCTTCAGACGCCAAGATTGACAAAGAGATAGATCACAGATTAGCAAAGGCATAGAGTGCATTCTGAAGGCTTCACAAAAGAGTCTGGAGCAACAATGACCTGAGGCAAAGCACCACAATCAGTGTGTACAGAGCTATCATACTGTCTATTCTCCTCTATGGGACTGAAACATGGGTCACCTATCCCCAACACCTACGACTCCTCGAACGCTTCCATCAGCGCTCTCTTCGCACAATCCTAAATATACACGGGACCGACTATGTGACGAATGTTGCTGTCCTTGAGCAAGCAGGGATCACCAGCGTTGAGGCCATGCTATTGAGAACACAGCTGCGCTGGGCAGGGCACGTCTCTAGGATGGAGGACCACCGCCTCCCAAAGATACTACTCTATGGTGAACTCGGGTCAGCGCAAGAGAGGCGCCCCAAAAGAGATATAAAGGACTCCTGAAACAACATCTCAGGCTCGGCCAGATTGATCACCAGCAATGGTCCACCCTGGCCTCACATCGGGAGGCATGGAGACGCACTTTCCACAATGCTGCAGCCTCTTTCGAGAAGACACGCCGAACGGCTCTCGACAACGCAGAAGGAACCACAACTTGGAAACAACATCACCCAAGGAGACTTTCTGCTGTGCTTTCTGCGACCAAACTTGCCTATCTCAGATTGGCCTTTTTAGTCATCAACGCGCTTGTAAAAAGCGTGGGGCGAGTCCTTCCTAAGAATCTTCGTTCGCGAAGTAATGCCGAGAGAGATATTGCGAGAGATGTTTGGACTATTGCCTTTTGAAAGCCCTTTTCCTTTATATACGCACACTCCACTTGCCTCACTGCCAACAGGCCTCTGAAGACGCCAGCCACAGATGCAGGCGAAACGTTAGGGGAAAATGCTGCCATACGACCCGCAAAACTCACACCAACCCAATACTGCTAGGTTTTGCAGTTGGCCTCAGACTCCATCCTAGAATAACGTGAGATGACGTGTGCGCATTCCGTGTTTCTCACCATCTTCCCAGCCATTCAACAGCGGCCGAGTGAAGCTGGAGGTGGCCCGCTCCTTGCCCGGCGCCGGCTAAAGTGGCCATGACCACCATGAGCTCCGGGAAGCCGGTTCCGTCGCCGTTCGCCAACATCTCGGTGGCCATCGGGATCAAGGTGCTGAGGAGGACGGTGCAGGCCCCTTCGCCGACTTGACTACGGGATGGAGAGGATAACAGCGTAAGTACCTGGGCCAGCTCACATAGGGAGAAACAGTCGGCCAGATCGGGTTGGAGACCAACACCAAACTCCTGTTTACGTCGCTTATCTGATGTAAACAAACCTACTGTTACCCATCTGACGCAGCGCTAGGCATTGAGAACAGTGTTTCCCAATCTTTTTTGAGCCGCGGCACACTTTTAACATTAAAAAAAATCCGGGGGCACACCACCAACCAAAATGACACAAAATGACACTCTAACACAGTAAAGAACAGCTGGGGGATGGTGGCCTAATGGGAGCAGCTGCTGGGAGTGCCAAAGCCGAGGGAGGGGGCGGAGCCAGGCCACACCATGCCCCGCCCCCTCCCCCGGCTTCAGCTCTCTCACAGCTTTTCCAGCCTTGAGGGGGCAGCGCCAAGCCAGCAGTGGCAGAGCAAGCACAATGCTGGCTTGGCACTGTCCCCACAAGGCTGGAGAAGCTGTGGGAGAGCGGAAATCGCGTGGAGAGGGAGGAGCCAGGCCGTGCCATGCCCCACCCCCTCCCCCGGCTTCAGCTCTCCCATAGCTTCTCCAGCCTTGAGGGGGCAATGCCAGGCCAGTGGTGGCAGAGACTGCACAATGCTAGCTTGGTACTGTCCCCTCAAGGCTGGAGAAGCAGTGGGAGAGCGGAAATCACGTGGAGAGGGAGGAGCCAGGCCGCGCCATGCCCCACCCCTTCCCCCCGGCTTCAGCTCTCCCACAGCTGCTCCAGCCTTGAGGGGGCAGTGGCAGAGCCAGCAGTGGCAGAGCCAGCACAATGCTGCCTTGGCACTGTCCCCACAAGGCTAGAGAAGCTGTGGGAGAGCCGAAGCCGCGTGGAGGGGGCGGAGCCAGGCCACACCATGACCCGCCTTGGAGGCCCAGGCTTCAGCTCCCCCACAGCTTCTCCAGCCTTGTGGGGGCAGTGCTAAGCCAGCAGTGGTAGAGCCAGCACAATGCTGCCTTGACACTGTCCCAAGGCTGGAGAAGCTGTGGGAGAGCAGAAATCGCGTGGAGAGGGAGGAGCCAGGCCGCCCCATGCCCCACCCCCTCCCCCCGGCTTCAGCTCTCCCACTGCTTCTCCAACCTTGAGGGGGCAGTGCTAAGCCAGCAGTGGCAGAGCCAGCACAATGCTGGCTTGGCACTGTCCCAAGGCTGGAGGCTGCTGTGGGAGAGCCGGAAATCACGTGGAGAGGGAGGGAGCCAGGGCACACCATGACCCACCCCTTCCCCGGCTTCAGCTCTCCCACAGCTTCTCCAGCCTTGAGGGGGCAGTGGCAGTGCCAAGCCAGCAGTGGGCAGAGCCAGAGCCAGACAATGCTGGCTTGGCACTGTCCCTCAAGGCTGGAGAAGCTGTGGGAGAGCCAGGGGGCGGAGCCAGGCCATGCCCCATGACTCCCCCGGCGTCAGCTCACCCCCCGCTTCTCCAGCCTTGAGGGGACAGTGCCAAGCCAGCGGTGGCAGAGTAAGCACAATGCTGGCTTGGCACTGTCCCCTCAAGGCAGGAGAAGCTGTGGGAGAGCCAGGCCGCGCCATGCCCCGCCCCCTCCCCCCGGGCGTCAGCTCTCCCACAGGTTCTCCAGCCTTGAGGGGGCAATGCCAAGCCAGTGGTGGCAGAGCAAGCACAATGCTGGCTTGGCACTGTCCCCACAAGGCTGGCTGAGGAAACGGCCGAAGGAGGTGGTGCCCCGGCCCCTTCGGGGAGATGGTGGCGGGGTATAAATAAAGTTTATTATTATTATTTATTATTAAGTACCCGGAGGCGGAACAGGAGCGTGGAAATCACAAAGGGAAGGCGGGAGGATGCTTCTGATTCCGATCCTGCCTCTTTCCCCCCTTTCCTCCTACTCCTCCTCCGGCCACGCCATGCTCTTTCGTTCCCTCCTTCCCTCTTCCGCTCCCTCCTCTCTTCTCTTTTACCCCTTCCGCTCCCATCCATTCCAGGATGTGAAAGCACGCCAACCTGTTCTCGCGGACGATGTAAGTGGTGAGGAGCTGGAGCAGCTGCCGGTTCTCCTGGACCACCTCCAGCTGGTCCGACTCCTTGGGGGGCGAGGTGGTCATGCGGGTCAGCCAGGCCTGTAGGCGGGCCGGCTCCACACAGGCCAGCTGGGCCAGAGAGCCACACAGGCGCAGGAGGCTGGCGTTGGGGCTCTTCTCCGCTGAGGAAGAGGGGAAGAACGGGGTGAGCTGGGGACTCCAAAGAGAGGGACCCAAACCCACGAGACCGAGACTCTGGGCCACTCACTCAGTTGGAAGAGCTTGGTGAAGAACTTCAGGACCCGGTTGCAGAACTTGGCCGAGAGGCTCTCGTTGGCGGTGGCCATCATGATCTGGACCAGCTCTCCGCTGGAGGGAAGGAAGGTTAGAAGGGAATCGTCAACACCTTCGCCCGTGAGAAGCTATCGACCATTTTAGTTCTTGTTATGGTCCAGCCAGAGGAGGAGATTGAGATCCTTCAGCATCAGACCTTTCCAAGTGGTCATTCCGCACCAACATGAGCACAAGACTTTCCCAAAAAACGTAAGCATTGACTTGAACGTGGAACAAGACCCTAGGTGTACACACTCACGCAGCGTTGCCTGCCCTGACTCTTTAATTTCAGGCCCACAAGCCATGAAGTCATGACCGTGCCTTTGACATCTCCGTTTCAAGGATTTCTCATACAGTCTCTGCGACCAATCTTATAAGGAGCTGGAAAAGAAATATCTTTCACTGGGAAAACACCCGCGGTCAGTTGGGAGTCTGAGGCTCGATCTCCGGGAGGCGAGAGTCAGGTTATGGAGATCACAGAAACTCCGGGGAAAATCCTTGAAACAGAAGAGATGCCAAAGGCACGACTTCATGGCTTGTGGGTGTTAAATTAAAGTGTGTTTACTGAAAGGCTCAGAGCAGGCAACGCTGCGTTATTGTGTACACCTAGGGCAGACCCGGGCATCTTACGGCCCGCGGGCCGGATATGGCCCACCGGCCAATTCTGACCGGCCCAGGGAGAAGGGCGTTGGGGGGTGGGGCCATTTCCGCAAGAGGAAGGGCTGCCGCTGCCGCCATCCCATCGCGGGCTGTGGGGCCTGCGTCGGCAGCCAGAACGATCGGAGGAGCGGTGGATTTGGAGTGCCTGCCATCCCGGGAGGCGATCCGGGCCTGCAGCGGGAGCAGTCGGCGACCTGCGGCTGATCACCCTGGCAACCCGGAAGACTTGAAAGGGCTGAAAAACTAGGCTTATACTTGAGTATATACAGTATTATTATTATTATTATTGCATGGTACCACTGTCAACATTATATCACAGAAGTATTAAACACAGGCTGGACACCACACAGCGCCCCCGTACTTCTAGAACGCCAAAACGTGATCAGAGGGAGAGCTCACCTCTCGGAGAAAAACTCCTCCATGGACTTCCGGGCCTGGGGGCTTTCCAGCTGCTTCTCCAGGTGCTGCAGGCATTCTTCCAAGATGGATTCGTCCAGGCCACTGAAAGCAGGATCGACATTATGAACTGAGGGCGTCCCACTTTCCCAGAAAGCGCCTCAAGGGCGTCAGGTTGGCCGGAGGAGGCGCCCACCTGTTCGGGTCGGAGTGGTTGGCCAGGATGTTGTAGCAGCCCATGATCAGCTTCTCGTAGAGGCGGGAGAGGAATTCGTCCGACTCGGCCGGGCCCAGGATCCTCTCCAGGGAGTTGCTGCTGATCTCGGCCACGCTCTCGGTGCTGGCCTCCAGGAGGAGCGGGAGCAGCGTCTGGATCACCTGCGGAGCGTTCAGTTCGTCCGACCAGCTGGGAAGGAAAAGTTGTCTCCTCTGAAAGGCTTGGGACTGAACAGCTAATTTTGACCCGTCCGACTCTGATTGGCCAGCCTCACAACTCCAACATTCTAAGGCAGTGCTGTCCAACTTCTGGCGGGTCCAGGGCCGGATAAGAGGTCACTGATGACCTGCGGGGCCGCTCGGCCCCACCCCCAGGCCCCCCAGGCCCAGCCCAGGCCCGCCCCCTCCTACAGCCGCCGAAAAAGGAGGAGTAGGCGGCGCCAAGAGCAGCGCGTCACAGGCCTGGCGTGACGCGCTGCTCTTGGCACCGCCTACTCCTCCTTTTCGGCGCCCCCCCTCCCTTCCTAGGCCGGGGGAGCCGCCGAAAAGGAGTAGGCGGTGCCAAGAGCAGCCCGGTGGGCAGAAGGCGGCGGCGCCAACGGCAGCGCGTCACAGGCCTGGCGTGACGCGCTGCGCCTTGGCACCGCCTACTCCTCCTTTTCGGCGCCCCCCTCCTTCCTAGGCCGGGGCCGCCGAAAGGAGGAGTAGGCGGTGCCAAGAGCAGTGTGTCACGCCAGGCCTGTGACGCGCTGCTCTTGGCGCCGCCTTCTACCCTTTTTCGTCGGCTCCCCTGCCCTAGGAAGGGAGGGGGGGCACCGAAAAAGGGCAGAAGGCGGCGCCACAGCAGCGCGTCACAGGCCTGGCGTGACGCGCTGCCCCTTGGCACCGCCTACTCTCTTTTCGGCGCCCCTCCTTCCTAGGCCAGGGAGCCGCCGAAAGGAGGAGTAGGCGGTGCCAAGAGCAGCGCGTCACGCCAGGCTTGTGACGCGCTGCTCTTGGCGCCGCCTTCTGCCCTTTTTCGGCAGCTCCCGCCCTAGGTAGGGAGGGGGCGCCAAAAGGAGGAGGAGCTAGCTCTCTTCCTCCTCCCCTGCCCCGCCTCCCTCTCCCCCCCGGCCGCCATTTTTTAAAAAAAAAATTGATTTTTTTTTAAATTTTAAAAATGGCGGCTGAGGGCATAGGTGGGGCCGTGTCCAACAGGCTACGGGGCCGGATCTGGCCCCGGGGCTGCCAGTTGGACAGCCCTGTTCTAAGGCACCAGACAGAGGGGATTGGTTGCCACTGAGGGAGTATTTGCATAAAGGACTCTGATTGGCCAGCACCCAAGAATCCAAGCCTCAACATTCAAACAACACGATTGCTTGCCACTGAGGGACAACGTGCATAGGGCCTCTGCTTGGCCACCATCACCGAACGATGGGATTTGCAGTACCTTCACCCAATTCACTTCCCACAGAACACTGTGGCCCCTACAAATCACAGACCAGGCCCAAACCTGGTACACAGAGGACTCATGGCCCAATCTACATCCTGATACAGTTCTAAGGGGGGTGGGCCATGGATGATGGGACTGGCAGTACCTTCACACTAAGTGAAATGACCAATACAATCCAATGATCAATACAGACCAAACTTGGCACGCATAACCCCCATGACCCACTCTACATCCTGGTGCAGTTGAGAGGAGGACAGACCACAGATGATGGGACTTGCAGTACCTTCAGTAATTTCATGATACCACTGCAGAGGGAGAGGAAAGACTTACACGACGAGGTCCCCGGTGAGGCGGACCAAGGAGAGGAGGCTGCGCTTCAAGGAGGCGGCCAAAGGCAGGCTCTGGCTGCAGAGGGTCCCCAGGTGGGCCGCCTGCACCGCCCCAATGTAGCTCTCCGCCGGGATGGTGTCGTTGGCAAAGGCATTGCGCTGTGGCAGAGAAGGAGAGGAGAAGAAGAAGGAGTGAAGGAAAGTATGTCACAGAAATCGATTGATTTCGGCCAGGTACATTGCCACCAAGAGCACGGGGAACAACGGTTTTCGGATTTAACTCACCCAGGAGCCAATGTTTGGGAATTCGTTGGTGTGGATGCCGTTCCACGACTCGCACAAGGCCTGCACTGCGGAAGGCAGGTTCTGGACAAGGGTGGGCCCTGCAGGCGAAAGGGGAAGCGAGTAAGCGCGAAGGAAACCTACCCTACGGCCCGCGGGCCAGATCCGGCCCGGCAGCCGATTCTATCCGACCCAGGGAGAAGGGGGTCGGGGCCAAGAGGAAGGGGTGCCACCGCCGCCATCCCATCGCAGGTCCTGTGGAGCCTGTGTCGGCAGACAAGCCGGAGGAGCGGCAGCTTTGGAGTGCCTGCCATCCCTGCAGCAGGAGCAGTCACCGACCTGCGGGGGCCAATCGCCCTGTTGACCCGGAAGACTTGATCGTCTTCCGGGGTTGCCAGGTCGACTAAGCCGCCTCAGATCGCCGACTGCTCCCCCTGTAGGCCCAGGGATGGCAGGCACTCCATGACAGGGCGATCAGCCGATCGGGAATGCCTCTGACGGAACGGCTGGGGGCGAGAGTGGGCGGAGGCCTGCAGCCTCCGATCGGCTGCTGCTCTGCTCTGCTGCGACGGCTGGGTCCGCTTTGCCACCCTCTGGGCTGGGTCCATTGGGCCATTCCATCTTGGGATCCTTCCTCTCTTGAGGATGTCAGCCTTCATCTTGATTCGCACCTTGTCTTCTTGAATTTAATTAAATTTAAGTGGTTTTTATTATTATTATAATTTTATTATTATAATATAATAAATAATATAATATGTTATATTATAATTTCAATATATTATGTCTATATATATACTATAATATAATAATTATGATTTTAACACTAATAATATATGAATATTTCTTGATAATAATGTTATATTGTAATTTCAATATATAATGTATATATCTATATATTATAGTATAATAATTATGATATTAATACTAATCATATATGAATATTTCTTGATATATAATAATGTTATATTATATTGTAATTTCAATATATTATGTCTATATATATATACTATAATATAATAATTATGATTTTAATACTAATAATATATGAATATTTCTTGATATATAATGTTATATTATATTGTAATTTCAATATATTATAATGTCTATATATATATTATAGTATAATAATTATATTAATACTAATCATATATGAATATTTCTTGATATATAATGCTATATTATAATTTCAATATATAATGTCTATATATATACTATAATAGAATAATTATATTAATACTAATAATATATGAATATTTCTTGAAATATAATGTTATATTATATTGTAATATCAATATATTATGTCTATATATATATATACTATAATATAATAATTATGATATTAATACTAATAATATACGAATATTTCTGTGTATATAACAATGTTATATTATAACTTCAATATATTATGTCTATATATATACTATAATAATTATGATATTAATACTAATAATATACGAATATTTCTTGAAATATAATAATGTTATATTATATTGTAATTTCAATATATTATAATGTCTATATATATATATACTATAATTTTGATATTAATACTAATAATATTTCTTGGTATATAATAATGTTATATTATAATTTCAATATATTATGTCTATATATCTCTATATATAAAGGAGACACGGTCGTGCAAAGAAGGATATAGACAACGAAACTATACGTCGCAGAAACACCACACTAAACAACTGACTGGCCCTGACCACGAGGTACAGACAACAGTCAAAAACCGGCCCTAAATACCTCGCAACACCCAAAAACACCCCCCAAAATTAACCAAGGGAATCCCACCCGACTCTGCGCTGCCAGCGAACGCTTAGAACGTTCGCACATGGCAGCCAGAGCGCCTCCGCCTCCTCCTTGCACAGGAAGAGCGGCGGGGGAACCTGAAAGAGGAGGGGAAACCCTCCCTCCTCCCCAGCCCCTCCCACCTCCTTCCGCGCCACCGCTGCAACCGCGAGGGCCGCGGGGCGGAGGGCGGTTCACCCAGCCCGGCCCTGCCTCCCAGGCGCCAGGGCGGGAGGCAGGGCCGAGAACGGCGATCCGCCCTCCGCCGTGTCCCCTGCGGATCCAGCGGCCGGGCCTCAAAGAAGGTAAGCTCCCGGGCTTACCTTTTGAGGCGCCGCCGCTGGATCCGCAAGGGGGCGCCGGCGGAGGGTGGTTCGCCCATCTCCGGCCCTGCCTCCCCATTCACGCCAGGGCGGGAGGCAGGGCCGGAGAACGACGACCCGCCCACCGCCGAGACCGCTCGGATCAGCGGAGGCGCCAAAGAAGGTAAGCTCCTGGGCTTACCTTCTGTGAGGCGCCGCCGCTGGATCCGCGGGAGGGCGGCGGAGGGCGGTTCGCCATCCCGGCCCTGCCTCCCATTCACGCCAGAGCGGGAGGCAGGGCCGGAGACGGCGGAGCCTCTCCGCCACGCCTCCCTCGGATCCAGCGGCGGCGCCAAAGAAGGTAAGCTCCCGGGCTTACCTTCTGTGAGGCGCCGCCGCTGATCCGCTGGAGGCGGCGGCGGACGGCGGCCTTCGCCCATCTCCGGCCCTGCCTCCCCATTCACGCCAGGGCGGGAGGCAGGGCCGGAGACCGGCGACCGCCCTCCGCCGACGAGGCGGAAGGGGCTCTCCTCGGCAGAAACCGTGTCGCGGCCCTCCCACCCACGCCGTGGCGGAGGCCGGAGAGAGCCGTTCCGAGGCTGCCTGTGAGGCCCCGCTGCACGCCTTACTGGCGTGGGTGGGAGGGCCGTTTGGCGGAAAGGCTCTCCTTGCCAGAGCCATGCACCCTCTCCCACCTGGCCCGGTGGGAGAGGCGCGCACGGCTCTGCCGAGGAGAGCCCTTCCACCCGCCTCGGGGGAACGGCCTCCCACCCAGGCCACGGCGCACAGCTGGGCCTCCCGCCAGCCTCACAACGGCTCTCCTCCGCCTCCGTTACGGCGTGGGGGAGAGGCCGCGCACGGCTCTGCCGAGGAGAGCCCTTCTACCTCGGGAGAAACAGCCTCTCTCACCCGACCACGAAGGTGCGCAGCGCTCTCCGCCACCCCAGCCCGCCATCGGTGAGTAAGGCCAGGGACGGGAAGGGGGAGAAGGAAGGAAGGAAGGAAGGAGGAAAGGGAAGAGAAGGAATGCAAGCAGGAAGGGAGGGAAAGTAAGAGAGGAAGAAGGAGATAAGAAAAGGAGGAAAGAAAGGAATGCAAGCGGGAAGGGGGGGAAAGTAAGAGGAAGAAGGAGATAAGAAAAGGAGGAAAGAAAGGAATGCCAGCGGGAAGGGGGGGAAAGTAAGAGAGGAAGAAGGAGATAAGAAAAGGAGGAAAAAAGCAATGCCAGCGGGAAGGGGGGGAAAGCTAAGAGGAAGAAGGAGATAAGAAAAGGAGGAAAGAAAGGAATGCAAGCGGGGGGGGGGGAAAGTAAGAGAGGAAGAAGGAGATAAGAAAAGGAGGAAAGAAAGGAATGCAAGGAAGGAAGGGGGAAAGTAAGAGAGGAAGAAGGAGATAAGAAAAGGAGGAAAGAAAGGAATGCCAAGGGGGGGGAAAGTAAGAGGGGAGAAAGAAAAGGAGAAAGAAAGAAGAAGGGGGAAAGAAGAAGGAAGAAGGAGATAAGAAAGGAAAAGGAATGCCATCGGGAAGGGGGTAAAGTAAGAGAGGAAGAAGGAGATAAGAAAAGGAGGAAAGAAAGGAATGCCAGCGGGAAGGGGGAAAGTAAGAGAGGAAGAAGGAGATAAGAAAAGGAGGAAAGAAAGGAATGCCAAGGGATGGGGGAAAGTAAGAGAGGAAGAAGGAGATAAGAAAAGGAGGAAAGAAAGGAATGCCAACGGGAAGTGGGTAAAGTAAAAGAGGAAGGAAGGAGGGAAGAAAGGAAAAGGAGGAAATGCCAGCGGGAAGGAGATAAGAAAGGAAGAAGGAGATAAGGAAAGGAGGAAAGAAAGGAATGCCAGGGAAGGGGGAAAGTAAGAGAGGAAGAAGGAGATAAGAAAAGGAGGAAAGAAAGGAATGCCAGCGGGAAGGGGGGAAAGTAAGAGAGGAAGAAGGAGATAAGAAAAGGAGGAAAGAAAGGAATGCCAGCGGGAAGGGGGGGAAAGTAAGAGAGGAAGAAGGAGATAAGAAAAGGAGGAAAGAAAGGAATGCCAGCGGAAGGGGGGAAAGTAAGAGAGGAAGAAGGAGATAAGAAAAGGAGGAAAGAAAGGAATGCCAGCGGGAAGGGGGGAAAGTAAGAGAGGAAGAAGGAGATAAGAAAAGGAGGAAAGAAAGGAATGCCAAGAAAAGGAAGGGGGGAAAGTAAGAGAGGAAGAAGGAGATAAGAAAAGGAGGAAAGAAAGGAATAAGAGAGGAAGAAGGAGATAAGAAAAGGAGGAAAGAAAGGGAATGGGAAAGGGAAGGGGGAAAGTAAGAGGAGGAAGAAGGAGATAAGAAAAGGAGGAAAGAAAGGAATGCAAGCGGGAAGGGGGGAAGAGAGGAAGAAGGAGATAAGAAAAGGAGGAAAGAAAGGAATGCCAGCGGGAAGGGGGAAAGTTAGAGAGGAAGAAGGAGATAAGAAAAGGAGGAAAGAAAAGGAGGAATGAAAGAATGGAAAGGGGGGAAAGTAAGAGAGGAAGAAGGAGATAAGAAAAGGAGGAAAGAAAGGAATGCCAGCGGGAAGAAAAGGAGGAAAGAAAGGAATGCCAGCGGGAAGGGGGAAAGTAAGAGAGGAAGAAGGAGATAAGAAAAGGAGGAAAGAAAGGAATGCAAGCGGTAAGGGGGTAAAGTAAGAGAGGAAGAAGGAGATAAGAAAAAGGAGGAAAGAAAGGAATGCTAAAAGAAGAGGAAGAAGGAGATAAGAAAAGGAGGAAAGAAAGGAATGCCAAGGGAAGGGGGAAAGTAAGAGAGGAAGAAGGAGATAAGAAAAGGAGGAAAGAAAGGAATGCCAGCGGAAGGGGGAAAGTAAGAGAGGAAGAAGGAGATAAGAAAAGGAGGAAAGAAAGGAATGCAGGGAAGGGGGGAGAGAAAGTAAGAGAGATAAGAAGGAGAAAGAAGAAAAGGAGGAAAGAAAGAAGAATGAAAAGGAGGAAAGAAAGGAATGCCAAGGGGGGGGAAAGTAAGAGAGGAAGAAGGAGGAGATAAGAAAGAAGGAGGGAAAGAAAAGGAATGCAAGAAGAATGGGGGGGAAAGTAAGAGAGGAAGAAGGAGATAAGAAAAGGAGGAAAGAAAGGAATGCCAAGGGAAGGGGGAAAGTAAGGGGAAGGAGATAAGAAAAGGAGGAAAGAAAGGAATGCCAGCTGGAGGGGGGGTAAGAGAGGAAGAAGGAGATAAGAAAAGGAGGAAAGAAAGGAATGCAAGCAAGGGGGAAAGTAAGAGAGGAAGAAGGAGATAAGAAAAGGAGGAAAGGAAAGGGGGAAGAAGAGAGGAAGAAGGGAGAAAAGGAAGAAAAGGAGGAAAGAAGAGGAATAAGAAAAGGAGGAAAGAAAGGAATGCCAGGGAAGGGGGAAAGTAGGAAGAAGGAGAGGAAGAAGGAGATAAGAAAAGGAGGAAAGAAAGGAATGCCAGCGGGAAGGGGGAAAGTAAGAGAGGAAGAAGGAGATAAGAAAAGGAGGAAAGAAAGGAATGCCAGCGGGGGGGGAAAGTAAGAGAGGAAGAAGGAGATAAGAAAAGAAGGAAAGGAAGATAAGAAAAAGTAAGAGAGGAAAGAAAGGAATGAAAGAAAGGAATGCCAGGGGGGGGGAAAGGGGGGAAAGTAAGAGAGGAAAAGAAGGAGATAAGAAAGAGGAGAAGAAAGAAAGGAATGCAAGCGGGAAGGGGGGAAAGTAAGAGAGGAAGAAGGAGATAAGAAAAGGAGGAAAGAAAGGAATGCAAGGGGAAGGGGGGAAAGCTAAGAGGAAGAAGGAGATAAGAAAAGGAGGAAAGAAAGGAATGCAAGCGGGGAAGGGGGAAAGTAAGCGAGGAAGAAGGAGATAAGAAAAGGAGGAAAGAAAGGAATGCAAGCTGGAAGGGGGAAAGTAAGAGAGGAAGAAGGAGATAAGAAAAGGAGGAAAGAAAGGAATGCCAGCGGGAAGGGGGGGGGAAAGTAAGAGAGGAAGAAGGAGATAAGAAAAGGAGGAAAGAAAGGAATGCAAGCGGGAAGGGGGGGAAAGCTAAGAGACGAGGAAGAGACAGAAAAAGAGAGAGAGACAGAGAGAGAGACAGAGAGAGACAGAGAGAAAGAGAGAATACACACACATATACATACAGACATGCACAACATGAATGGGGGGGAGAAAAGACAGGAAAAATAGGAGGAAGGATGGATAGGAGGAAGGAAGGAGGGGAGAAGAAAGGAACACATACACACATATACACATGCACAGAAATATAGACATACACACACACATATACACGCATATACATATACAACCACACATATACATAAGTACACACACATATGCACACACACACAGATGTACACATAGACACAAATCCATATATATACATGCATAAACACACACCACACATATACAGACTGGGCCACAGGAAAGATAAAAAGCCACAGCAAAGCGTGGCCGGGTCAGCTAGTATATACTATAATACAATAATAATGATATTAATACTAATAATATATTAATATTTCTTGATATATTAATATGTTAATACTAATGATGTGTAATATATAGTAAATATAGTAAATAGTAAATAATACATAAATAATGTAGATTAGAATGTAGTTCTGCCTTTAGGTGCGGCCCTCCATAATATTTTTTGGCTCTCGTTTGGCCCCTTGGAAAAAATAATTGCCCACCCCTGCTCTACGCAAAGGAAGCACAACTGTGTCTGGGTTGCTGAGAAAGGGGGGAAGCGTCAGGAGGAAGTGCTGCTAGAACACAGCTAGGCAACCACACGACCCCAGAGATTCCAGCCATGAAAGCCTTTGGTAATACAAGACTTGATCGTCTTCCGGGTCGCCCGGTCGAATAAGCCGCCTCAGGTCAAGGGCTCACCCAGAGTGTTGGCCTTGCAGCGCCCGGAGCCAATAGCCAGGACGGCGGCGTAGCCTTGCAGCTTCTCCTCCGTCGGCTTGTTCTCGGCCGAGCCTTCTTCGCAGAGGCTCTGCAGCAAGTAAGACCTGCGCGGAGACGGAGAGAGGCGGAGGGACGCAGCGTCATTTGGGAAGCTTCCCGCCCGCCTCAAAGGCTCGACGGCCACAATGGACGTAGGCCCTCACCTGGTGAAGGTGGCGTAAGTGTCAATCAGCTGCAAGGTGGCCGGCAGCAGGTTCCGGGTGATTTCGGAGGATTTGTGGGGGTCGGTCTCGGCGGCCAGTTTGGAGAAGTGCTCGTCCAGGGAGACCTGGACCTTGGAGATGGCGGCGTCCAAGGTGTAGATGGACTGCAGGCTGGGGATCTCGTGGAGCTTCAGGAGGGTGGTGCAGTCCACCCCGCAGAAGGAGGAGATCTGGGCAGAAGAGCGGCAGGCAGGCAGGCAGGGGTCACTCCCTGACCATTTGTTGACCAGGAAAGAGATCACAAACCCTGGCAAGGGTGACACCCTTCCTGGTGGCAAAGGTGACTTCCTGGTCACCCGAGAACATCCCTCCAAGAAGAGCAGCATTATCATTATCCATAGATAACATTAAAAGCAACCAAAGGATAGTCAGCAATTATTTTACTGACACAAAAACACAGCAATCGAGATATATATGCACAAAATCACACATTGAACACTTATTATTACTATTCTTAGCAAACAACGTGTATTATTATTATTATTAATACTATTGGCAACCAAAGCAAATTATTATTATTATTATTATTAGTACTATTAGCAACCAAAGTATTTTATTATTATTAGCAAGCAAATTATATTATTAGTACTATTAGCAAGCAAAGTATATTATTATTATTAGCAAAGTATATTATTAGCAAGCAAAGTATATTATTATTATTAGCAAAGTATATTATTATTAGCAAAGTATATTATTGTTGTTATTAGCAAGCAAAGTATTTTATTATTATTATTAGCAAGCAAGGTATATTATTATTAGTAGTATTAGCAAGCAAAGTATATTATTATTATTATTAGCAAATTATATTATTATTAGTACTATTAGCAACCAAAGTATATTATTATTATTATTAAAAAGTATATTATTATTATTAGCAAAAAGTATATTATTATTGTACTATTAGCAAACAAAGTATTTATTATTATTAGCAAACAATTAGCAAAGTATATTATTATTAGTACTATTAGCAAGCAAAGTATATTATTATTATTAGCAAAGTATATTATTATTAGCAAAGTATATTATTGTATATTATTAGTACTATTAGCAAGCAAAGTATATTATTATTATTATTAGCAAAGTATTTTATTATTATTATTAGCAAGCAAAGTATATTATTATTAGTACTATTAGCAAACAAAGTATATTATTATTAGCAAAGCAAAGTATATTATTATTAGTACTATTAGCAAGCAAAGTATATTATTATTATTAGCAAAGTATATTATTATTATTAGCAAAGTATTTTATTATTATTATTAGCAACCAAAGTATATTATTAGTACTATTAGCAAGCAAAGTATATTATTATTATTATTAGCAAAGTATATTATTATTATTGTTATTAGAAACCAAAGTATTTTATTATTAGTACTATTAGCAACCAAAGTATATTATTATTATTATTAGCAACCAAAGTATATTATTATTAGTATATTATTATAAGGTACTGCGAATGGGCTTCGACACAGTGCTCACCTGCCGGGCGAAGTACTCCTCCGCGATCTCCACGTCGTACTTGACGGAGCTGCACTTGGCAGAGGTGAGCTCCACCAGGGAGGCGGCGTGCTCCGGTTTCATGCCTTGCTTGACCAGGTGCTCCTGCAGCAAAGGAGGGCAGGGTCTGGGTGGGAGTGCGGCAAGGCTACCTCCAAAGTAGGCATGGGTTAGGAATTGTGGGAGTTGAAGTCCAAAGTTGGCCCATGCCCGCTCTAGTGACTCCCGCCGTTCAAAGGCCACGTGCTCCCGCTCTTCGAAGAGAGGTAAGAGCCACCCACCTTGATCCAGGTGACGTAGGAGGGGATGTGGAGGCGGGAGGACCAGCGCAAGGTGTGCAGGATGTCGCACTCGCTCATCTCGGGGCTGTTCATGGCCAGCTGGTTGATGTACCTCTTGGAGGGCGGCAAGAGGCCCAGGATCCGCCACAGGATCAGGAAGTAGTACTGAAGGGCACAGGCCTCCTGGGCAAAGCCAAAGGCAGGAGGGGGCACGTTGGTGTGGACTCGGCACAATGGAACCACTGAGGACGAACCTCACACAGCGACGGAGAATCGCCTGGACCTCGAGACGAACTCGAGCAACTTAATTGGATGGCGAGACCAGGACGATTTCAAATACAGTAGAACCTCGCTTACCCGACCTTCGCTTACCCGACCTTCGCTTACCCGACCCTCGCTAATCTGACCTTCTCTTATCCGACCTTCGCTTATCGATCTTCGCTTATCAGCCTTCGCTTATCTGAACTTCTCTTATCCGACCTTCACTTATCCGACCTTTTCTTATCCGACCTTCGCTTATCCGACCTTTTCTTATCCGACCTTTTCTTATCCGACCTTCTCTTATCCGACCTTCGCTTATCCGACCTTTTCTTATCCGACCTTTGCTTATCCGACCTTCTCTTATCCGACCTTCTCTTATCCGACCTTCGCTTATCCGACCTTCGACCTTCTCTTATCCGACCTTTCCTTATCAGACCTTCGCTTATCTGACCTTCTCTTATCCGACCTTCACTTATCCGACCTTTCCTTATCCGGCCTTCGCTAATCCGACCTTCGTGTATCCAACCTTTTCTTATCCGACCTTCGCTTATCCGACCTTCTGACCTTCTCTTATCCGACCTTCTCTTATCCGACCTTCGCTTATCCGACCTTCGCTTATCCGACCTTCTCTTATCCGACCTTCGCTTATCCGACCTTCTCTTATCCGACCTTCTCTTATCCGACCTTCGCTTATCCGACCTTCGCTTATCCGACCTTCGCTTATCCGACCTTCGCTTATCCGACCTTCTCTTATCCGACCTTCGCTTATCCGACCTTCTCTTATCCGACCTTCGCTTATCCGACCTTCGCTTATCCGACCTTCTCTTATCCGACCTTTTCTTATCCGACCTTCGCTTATCCGACCTTTTCTTATCCGACCTTTTCTTATCTGACCTTCTCTTATCCGACCTTCTCTTATCGCTTATCCGGCCTTCCCTTATCCGACCTTCGCTTATCCGACCTTCGCTTATCCGACCTTTTCTTATCCGACCTTCTCTTATCCGACCTTCGCTTATCCGACCTTCCCTTATCCGACCTTCTCTTATCCGACCTTCGCTTATCCGACCTTCGCTTATCCGACCTTCGCTTATCCGACCTTCGCTTATCTGACCTTCTCTTATCCGACCTTCGCTTATCCGACCTTCTCTTATCCGACCTTCGCTTATCCGACCTTCCCTATCCGACCTTCGCTTATCCGACCTTCTCTTATCCGACCTTTTCTTATCTGACCTTCGCTTATCTGACCTTCTTATCCGGCCTTCCCTATCCGACCTTCGCTTATCCGGCCTTCTCTTATCCGACCTTCGCTTATCCGACCTTCGCTTATCCGGCCTTCCCTATCCGGCCTTCTCTTATCCCTCCGACCTTCGCTTATCCGACCTTCTCTTATCTGACCTTCGCTTATCTGACCTTCTCTTATCCGACCTTCGCTTATCCGACCTTCTCTTATCCGACCTTCGCTTATCCGACCTTCTCTTATCCGACCTTTTCTTATCTGACCTTCGCTTATCTGACCTTCTCTTATCTGACCTTCGCTTATCCGACCTTCCCTTATCCAGCCTTTTCTTATCTGACCTTCGCTTATCTGACCTTCGCTAATCTGACCTTCGCTTATCAACCTTCGCTTATCTGAACTTCTCTTATCCGACCTTCGCTAATCTGACCTTCGCTTATCCGACCTTTTATTATCCGACCTTTTATTATCCAACCTTCGCTTATCCGACCTTCGCTTATCCGACCTTCGCTTATCCGACCTTCGCTTATCCTACCTTCGCTTATCCGACCTTTTCTTATCCGACCTTCACTTATCTGACAACCCCGTTTCCTCCAGCGTTTCCCCTTCGATGAAAGGAGCTAATTTCCCCAACTCTCTCTCCATTCCCAAGATAGGTACCATATATTCTGGCATCGTAGGCGACTGGCCGCATAAGACCCCCAACTTTTCCATGTTTTGATATACTCGTCCTTTAAGACGACCCCTCTTGCCAGCCCCTTCAGGCCCCAAAGTCTCCTTTCCTGGGCTTTGAGGTGAGGCAACGCCCCGCCACAGCCAGCCAACCATTGGGTCCAAAACTCACTTCCTGTTTTGGATCCAAAATGGAGGCTCCTAACAGGCTGCCCTGCGCTCATCCAACGCCGCTTGTCTCCCGCTGCCGATTTCAGCTTCACCGAGGCTCCTCCACCCCAGACCCGCCTCGGCTTTCAATGCGGCGGCAGCGGCGGAAGCGATTCAGCTGTCCGGCGAGTATATCGCCTCCTCCTCCTCCACCGCATTGAAGGCCTGGAGTGGAGGAGCCTCGGTGAAGCTGAAACCTGGCGGTGGGAGACAAGTGGAACTGCCCTCGGTTCCGCTTGTCTTCCGCTGCTGACCCAAAGGCAGCCTCTGGTGTCAGAGGAGGGCGCCTGGTGTCGCAAGACGCCTGCAATTTACCCCACCGACCAGCAGGAGGAGCTTGTTGGATGGCCACGTCGCCTCCATCGATGCCAAACTGGGAACGTTTCCCGCCTCTGCAAGGTTCAACCATTTTGAGGAGGTTGGCGGCCATGTTGGGGTCGTCTAGTACGGCGGGTATAAAAAAATCACTTCCTGATTTGGGGTGCAAACCCACTTTGTCCACAAAGGAGGGCCGCTTACCAAGGCGGTGACGTTCTTGCTCTCCTTCCTGCGGAGCGTGTCGAACTGGGAGCCGGCAGCCAGCAAGGACGTGAGCGCCGAATAGAGGTCGTCGTATTTGGCGGATTTGGAGAACAAGACCTCGCAGACCTGGTTTGGGGGAGAGAGAGAGAGAAGGGTCGAACGGAGATGACATTTATAATCCAGGAACAAAAATTGTGTCCCATAGTGCAGTGTTTCCCAACCAGTGTGCCGTGAGCAATCATCAGGTGTGCCGTGGGAAATTGGAACCTCCAATCCCCTTTCTTGAAGTCCAAAGCACCCAGAGGGCCGAAGTTTTCCCATGCCTGTTTTAGGGACTTTAAGGTGGTGAGCCTCATAACATAACATTGTTTGAGTCCACAGGGCTCTCTGGGTGTAGGTGAACTACAACTTCCAAACTCAAGGTCAATTCCCAAGCAAACCCTTTCAGTACTTTCTCTTGAGAATGTTCAATATGCCAAGTTTGGTTCAATTCCATTGTTGCAAGAGTTCAGGATGCTCTTTGATTGCGTGTTCACTATAAATCCCAGAAACTGTAACTCCCAAATGTCTATTTCCCCCAAACTCCATCTGTGTTCACATTTGGGCATATTGAGTATTCATGCCAAGTTTGGTCCTGATCCAACATTGTTACAGTCCACAGTGCTGTCTGGATATAGGTGAACTACAACTCCAAAACCCAAGGTCAATGCCCACCAAACTCTTATAGCATTTTCTCTTGGTTACGGGAGTTCTGTGTGGCCACATTTGGTTTTAATTCCATCATTGGTGGAGTTCAGAGTGCTCTTTTGATTGCAGGTGAACTATAACTCCCAGCAACTACAACTCCCAAATGGCAAGGTCTATTTCCCCTGAACTCCATCTGCATTCATATTTGGGCATATTGAATATTCATGCCAAGTGTGGTTCAGATCCATCCTTATTTGAGTCCACAGTGCTCTCTGGGTGTAGGTGAACTACAACTTCCAAACTCAAGGTCAATTCCCAAGCAAACCCTTTCAGTACTTTCTGTTGGTCATGAGAGTTCAATATGCCAAGTTTGGTTCAATTCCATTGTTGCAAGAGTTCAGGATGTTCTTTGTTTGTGTGTTAACTATAAATCCCAGAAACTGTAACTCCCAAATGTCAAGGTCTATTTCGCCCAAACTCCATCTGTGTTCACCTTTGGGCATATTGAGTATTCATGCCAAGTGTGGGCTTGGTTATGGGAGTTCTGTGTGGGAAGTTTGTGTCTCTCTGCCATTCCTGCCAGGATATCTATGTTGTGTTCATCGAAACAGGCCCAGGTTTCACACTGAGTGTATAAATACATTCAAAAACATATTAACTATATGTATGACTGTGTTTGAGTGTCATTTTGTGTCATTTTGGTTGGTGGTGTGCCCCAGGATTTTGCAAATGTAAAAAGTGTGCCGCGGCTCAAAAAAGGTTGGGAAACACTGCCATAGTGTTTGAGAAAAAGGGAAGTCTGGGAATTCAGAGGCAAGTAAGAATTCATTTATTATTGTTGTTGTTGTTATCATCATCGTTGTTGTTGTTGTTGTTACCGTGCCATCCAGGCGGTTCAGGTCGTCTTCCGATGCTTCGGGCGACAGAATGCAGTAGAACCTGGGCTGAGGAGCTGCGTCTAGAAAGAAAGGGGGCAAAATAGAAACTGAGGGGTTCAGCCGGTGTGAGTCTCTCTATAGAGCTGAGAAGGTCGGGGAACACAAATTTTAAATAAATCTATGTATATAATAAAAGTCATTGTTTGCGGGCGGAGGCGCGGAGGAATATGTGGCAGCGTTTCGATCAGTTGCCACTGTGGGATTATATGCATAAAGGACTCTGATTGGCCAGCCTCAGAACTCCCAACATTCTAAGGCGCCAGACAGAGGGGATTGGTTGCCACCGAGGGAGTATTTGCATAAAGCACTCTGATTGGCCATCTACATTCCAACATTCTAAGGTGAAAAGGAAAGACCTCAGGCAGTCAGACACTGCGGCCCACAGCAATGATGGAACAGGACCAAACATGGCAAACAAGGGACCAATGGCCCACTTCACAACCTGGTGCGGTTTAGGGCAGGATGGGCCACGAATGATGGGATTTGCAGTACCTTCACATCATTCACTTCCCAAACAACACTGTAGCCCCTATGAATCACAGACCAGGCCCAAAATTGACAGAAAGGCTTCCTCAACTTGATTTTCCTCGCTAGGCCTCAGCTCATGGTTTATTGTTTAGGGCCGAAATTGACAGCAAGGCTTCCTCAACTTGATTTTCCTGACTAGGCCCCAAACAATGACAGAACAAGACCACACTTGCCACACAGACCCCCCAAGACGCACCCTACATCCTGGTGCAGTTTGAGGGAGGACGGACCATGGATGATGGGAGTTGCAGTACTTCAATTCACTTCCTTAGAGCACTGTGACCCACAGCAATGACGAATCAGGACCAAACTTGGTACACAGAGGCCCAACGACCCACTTTACAATCTGGTGCAGTTTATGGAAGGATGGCTCACAAATGATGGGATTTGCAGTATCTTCACCTGATTCACTTCCCACAGAACATTGCAGCCCCTACAAATCCCAGACCAGGCCCAAACTTGGCACACAGAGCCCCCTTGACCCACTCTACATCCTGGTGCAGTTTGAAGGAGGAAGGACCATGGATGATCGGACTTGCAGTACCTTCACTCACTTCCTGAAAACTACGTGACCCTCACCCAATGACCAATGCAGACCAAAATTAGCACACAGAGCTCCCTTGACGCACTCTACACCCTGGTGCTGTTTCAAGGAGGATGGACCACAGATGATGGGACTTGAAGTACCTTCTCTCACCTTCCGAGACCGCTGAAACCCTCATCCAATGAATGATCAAGACCAAACGTGACACACACAGCCCCCATGACCCACTCCATCTTCTACTGCAGTTTGGAGGAGGGTGGACCGTGGATGATGGGACTTGAAGTACCAAAGACCAACCTTGGCACACAATGCCTTTCTCAAATAACCCGGGCAACGCCGGGTCCCCAAGCTAGTTTTAAATAAATTAAAGGGGCCACGATTAAACCCTTGCGCTGCTAAACTGTTGACCTGAAGGTCGGCAATTCGAAGCCGCGGGTCAGGGTGAGCTCCTGCTGTTAGCACCAGCTCATGACAACCTAGCAGTTCAGTGGGAAGGTAATAAAGGTGCCAATGCAGCCATGCCATCAATGCAACCAGGAGGTGGACAACAGGCTCCTCAGCTTGGACATGGAACAAGAGCTCCTCCCCTTGGCCAGAGCTAAGCACCGCCTCCAGAAACCCAGAGATGAAATGCTCACCACCAGAACTTGAGCAACACTGTAGAAGCAAAGCACCAGCGCCACCTAGTGTTCACCACCAGAACTTGAGCAACACCGTAGAAGCAAAGCACCAGCGCCACCTAGTGTTCACCACCAGAACTTGAGCAACACCGTAGAAGCAAAGCACCAGCACCACCTAGTGTTCACCACCAGAACTTGAGCAACACTGTAGAAGCAAAGCACCAGCGCCACCTAGTGTTCACCACCAGAACTTGAGCAACACTGTAGAAGCAAAGCACCAGCGCCACCTAGTGTTCACCACCAGAACTTGAGCAACACCGTAGAAGCAAAGCACCAGCGCCACCTAGTGTTCACCACCAGAACTTGAGCAACACTGTAGAAGCAAAGCACCAGCGCCACCTAGTGTTCACCACCAGAACTTTAGCAACACTGTAGAAGCAAAGCACCAGCGCCACCTAGTGTTCACCACCAGAACTTGAGCAACACTGCAGAAGCAAAGCACCAGCGCCACCTAGTGTTCACCACCAGAACTTGAGCAACACTGTAGAAGCAAAGCACCAGCGCCACCTAGTGTTCACCACCAGAACTTGAGCAACACCGTAGAAGCAAAGCACCAGCGCCACCTAGTGTTCACCACCAGAACTTGAGCAACACCGTAGAAGCAAAGCACCAGCGCCACCTAGTGTTCACCACCAGAACTTGAGCAACACCGTAGAAGCAAAGCACCAGCGCCACCTAGTGTTCACCACCAGAACTTGAGCAACACCGTAGAAGCAAAGCACCAGCGCCACCTAGTGTTCACCACCAGAACTTGAGCTACACCGTAGAAGCAAAGCACCAGCGCCACCTAGTGTTCACCACCAGAACTTTAGCAACACTGTAGAAGCAAAGCACCAGCGCCACCTAGTGTTCACCACCAGAACTTTAGTTTTGTAAGTACTTTAGAAACATTTAGAAGCATGATTTAACAGGCCTCGTATCTGCGTATGTTGTAATCTGCTCTGAGTCCCCTCGGGGAGACAGAGCAGAATATAAACAAAGTGTTGTTGTTATTATTATTAATGGCCCTAAACTTAAAAAATTAAATCAAAATAAAAACTATTTTTTCCAAAAAAAAAAAGGAAAAACAATTCCAAGTATTCCACGCCACTGAGCCACGCCAGGTCAAAATACGTCAATTTCGCCGTACCTGAGGAGCAGTGCTTGGTCCAGTTTTCCTCCACTTCCTTGAATCCGTGGTAAAGGGGTGAAGTGGCCCGCCGCCCACCGTCTTGGGATCCACCGGCCCAAACAATGGGAGGGGTGAGCAGGTTGTACTGGACCTAAAGGGCGATCGAGAGGAGCAAATGGATTGTTGTTGTTGCTGATGATGATTATTGCGTCTGATGTTCATGTTGATCTCCAAGATGAGACCGGGGATGATGCTCATGTTCATGAAGGGAACGGGGATGTTGATTTAGTTCCTGAGCCATACCTGTTCAAAGAGGTAGACGGGGGCCTTGGCGTACTGGTGCAGCAGGTAGTCCAAGACCAGGAGGAGGCGGCCCAGGAGGAGCGGGACGCAGGGCAGCTGCGAGTCCAGGTTGGCAGCCAGCTCCAGGACGGTCTGGACGCAGAGGTTCAGGACGCAGCGCCGGCCCTTCTCCGAGAAGCTGTGGAAGATCAGCAGCAGCAGCTGCAGGTGCTCGACGTTCAGGTCCTCCGCCTCGCCAGGTAAGGTCCCCTGCAAGGCGTTCTGCTTCAAAGTGCCCACAAACCTGGTGGCCGTGAAGGGAGAGGAGGGGGTCAAGGTCAGGCCGGGAAAGATGGGGGACCCTTCCTAGGCTGCTGTTCTATAATGTGGGACCCCAGATTGGTTTTGGTGGAACTCAACTTAAAACAGCTTGATATAACAATAATAATAATATAAATAAATAAATAAATAAAATTTGGCATCTTTTATGGCAGAACCAATTAGGAAATGACATTTATAACCCAGGAACAAAAATCGTGTTACATTGTGTAGTATTATTATTCTTATTATGCATGGAATTATTATTATTATTGCTATATGTTACCCACGTCTCCTAATGGCATGAGGCGGGAAAGTCAAAACGTATCACCATATAGCACAGGGGAGGGCAATTATTTTTTCCCAAGGGGCCACACGAGAGCCAAAAAATATTATGGAGGGACGCACCTAGAGGCAGGACTACATTCTAATCCAGGGCTGTCCAACTGGCGGCCCTGGGGCCGGATCCGGCCCCGTAGCCTGTTGGACACGGCCCCACCTATGCCCTCAGCCGCCATTTTTAAATTTGAAAAAAATCGAATATTTTTTTAAAAAAATGGCGGCCGGGGCCGAGGGAGGGGAGCGGGGCAGGGAGGAGGAAGAGAGCTAGCTCCTCCTCCTTTTGGCGCCCCCACTCCTACCTAGGGCGGGGAGCCGCTGAAAGGGCAGAAGGCGGCGTCAAGAGCAGCGCGTCACAGGCCTGGCGTGACGCGCTGCTCCTTGGCACGCCTACTCCTCCTTTCCGCCCCCCCTTCCTAGGGCGGAGGGGGGCGCCGAAAAGGAGGAGTAGGCGGTGCCAAGGGGCAGCGCGTCACGCCAGGCCTGTGACGCGCTGCTCTTGGCACCGCCTTCTGCCCTTTTTCGGCCGTGTTAGGAGGGGGCGGGGCCTGGGGTTGGGGGCGGGGCCTGGGTGCGGAGCCTGGGGCGGGGCTGAGCGGCCCCCTAGGTCATCAGTGACCTTTTATCCGGCCCTGGACCCCGTAGAAGTTGGACAGCACTGTTCTAATCTATTTATTTATTTACTATATATTACACATCATTAATATTAACATATTAATATATCAAGAAATACTCATATATTATTAGTATTAATATCATAATTATTATATTATAGTATATATAGACATTATAATATATTGAAATTATAATATACCATTATATTATATTATTTATTATATTATTATTATAATAATAATTATTATAAAATAATAATAAAAACCACTAAAATTAAATTAAATTACTTTGAAGAAGACAAGGTGCAAACCAAGATGGAATGGCCCAATGGACCCAGCCCAGAGGATGGCAACGCGGACCCAGCCGCCGCCACAGCAGAGCAGAGGGCGATGGGAGGCTGCAGGCCACCACCTGCTCTCACCCCCAGCCGTTCCCCAGCTCAGTGTTTCCCAACCTTTTTTGAGCCGCGGCACTTTTAACATTAAAAAAATCCGGGGGCACACCACCAACCAAAATGACACAAAATGACACTCTAACACAGTAAAGAACGGTTGGGGTTGGTGGCCTGCTGGGAGCAGCTGCTGGGGAGTGCCAAAGCTGGGGAAGGGGCGGGCCAGGCTGTGCCATGCCCCTGCCCTACCCTTCACCTCTCCCAGCAGCCGCTCCAGCCTTGAGGGGGCAGTGCCAAGCCAGCGATGCCAGAGCCAGCACAATGCTGGCTTGGCACTGTCCCCTCAAGGCTGGAACAGCTGCTGGGAGTGCCGAAGCTGGGGGAGGGGGCAGAGCCAGGCCGCGCCATGCCCCGCCCCTCCCCCCAGCTTCAGCTCTCCTACAGAGGAGGAGCATGAGCGGTGGATGGCCCTTCCTCCTCCTCCCCCAAGCAGCAGGAGTTCGGCAGGAGGGGGGAGGAAGGGGGGCATAGAGCTTTTCTCGCGGCACAGCAGGAGGTCCGCCACGGCACACTAGTGTGCCACGGCACACTGGTTGAGAAAGACTGCCCCAGCTGATCGCCCTGCTATGGAGTGCCTGCCATCCGTAGATCAGGGCCTGCAGGGGGAGCAGTTGGCGATCTGAGGCGGCTGATCACCTTGGCGACCCGGAAGACAATCAAGTCTTCCGGGTCGCCAGGGCGATCAGCCGCCATAGGTCACGGAGTGCTCCCGCTGCAGGCCGTGATCTCCTCCAGGGATGGCAGGCACTCCAAAGCCGCCGCTCCTCCGACCTGTCTGCCGACACAGGCCCACAGAGCCCGCGATGGGATGGCGGCAGCGACACCCCTTCCTCTTGACCCCACCCCTGACACCCTTCTCCCCGGGCCAGACAGAATCGGCTGCCAGGCGCATCCGGCCCGCGGGCCATAGGTTGCCCACCCCTGATATAGCACATACCATAACATACATACACAATCGCCAAACCAGTATAAACAAAGAATTGGACTAAGTACATTCCAGTCTACTTAGAATACAAGAAGCTCATTCCAGAAGCATATTTAATCTTTCGGATTGTACCTCCCATGCTGCCTCCCCCACGGTTCTGTTATGGCTGATGGAAGCGGCAGTGCGACAGGTGGACATGCCAAGGACAGGGACTCACCTTTCCCAGACCTTGAGGCACTCGGGGACGTCGGGGTCGCCCTGGGAGCTGGCCTTGTGCTGCCAGAGGAGGAGGAGCCGCGAGAGGACGGAGAGGCCCTGCGGGTGGATGAAGAGCGGCCAGGGACCCTCCGAAAACGGGGCCACCCCCAGCTGCTGCAGGAGCGTGTTCTGCGGGGGAGAAGGGGGCACAGCGCCATAAATCAACGCACACCAACACTGGGATTCTATGATTCTATGACTCCTAAAAAACAAGCAATGCATGGAAACAGAGGCTCACCTGCAAAGTTGGGGACTGGAGGTCAGAGGTCACTAAAGAGTGGTTGAAGTGATAGAGGGCAGAGGCAAATTCCTCCTCCTCTGCGGTACCTGGGTCGCAATGGAGAGAAAAGGGCATTATTATTATCTATATCTATCTATATATATAAAAAGAGAGTGGTCGTGGTACCCGGCAAATAGGCGCGAAAACTACATGTCCCACAAACACAAAACTCGCAAGGCCACTGATCCATACCCCTGGGTTCCTATAGGGCCCACAAAAACACCCCAAAACACAACGCAACCCCCTCAAAAACACCCCCAAAAAACAACATTTCCACGCATTCGCGAACGGCGGTGGCCGCGGCGGCAGCTAAGACTCCGCGCACCTCCTCCTCCAACGCAACCCCCACCCCACCCCACCTCCACGCGCCAACACATTGCCACCAACCCGGACACGACACGCCTCTCACCCGCTGCCTGAACCCACCCGCGCCGCCGCCCGTGGCCCCTTCTCCGCAACGTCCAAGCCGCTCCTCAACCCGGGACACGCGCCTGCAACCTTGGCTGCCTTCAGCCAGGACCGGCTGGCCAACGGCTGAGGAGAGGGGCAGAAGGCTAAGGAGGCGGCACCGCGGCCCGGGTCCCAAGCAGGAAGGCAGCCGGCGAGAGAGACCGAGGACGCCGCGGGAAGGCGTCCGCGCCACCCGGCTCCATGCGGTGCCTGGAAGGTCAGTGAACTACACCTCCCAGAAGGCTCCGCGGCGGCCCGTTTCCCAGCGAGCGGCGCGGAGCCTTCTGGGAGGTGTAGTTCACTTACCTTCCAGGTGCCGCATGGAGCCGGGTCGCGCGGACGCCTTTCCCGCTGCGTCCTAGCCCTCTCGCCGCCACCTTCCTGTTTGGGACCGGGGCGGAGACAGGGCAGGAAACAGAGCAAACTGGCCGCTCGGGGCCTTCTGGGAAATGTAGTCCCTGGCCCAGCCCGCCTCCTACACCATCTCAAGCCCCTTCCGGGCCCGGAACACACGGCCGCCGCAATGCCCACCTCCACCGCCTCTTCCCGTCCTCCCAACTACATCCCACTACCTCCCCCACCACCATGAGAGAGAGAGACAGAGAGAGACACAAAGCAAGAGGTACAGAGAGTAAAAGAGAGATACTGAAAGAGAGAGAGAGTGATTGAGAGCCACCTCTTCCCGACACATACATACATACATACACGTACACATACCCACTAACATCTCACATCTCTTAAATAGGGCACAGCAACGCGTGCCGGGTTCAGCTAGTACCGTGTTTCCCCGAAAGTAAGACAGCGTCTTACTTTCTTTTCCCCAAGTCCCCTACGTCTTACTTTTGGGGTACCCCGCCCATGGCGCTCTTTCCCCACCTTTGGAAGGGAGGAGGAAGGAAGAAGCGGCGCTGCGTCACTCTGACGCGTCGTCCCTTCTCCCCGCCCATGGCGCTCTTTCCCCACCTTTGGAAGGGAGGAGGAAGAGCGCCATGGGCGGGAGAAGCCCATGCTGCGTCACTCTGACGCGTCGTCCTTCTCCCCCCGCCCATGGCGCTCTTTCCCCACCTTTGGAAGGGAGGAGGAAGAGCGCCATGGGCGGGAGAAGGCGCTGCGTCACTCTGACGCGTCGTCCCTTCTCCCCGCCCATGGCGCTCTTTCCCCCACCTTTGGAAGGGAGGAGGAAGAGCGCCATGGGCGGGAGAAGGCGCGTCACTCTGACGCGTCGTCCCTTCTCCCCGCCCATGGCGCTCTTTCCCCACCTTTGGAAGGGAGGAGGGAAGAGCGCCATGGGCGGGAGAAGGGACGCGTCAGAGTGACGCAGCGCCGCTTCTCCCGCCCATGGCGCTCTTTCCCCACCTTTGGAAGGGAGGAGGAAGAGCGCCATGGGCGAGGAGAAGGGACGACGCGTCAGAGTGACGCAGCGCCGCTCTCCCGCCCATGGCGCTCTTTCCCCACCTTTGGAAGGGAGGGGAGGAAGAGCGCCATGGGCGGGGAGAAGGACGACGCTGTCAGAGTGACGCAGCGCCGCTTCTCCCGCCCATGGCGCTCTTTCCCCCACCTTTGGAAGGGAGGAGGAAGGCGCCATGGGCGGGGAGAAGGGACGACAGCGTCAGAGTGACGCTGCCGCCGCTTCTCCCGCCCATGGCGCTCTTCCTCCTCCCTTCCAAAGGTGGGAAAGAGCGCCATGGGCGGGGAGAGAGACGACGCGTCAGAGTGACGCAGCGCTTGCCACGCCTCTGGCTCTCTTCCCCACCCTTCCTGGAGGCCTGGCAGGAGGTGTGCCGCGGAGGTGTGCCAAGGCCGATGGGCCGGTTGCGGCGGGCGGCGGCAACGAGGAGGAGGTATGTCTTACATACGGGGTACGGCTTACATTAGCCGACCCCTCTGACACCCCCGATACGTCTTACAATCGGGGGTGTCTTATTTTCGGGGAAACACGGTATCTATATATATAAAATGAGAGCTGCCGTGCTTTCAAGCTTATAGACAGCAAAACCACACAATGCAGACACACCAAACCAGGCCACACACACACACAACCCAACAAGGTATGTTTACCACCCGAAAAAATAGACAACAAATTAAACAAAATGGTCAAAAAACCGAAAAACCAATGGAACAACAACTCCCATCAACCCCCACGCCACAGAAGCAATGTGCATGTGCGGTATTCATTCCCCCGCGTACAAACCCCTCCTCCCTCCTCCCCCACCCCTGCTAGCATGGAGAACAGTGGAAGAAGGCAGAGGCCCGTCGTCTTCGCCACAGCCGGGGCCTCGATGGCTGCCGCGGAGGCCCCCGGGGCCCAGCCCGCGACACCAACCGAGGCCCCGGCTTCGCAGTGGCCAGCAGGAGGGAAGGAAGAATAGAAAGTAGGAAGGAAAGACAAGAAGGAGAAGGGACACGAAGGGAGAGAAAAAAAGGAGGGAAGGACAAAGGGAAGGAATGAACGATGGAAAGTGGGGAGGAAGGAGAGAGAGAAGGAGGGAGGGAAGGAAGGAGGGAAAGAAAAAGGAAAGAGGTAAAGAAGGCAGGAAGGAGAACCAACACGAATGAAGAAGAGAAGAAAGTAGGGAGGGACAAAGACGGAAAGGGGGGGAAGGGAAGAGAGAAGGAAGGAGGGAAGGAAGGCAGGAAGGTAGAAGACAGACTATACAGCAAAGAAGGAAGAGAACACGAGAAGGAAGAGAAGTGGGAAGGGGCAAAGAGAGGAGAAAGGGAGGAGGGAGGGAAGGAAAGAAAAAAAAACAGGAAATAAAAAGAGAGAAAAAGAAAGAGAAAGGGATAGAAAGGGAAGGAGAGGAAGGATGGGAAAAGGAGAAGGAAAGAGCGGAAGAAAGGGAAAGAGGGAAACTGCAAGAGAAAAGAAGAGAAAGAGAAGGAAACGAAGAGAAGTGGGAAAAGGGGGAAAGAGAAAGGGAGAGAAAGACAGGAGGAGAGAGGAAGGAGGGAGGGAAGGGAGAGGCGGTGAAGGGCCAAGTTTGGGGAAAAGAAAGAACGAAAGCATGATCTCTACCTGTACCCAGACACGCGTTGCTGTGGCAACCCCCTTCGACCCTCATGCTGAAAAGCACAATCAAAGGACTCCTGACAGATGGCCATTCATCTTGGGTGGTGCAGTTCATTTGATTGTGCTTTTCTACTACGACACAGCAAAGTGTGGCCGGGTACAGCTAGTTATTACCGTGTTTCCCCGAAAGTAAGACAGCGTCTTACTTTCTTTTGACCCCAAAATCCCCACTACGGCTTACTTTCGAGTGTACGGCACATTACCGTACCCAAAGTAAGCTCTTTCCTTGGCCGCCTCCTCCTCCACCTCCTCCGCCCTCCGCTTGCCTCCTCCTCCGCCTCCGGTGCCGCCCGCCGCCGCTTGCCTCCTCCTCCGCCTCCTCCGCCCGCCGCCGCCTCCCTCCGCCTCGGTGCCGCCTACCTCCACCTCGGTGCTGCCCGCCCGCCGCCCACCGCCGCCACCACTTGCCTCCGCCGCTTGCCTCCTCCTCCACAGCGGCCCCACGCCTGCGCCTGGCGGCGGCTGCGCGGCGCTCAGGCCTTCTGCCCATGCGCGAATGTCTGCGCATGGGCAGAAGGTACCAAACACTCTCAGCGGCGCCTGCGTCAGCGCACCTCGTCAGGCACGCTCAGTACCTTCTGCCCATGCGCAGACATTCGCGCATGGGCAAAAGGCCTGAACGTGCCCGGCGCAGCCGCCAGGCGCAGGCGTGGGGCGCTGTGGAGGAGGAGGCAAGCGGTGGAGGCAAGCGGCGGCGGAGGCAAGCGGCGGCGGAGGCAAGCGGCGGCAGAGGCAAGCGGCGGCGGAGGCAAGCGGCGGCGGAGGCAAGCGGCGGCGGACCTTGACGGCTGCGGGCGGCACACGAGGCGGAGGTAGGCGGCACCGGAGGCGGAGGGAGGCAGGAGGCGGCGGAGGAGGCGGGACCGAGGAGGAGGCGGGACTGAGTGACGCGGCGGCCAGGGGTACGTCTTATTTTCGGGGTACGGCTTACATTAGCCGACCCCCCTGACACTCCCCGATACGTCTTACAATCGGGGGTGTCATACTTTCGGGGAAACACGGTATTATTCCAGAATCCTGGCAAGAAAGAAATCGTATCTGCATCGAGATCTCTCGAGCGGGGAATTGGGAGCGAGAGACCTTTGCCCCCTGACCTTTGAGCCCGTCCTTGTCCACTTCCTTGATGATGCTGGCCAGGGTGGCCATGTGCTGCTCCGACAAGGAGACGCTCAGGTAGTTGCGGATGAAGTTGTTGCGCGAGTCCAGCATGGAGGACGTCACGAAGTTCAGGATGTTGGACGCCAGGCTTAAAAACTCGGGGGGGGGGACAGAGAGATGGAATTACTAAATTCAACACGGCATATCAATGTCGTAGATAAATAAATAAACTTTTGTTTTGACGACAGAACCAATTCGGGAACGACGCCTGCAACACAAATCGTATTACTGAGCATCGTGGTGATGACAACATCCGACTCACCAATTCGGGGTCTTTGCGGCTGGCCAGGATGTTCCCGTTCTCCCCGACGGCCTGCTTGTTGGGGCTTTTGACTCGAGGGGAGCTCTCCAAGGGAGGCGGCGGCGGAGGCGGCGGAGGGGCCACCTTCTCTTTACTCGGGGAGATGGTCTCCTCGAACCACTGGCCCAGGATGGGCTCGCTGTCGTCGTCTGGAAGCAAAGGCAGGAAGCAACACTCCTGAAAGACTGCGCTGGAATCCTTTCCTCGGCTCATATAAAGCATTTCCTGTCCCATGAACCGAAAGGAAAACATTCCCTGTCCCTTTACAACTGAATAAGGATTTCGTCTCTCGTCTTTTCAAATCTCTCCGCCCATCTTGAGAACTTCGCCTTGTTTCTTATCTTCAAACTCATTCAATTCTCCGCTGTTTTTTAAAAATTCGCTGCGTAGGTGGACAGTAAGCTGGGCTGAAAGGTCGGGTGCTCACCCTGACCTGGGCTTCGAACTACCAACCTTTCAATTGGTGTAATCTATTGCTGCTAGTATTAAAGCTCGGCCCATGTGGGATCCAAATCTATTATATAAAGGGGTTCCCGTCATGGAACGACCGTACCAAAGAGAGAAACCTTACAACGCAGAAACACCAAACTTGCCAACACAAATAGGCCTCAAGCAAGGTAGCTTTGTAGCAAAGAAACTTTACCCCCCAAAACCTAAAAGGCCCCCAAAACAACAAGTAAAAAAACCTTCATTTCCCAGCATCCTCCGGGGCTGCCAACGACTCTCCCAGCCTCTACATTCTGACAACATGATTGGCTGCCAATAAGGGCGGATTTGCATAACTCCTGTACTGGCCAGCCAACATGAACATTCCGACCCATAATAAACTGTCAGAGGAGGATAAGGCAAAGGGCTGAGGCACAAACACAAACACCCAAATCACTTCCCACAGAAAATTTACACCCCTACAAATCACAGACCACGCCCAAAATTGACAGTAAGGCTTCATTAACTTAATTTCCCTGACTAGGCCTCACTTAATGGAATGCTGTTTACGCTCTGAATTGACAGTAAGGCTTCATTAACTTGATTCTCCCGCCTAGGCCTCAGCTCATTGGACATTGTGTATGGCCTGAATTGACAGTTACCTACCTTGGCACACAGAGCCCCTATGACCCACGCTACATTCTACTACAGTTTGGAGGAGGGTGGACCATGGATTATGGGACTTGAAGGACCTCCATGGATAATGGGATTTGTACTACTTCAAAACCCATCATTCCCCACAGACCACTGTGGCCCAGAACCAAGACCGATAAAGACCAAACTTGGCACACAATGCCCCCCATGACCCACACTCCATCCGACTGCAGTTCAGAGGACACACCACGGATGATGGGATTTCAAGTACCTCCACTCACTTCCAAAGTACCGCACCCACACACGCATCAACCTCTACATCAACACAGCAGACGGAAATACAAAAAACATTGTATATCCACAAGCTCTGCAGAACGCCAGCAACACCACACACCCACAACTCCCCAGGACTCCAACATCCCACCCACCAGAACAACCCACAATGACACAGCCAGGGCCCCAACAACACCATAACTAACAACAATTCCAACCCTTACATACTCAGACTTTCTCGCATCTCCAAAATAGGGCACAGCAACGCGTGCCGGGTACAGCTAGTCATATATAAATATACTAGCTGTACCCGGCCATGCGTTGCTGTGGCATAGTCGGCGACGACCCCCTTCTACCCTCATGCTGGAAAAGCACAATCTAACCACTCCTAACAGATGGCCATTCAGCCTCAGCATAATAATAATAATAATAATAATAATAATAATTCCTAGGGTAAGAAGAGACCTCCAAGGGCCATCCAGTCTTCCTTCTGGTAAATGGGGAAAGCACAATCTGACCACGCCTAACAGATGGCCAGCCTCAACGTAATGATGATGATGGAAGAGACTTCTATCTAGTCCAGCCCCTTCGGGTATAAGGGAAAAGCACAATCAAACCACTCCCGAGAGATGGCCATTCATCCGCAGCACAATAATAATAATAATAATAATAATAATAATAATAATTCCGAGGGTAGGAAGAGACCTCCAAGGGCCATCTAGTCCAGCCCCTTCGGGCATAAGGAAAAGCACAATCAAACCACTCCCGAGAGATGGCCATTCAGCCTCAGCACAATAATAATAATAATAATAATAATAATAATTCCGAGGGTCGGAACAGACTTCCAAGGGCCATCTAGTCCAGCCCCTTCGGGCATAAGGGAAAAGCACAATCAAACCACTCCCGAGAGATGGCCATTCAGCCTCAGCACAATAATAATAATAATAATAATAATAATAATAATTCCGAGGTAGGAAGAGACCTCCAAGGGCCATCTAGTCCAGCCCCTTCGGGCATAAGGGAAAAGCACAATCAAACCACTCCCGAGAGATGGCCATTCAGCCTCAGCACAATAATAATAATAATAATAATAATAATAATAATTCCGAGGGTAGGAAGAGACCTCCAAGGGCCATCTAGTCCAGCCCCTTCGGGCATAAGGGAAAAGCACAATCAAACCACTCCCGAGAGATGGCCATTCAGCCTCAGCACAATAATAATAATAATAATAATAATAATAATAATAATAATAATTCCGAGGGTAGGAACAGACCTCCAAGGGCCATCTAGTCCAGCCCCTTCGGGCATAAGGAAAAAGCACAATCAAACCACTCCCGAGAGATGGCCATTCAGCCTCAGCACAATAATAATAATAATAATAATAATAATAATAATTCCGAGGGGTAGGAAGAGACCTCCAAGGGCCATCTAGTCCAGCCCCTTCGGGCATAAGGGAAAAGCACAATCAAACCACTCCCGAGAGATGGCCATTCAGCCTCAGCACAATAATAATAATAATAATAATAATAATAATAATAATTCCGAGGGTAGGAACAGACTTCCAAGGGCCATCCAGTCCCCCTTCTGGCGTTCCGCCAGGGAGGAGGAGGAGTCCCCTCTGCCAGCAATTGCAACATTCTAAGGCACCAGACAGAGGGGATTGGTTGCCACTGATGGAGTATTTTCATTAAGGACTCTGATTGGCCATCTACATTCCAACATTCTAAGGTGACGCAGAGGGAAAAGGAAAGGCCTCAGGCAGGCAGTCACTGCGGCCCACAGCAATGACAGATCAGGACCAAACTTGGCACACAGGGGCCCAATGGCCCACTTCACAACCTGCTGTGGTTTAGGGCAGGATGGGCCACGAATGATGGGATTTGCAGTACCTTCACCTGATTCACTTCCCAAACCACACTGTAGCCCCTATAAATCACAGACCAGGCCCAACATTGACACTAAGGCTTTCTCAACTTGATTTTCCTGACTAGGTCCCCAACAATGACAGAACAAGACCAAACTTGGCACACAGACACTCCCCCCCCAAAAGATGTGCAGTTTGAGGGAGGATGGGCCATGGATGATGGGACTTGCCGTACTATAATTCACTTCCTTACAGCACTGTGGCCCACACCAATGACAAACCAGGACCAAACTTGGCACACAGAGTACCCATGACCCACTATGCATCCTGGTGCAGTTTGGAGGAGAATGGACTATTGGACTCTGATATGGAAGTTGTAGTTCACCCACATTGTTGAATGTTTGTAACTCAGGGATGGCCCATACACACACACACACACATATACACGGCTTGTTCTACCTTGGCTGCTGTCTTCGGTACTGCTAAAGTCGTCTTCGTAGTAAGTGTTGGAGTCGGTGGAGGCGCTCACGTCGCTGCTCATGGAGCCCTTCCTCTGCCGTTGCAGGACGCAAGCCTGGAGGAAAGCAAGCAAGGGAAAGAAACACTCCTCACACTTTGGAAATCTGGGATTACGGAGCCCTGAAAACCAAGTTTCTAGTCCTTAAGGTTGGGAAACTCGGCTCAGAAGGGGATGCCGACTCCCCCCCAGATCTCTGGGAAGAGCTCACCTTGCGGTAAGAGGTGGAGAGCAGCGTCAGGAGCAGGTTTGTGAGGGGCACCGACTCGATCAGCCGCTGGATGCGCTGGATGGAGGTGCTCTGTGCCATGATGCTCAGCACGGCCGGAGGGCCATCCGTCTCCCAGCCCTGCAAGGGGAAATTATTGGTTGCTTACCTGTAACCGTAGTTCCCTGAGTGGTCACCTGTGAATTCGTACATATGGTAATCCGGAGGGCACGCTCCGGCCTCGGTACACTCCTGCCTCGGGTGGCCCTGATAGCATCGGCGCCGAAAGGAGGGCCTCCATTAACGGAGAACACGCTCCGACCTCCGGTGGCCCCGTTAGCATCGTCTGGCCCTGATAGGGGGCGGCACGAAACGGAGGCCTCCGATATAGGAGAGCATGCTCCGGCCTCTGGTGGCCCTGATAGCATCATCTGGCCCGATAGGGGGTGGTACAAAACGGTACCGGAGGGAGCGCTCTCAGTTAGCCCGATTGAGGGGTCAAACTCAACGGAGGGCCTCCACTGTCGGAGGGCACGCTCCTCGCTCTGTCTGCAGGGACTCCAGTCCCGACGGCCTCGCGCATGCCTTACACCGAAGGTGGGTCAGAGGCAGTGTTAGAGGGACTCAAGTCCCAGCCGCCTTGCGCCTGTCTCACGCACGAAAGCGGAGCAGAGGCACTGATCGGGGAACTAGTCAAAAAATATGAGAACGATTCCTAGCTGTCTGGATGGCGGCGGATAAAAGGAACTGAGGTGGCAGCCCCTCCCACTGGCTATATATACTCAAGGGGAGTGGGCGGGGCTACCATTAAAGTAATGCCTTTCTAAAAGATTCCGAACTGTCTGCGCAGGCGCAGGCATTACCATGTGCACGTATTCACAGGGAACCAGCGTTGCGTAGCATTGAGCCGTGGCCATCCCATTCGAGAGGAGGTCCCTCAAAGAGGAGCTCTGGAAGCAGCATCCTCTTTCGCTTTGGTGACCGTAGGACACGAATCTCGCTTGGGAAGGTCACTTAAGCCCCCCAAAGGGTGAGCATTAGGTTCGGGTACACAAAGGACCATCCCGTTGCCTCCTGACCTTATGAAGCGCCTCGACTTGCAGGTCTTGGAAGAGCGAAGTGAGCAACTTGATGGCGTGGTTGGCCAGCACCACCGACAAGACCCCAAAGCCCTGGTGCCTGGGGAAACACAGGGAGAGGGGCTCTGAAAACCCTGCCGTTCCGACCCATCCCCTTCCAAACAAAATTTATTGTTTATTTTATTTATTTACTAGTTGTACCCGGCACGCGTTGCTGTGCCCTTTCTAGGAGATGCGCGACAGTCCAACCCTCCACGGGCTGTCCTCCTCTAAACTGCAGTTGGATGGAGCGTGGGTCCTGGGGGGCATGGTGTGCCAAGTTGGGTCTTTATTGGTCTTGGTTCTGGGCCACAGTGGTCTGTGGGGAATGATGGGTTTTGAAGTACTACAAATCCCATTTTCCATGGTGGTACTTCAAGTCCCATCATGCATGGTCGGGGCTCTGTGTGCCAAGGTAGGTTACTGTAAATTCAGGCCATACACAATGTCCCATGAGCTGAGGCCTAGTCAGGAACAGCAAGTTAATGAAGCCTTACTGTCAATTCAGGCCATACACAATGTCCAATGAGCTGAGGCCTAGTCGGGAGAATCAAGTTAATGAAGCCTTACTGTCAATTCAGAGCGTAAACAGCTTCCCAGTAAGTGAGGGCTAGTTAGGGAAATCAAGTTAATGAAGCCTTACTGTCAATTTTAGGCGTGGTCTGTGATTTTTCAGTTGGAAGTGATTTGGGTGTTTGTGTTGGGGATTGGCAGTGTATTATGGATCGGAATTTTCATGTTGGCTGGCCAGTGCAGCAGTTATGCAAATCCGCCCTTATTGGCAGCCAATCATGTTGTTCAGAATGTAGAGGCTGGGTGAGTCTTTGGCTGCCCCGGAGGATGCTGGTAAATGTAGTTTTATTTTTACTCGTTGTTTTGGTAGCCTTTTAGGTTTTGGGGGGGAAAGTTTCTTTGCTACAAACGTACCTTGCTTGAGGCCTATTTCTGTTGGCAAGTATTGTGTTTCTGCGTTGTATGGTTTCTTTGTTTGAGGTATACATCACATGACGTGAACCCATTTATATAATAGATTTGCTATGCTTCTATACGGCCTCTCTCTCTCAGCCCGAAGGCGACTCGAGGCGGTGAACAAGCGGCAGCAAGTGCCCACATACAAACACACCATAATAAGATAAAAAGAGACATATAAAGACCATATAAATCAACAATTAAAACTACAAAATCTCCACAATCTTAAAATCGGTTTCCATTTCGTCGTCATACTAATCCTCTGATCTCGATTAATTAAAGTCCGTCTGCGAGTGCTTGCTCGAACAGCCAAGTCTTGACTTTCTTACGAAACGTCAGGAGGGAGGGGGCCGATCTGATGTCACTAGGAAGGGCGCTCCAAAGCCGAGCAACCACTGAGAAGGCCCTGCCTCTAGTCCCCGCCAGGCGCGCCTGCAAAGCAGGCGGGACCGAGAGCAGGGCTTCTCCGGATGATCTTAAGCATCTTGACGGCTCATAGGGAGAGGTGCGTTTGGACAGGTAAGTTGGACCAGAACCGTTTAGGGCTTTAAAGGCTAAAGCCAGCACTTTGAACTGTGCCCGGTAGCAAACTGGTAGCCAGGGGAGTTGTACACTCCCTGAGTGCCGTTACTGTTATCAACCTGGCAGCTGTCCGTTGGACCAATTGAAGCTTCCGAAAACCGAAGACCTGTTTGTGGAACCAGGCTTTTGGCTAAGGGTGCTTTGGGACTTCTCCTTGGTAAGTGTGTGTGTGTGTGGTAGAGCGGAAGCCAGAGGGGGGCGGAGCCAGGCCGTGCTAAGACCCTCCCCTCCCCTCTGGCTTTGGAGCTCCCAGCAGCTTCTCCAGGGTTGAGGATGGCTAGCTAGCAGTGGTGGCATAGCTAGCACAAGGCTGGCTTGGCCCTGCTCTCCTCAAGCCTGGAGCGGGGCTTGGCGTGGCCTGGCTCCGCCCCCTCTGGTTTCCGCTCTACCAGCAGCTTCTCCAGGCTTGAGGATGGCAGTGCCAAGCCAGCCTTGTGCTAGCTATGCCACCACTGGCTTGGCATTGCTCTACCAGCAGCTTCTCCAGGCTTGAGGAGAAGCTGCCGGGTGTGCCGAAGCCGGGGGAGGGGCTTAGTGCAGCCTGGCTCCGCCCCTTCTGGCTTCAGCTCTACCAGCAGCTTCTCCAGGCTTGAGGATGGCAATGCCAAGCCAGGCTTGTGCTAGCTATGCCACCACTGGCTTGGCATTGCCATCCTCAAGCCTGGAGAAGCTGCTGGGTGTGCCGAAGCCAGGGGCGGGGCTTAGCGTGGCCTGACTCCGCCCCTTCTGGCTTCCACTCTACCAGCACCTTCTCCAGGCTTGAGGATGGCAGTGCCAAGCCAGGCTTGTGCTAGCTATGCCACCACTGGCTTGGCATTGCCATCCTCAAGCCTGGAGAAGCTGCTGGGTGTGCCGAAGCCGGGGCGGGGCGGGGCTTAGCCTGGCCTGGCTCCGCCCCTTCTGGCTTCAGCTCTACCAGCAGCTTCTCCAGGCTTGAGCATGGCAATGCCAAGCCAGGCTTGTGCTAGCTATGCCACCACTGGCTTGGCATTGCCATCCTCAAGCCTGGAGAAGCTGCTGGGTGTGCCGGCCGAGGGGGCGGGGCTTAGCGTGGCCTGGCTCCGCCCCTTCTGGCTTCAGCTCTACCAGCAGCTTCTCCAGGCTTGAGGATGGCAATGCCAAGCCAGGCTTGTGCTAGCTATGCCACCACTGGCTTGGCATTGCCATCCTCAAGCCTGAGAAGCTGCTGGGTGCCGGGCCGGGAGGGACGGGGCTTAGCGTGTCCTGACTCCGCCCCTTCTGGCTTCCACTCTACCAGCACCTTCTCCAGGCTTGAGGATGGCAGTGCCAAGCCAGGCTTGTGCTAGCTATGCCACCACTGGCTTGGCATTGCCATCCTCAAGCCTGGAGAAGCTGCTGGGTGTGCCGAAGCTGGGAGACGGGGGCGGGGCTTGGTGCGGCCTGGCTCCGACCCCCTCTGAGAAGCGCACCATCCGGCTGGGATCGACCTCCTTCGGTCCCGGGATCGACTGGTCGATCGTGATCAACTTCCTGGACAGCCCTGTGCTAGTGCCTAAAACGGAGGGGAAGAGGAGCATGGGAAGCCCACCCATTGCTGCCAATGCGACGAAAATATTCATTTCTTTCGGACCTGGGAGAGGTGCTCAAAAACGAATCCAACAAAGAGGAACAGATAGTGATTCTATACAAATACACAAGACTATTAGACACACACATACACGCATGAATACACAGAGATACATACAGATATATAAATATACAGTCAGTCAGTCACGTTTATTGAGTAACCGTCAGGTCATTTCAAATAAAAGCTCCAACAGCAGTATACAAGATAAGGATAAAATCAGTACCTAATGTACAAGGCAAACAATGTAACACATTAAAAACTAAACTTATTGCAATTGTCTTGCGTCAACGCATAGGAAGGGAAACTATTAGCATAGGATACTTAGGAGGCCCGGTGATCATTTGATGTGACGCTTACTACCGCTGTACCGCGGGCTGTTCCATGCCGCCTACTGGAACTCATCCCCCGCACAGTTGACTCCAATAGACTCCATATACCGCTGTCTCTTTTTATATGCTTTAAATAGGTAAGCAGCTACCTTATACACCGTTTGAAGGTTAGAGTCCGAGAGGAGGAAGTTAATTTTAAAGGTAGGGGGCCAGAATGTCCTTTTGGATAGTAAATGGCCAAGGTATTTCTCCCTCTCCTCTGCATATATGGGACAGATCAACAAAATGTGGACTAGATTCTCGACTTCTGGTAGGCCGCAGACACAGACTCTGTCCCTATAGGGTGTGGCAGCATATCTGCCGGCCCTCACCATAGACTCGAATTGCTCGAACCTAGCTCTAGTTAGGGCAATCCTAAGGTGAGGTAGGAGCGGGCGAGCCAGATACGGGGCAGTCACAAAGTGGTTGGGTTGTTGGGCTAACCAGTGCATGGATTTGACCCTAGCCAAATGGGCTAGGTCATCTTGGGCACATATATCGAGTACCCTCTGCTTCACCCGGTTCATCATTGAAGTCACTCTGATGTTCGACGGATCCACCTGGAGCCCCTGTAGGTTGAGATATGTCATTATGGAGCCCCCATGTTTTCTGAGAGGGACTCTGAATTGCTCCATCAGGCACAACTTGGGCAGTCTCGCGTCTTCTAGATTGTTTACCTTGCACCAGTAGTTAATGGCTCTAATTTTTGCTAGGCCTGAGATTTGGTGTCTGCCTAATTGGACCTGACTGCCGCTGCAGGAGTGCGATTATTCACCCCAGAATCCGCCTAAAAAGTTAGTCTGGGTGCGCTCAATAGGGGTGACATTGGTCAGGCCCCAAATTTCTGCGCCATACAACAAGAGAGGCAAAACCTTGGCGGCATAGACTTTGAGAATTGGCAGAAGGGATCCCGGGTAGTGGCGGTTAATTAGCCTGGTAAGCTGAGAAAGCCTGAGGTTAGCCTTGATGGAAAGTGCATGCGTATGATCCACCCATGACCCGTTAGCAGAGAAGGTGACCCCAAGGTAAGTATACTTTTTAACTTGTTCGATTGCCTCCTGTCCAAGAGACCCCTTGTGCTTCCTGTCTCTCCTAGCAAATCTCATCCCTTTTGATTTGTTTTTGTTGATTGTCAGGTCATTTGCACTGGCGTATGTGTTGAGTTTCCTCAACGCCCTTCTCAAGCCTACCTGGGAGAAAGCAATGATGACAAGATCATCCGCGTAAAGAAGGGTATTGAGAGGGCGGGGGGGGGCTATTTTGGGCCTATGGAGGGAATTCTCATTTAGGAAGTCAGGAAGGTCACTAATAAATAAGTTAAACAATATAGGTGCTAAAATGCAACCTTGTCTGACTCCCTTAGCTATTTTAACTTTGTTGGTGAGCACGCGTTTTGCGCCTATACAATACTTTTGGAAGCAACAACAACAACAACAACGAGAGCGGAATTGCAGCATGCACCCCCCTTGTGCACTGTGTTGCCTCACCCTTTCCCAGGCCCCAGTTTGGGGGAGCCCACCCCTTCCTTGGAGCGGGCGATGATGTCCCGCACCCGGAGGGCGGCCAGGGGGTCCTTCTCCTTCCCTTTGTCGGCCAAGGCCGTGGGGCTCAGGTTCAGGATGAGGAAGAGGCTGTTCAGCAGGCACCAGGCCCCCAGGAGCTGGAAGTTCTGGTAGTGCTGAGAAGGGAAGAGGAAGGGGAGGGACAAGCATCGATTCTCACGCTGATGCACAACGTACACCCGGGGAAGGCTCTTCCCCTCGGGAGCGGGCTCTTCTCTTACCTCCCCTCCGGCGCGGCGGGAGCTGCTGATGGCCTGCCCAATCATGTCGTAGATCTCCAGCTGCGGAAGAAAGGAAGGGACGGCTTGGATGCAGAAGGAAAAGAAACTTCGTCCAATCAAACACTGCTAAACGTCTGTCTTTTAACATATGGGTCTGAAGATTAAGGCCTGCAATTCCTAAAACGAATGAAGATTCTTAGGAAGGACTCATCCCACGCTATTTACAAGCGCGTTGATGACTACAAAGGCCAATCTGAGATAGGCAAGTCCGGTTGCAGAAAGCACAGCAAAAAGTCTCCTTGGGTGATGTCGTTTCCAAGTTGTCGAGACCCGTTCCAAAGGGCTACGGCAGACCTCGAAGAAGAAGACGGCATATATATACGCTATTGTACTGATGGCAGCTTGTTCGACTTAAGCCGCCTGAGGTCTCGCACAAAGACTCTAAACTATCTAGTCCGTGAGCTGCTTTTTGCTGGCGGTACTGCCCTTGTCGCCCATTCAGAAGCAGCCCTGCAGCGCCTCACATCCTGCTTTGCAACAGCTGCAGAGCTGTTTGGGCTGGAAGTCAGCCTGAAGAAGACGGAAGTCCTCTACCAGCCCGCACCACAGGAAGAACACCATCACCCCCACGTCAGCATAGGCACATCTGTGCTTAAGTCCGTTCAGCCTGAAGAAAAGAGAAGTCCTCTACCAGCCCGCACCAAAGGAAGAACACCATCACCCCCACGTCAGCATAGGCACATCTGTGCTTAAGTCCATTCAGCCTGAAGGAAACGGAAGTCCTCTACCAGCCCGCACCACAGGAAGAACACCATCACCCCCACGTCAGCAGAGGCACATCTGTGCTTAAGTCCATTCAGCCTGAAGGAAACGGAAGTCCTCTACCAGCCCGCACCACAGGAAGAACACCATCACCCCCATGTCAGCAGAGGCACATCTGTGCTTAAGTCCATTCAGCCTGAAGGAAACGGAAGTCCTCTACCAGCCCGCACCACAGGAAGAACACCATCACCTCCACGTCAGCATAGGCACATCTGTGCTTAAGTCCATTCAGCCTGAAGGAAACGGAAGTCCTCTACCAGCCCGCACCACAGGAAGAACACCATCACCCCCACGTCAGCATAGGCACATCTGTGCTTAAGTCCGTTCAGCAGTTCACCTCCCTGGGAAGCATAATCTCTTCAGACGCCAAGATTGATCAAGAGTTCGATCACAGATTAGCAAAAGCATAGAGTGCATTCGGAAGGCTTCACAAAAGAATAGGGAGCAACAAGCACCTGAGGCAAAGCACCAAAATCAGTGTGTACAGAGCAATCGTACTGTCTATTCTCCTCTATGGGTCTTCAAACATGGGTGACCTATCAAAACACCTGACGACTCCACCAAAATCAGTGTGTACAGCGCTGTCTTCGCACAATCCTCAATATACACTGGACTGACTATGTGACGAATGTTGCTGTCCTTGAGCAAGCAGGGAGCACCAGCGTTGAGGCCATGCTATTGAGAACACGGCTGCGCTGGGCAGGGCACGTCTCTAGGATGGAGAACCATCGCCTCCCAAAGATACTACTCTATGGTGAACTCGCCACGGGTCAGCGCAAGAGAGGCGCCCCCAAAAAGAGTTATAAGGACTCCCTGAAACAACATCTCAGGCTCGGCCAGATTGATCACCAACAATGGTCCACCCTGGCCTCACATCGGGAGGCATGGAGAACGCACTGTCCACAATGCTGCGGCCTCTTTCAAGAAGACACCCCAAACGGGTCTCGACATCGCAGAAAGAACCGCAACTTGGAAACAACATCACCCAAGGAGACTTTCTGCTGTGCTTTCTGCAACCGGACTTGCCTATCTCAGATTGGTCTTTTTAGTCATCAACGGGATATGACAGTTGGAGACAATGGCTCTTAAAGTTAAGGAAATGTTTACAAGGTTCCTTACGTAAAGAAGGAAGGCAACACAAGGCTCTTCACGTTTACCAACACCAATTCAGAAGACTCCGCATCTGTCCGGAACTGAGATGAAGCCAGGATGTTTCAAGTAGTTGATGTTATCAGCTAAAACCCCCAAAGGGGAAGGATGGGAATGGAGAGACTGCCAACGACGGTCAGAGAAAATACCCCGCGGCCGCCCGACTTACGCATTTCTGCACAATGGTGGCCGCGTCGTTTTCGTAATCCTCCTCTTTGGAGCTGGTGGAGCCAGTGCGGACTTGCTGGGTGGTGCCAACGTGGAGGATGGCCATGCAAGTGGCCACGCTCACCCCTGAGAAGGGAAAGGACACCAGCCTCAGAGAGGGCAGACTAGAGGCAGCCGAAGGAAGGCCTCCACGTGTTGGAGAGCTCTGACTAGAGAGCCTCACTCCGTTTGAGAGCCTCACAGCCAAAAGGCGCTAGTGTCGCTATGAGTCCTCACCTGCGTAGAGGCAGCTGAGGGCCAGGACGGTGACATCCTGGAGCCTTGTCGGCGTGAGGGGTTCCAAGACGGGCAAGGAAAGTGTGTCCAAAGCCATGGTGACATCAATGACCAATGAGTGGAACCTGCAGCCAGAAAGGCAGAGTTAGCAGCTCTATTCACGCCATCATGAACACAAAAGGGATTGGTCTTGATCAGGGGTGCTCAGAATGGTGATCGCGGTCACCAGGGTGATCTTCGGGCCTCATCCTGGTGATCTTCAGGCCCCTGACCAGGTTTTTGCTGTTGGTCCTCTTCACGCGCCCCTGCACGCTGCAAAGAAGTCCTCCGTCGTTGCTCCTCCCGGCTCCCTGCTCGCGTGCCGCCTCCAAAAGCTCCAGAGTCCAAGAGGCAGAATGGGCCCCCTCTTTTGGATTCCTCCTCCTCCCTCCGTCCTTCTCCAGCCACTCAGAGTCATAGGAGACCAAAGGGGGCGGGCCTGGATGAAGCGATGCATGGCTGGCCCCGCGTCCATGCGCAGAAGCGCCCATTCTGCCTCTCGGACTTCTCGTGAGCTCTTGGAGGCGGCACGCATGCAGGCGGCGTGGAAATAGGAACAACGACAGAGGAGAAGGAGGAGGACGCTTTAGGGTCATTTCCTTACCGCATCTCAAAGGTCGGTCTTTTTACTTTGGGGTGGGTGCTTGATTGTTCTGTGGCATGTCTCTTTGTTTATTTTTAATGTTTAAAAATGGCCTTTTAGCTCCAAAGCCTCTCTGCTTGCTTTGTTCCTTGAGAAATATATGTTGGGGAATATGAAAATATGGGAGAAATGGGGTGGTTGGATGTATTTTTGCATGCCCCTTTGTTTACCTTGCTGCGTATTAAATGGCCTTGCAGTTCAAAAGCCTCTCTTCTTACTTTCTGGCTGATAATATGTGTGGCAATATGGCAGTGTGGGAGAAATGGGGTGGTTGGATGTATTTTTGCATGCCCCTTTGTTTACCTTGCTGAGTATTAAATGGCCTTGCAGTTCAAAAAAAGCCTCTTCTTACTTTCTGGCTGATAATATGTGTGGTAATATGGCAGTGTGGGAGAAATGGGGTGGTTGTATGTATTTTTGCATGCCCCTTTGTTTACCTTGCTGCGTATTAAATGGCCTTGCAGTTCAAAAGCCTCTCTTCTTACTTTCTGGCTGATAATATCTGTGGTAATATGGCAGTGTGGGAGAAATGGGGTGGTTGGATGTATTTTTGCATGCCCCTTTGTTTACCTTGCTGAGTATTAAATGGCCTTGCAGTTCAAAAGTCTCTCTTCTTACTTTCTGGCTGATATTATGTGTGGTAATATGGCAGTGTGGGAGAAATGGGGTGGTTGGATGTATTTTGCATGCCCCTTTGTTTACCTTGCTGCGTATTAAATGGCCTTGCAGTTTAACAGCCTCTCTTCTTACTTTCTGGCTGATAATATCTGTGGTAATATGGCAGTGTGGGAGAAATGGGGTGGTTGGATGTATTTTTGCATACCCCTTTGTTTACCTTGCTGCGTATTAAATGGCCTTGCAGTTCAATAGCCTCTCTTCTTACTTTCTGGCTGATAATATGTGTGGTAATATGGCAGTGTGGGAGAAATGGGGTGGTTGGATGTATTTTTGCATGCCCCTTTGTTTACCTTGCTGCGTATTAAATGGCCTTGCAGTTCAAAAGCCTCTCTTCTTACTTTCTGGCTGATAATATGTGTGGTAATATGGCAGTGCGGGAGAAATGGGGTGGTTGGATGTATTTTTGCATGCCCCTTTGTTTACCTTGCTGCGTATTAAATGGCCTTGCAGTTCTTCTTACTTTCTGGCTGATAATATGTGTGGTAATATGGCAGTGCGGGAGAAAAGGGGTGGTTGGATGTATTTTTGCATGCCCCTTGTTTACCTTGCTGCGTATTAAATGGCCTTGCAGTTCAACAGCCTCTCTTCTTACTTTCTGGCTGATAATATGTGGGTAATATGGCAGTGTGGGAGAAATGGGGTGGTTGGATGTATTTTGCATGCCCCTTTGTTTACCTTGCTGCGTATTAAATGGCCTTGCAGTTCAAAAGCCTCTCTTCTTACTTTCTGGCTGATAATATGTGTGGTAATATGGCAGTGTGGGAGAAATGGGGTGGTTGGATGTATTTTTATGCTCTGTTTTATATTGTTGTTATTAAATTGAAATGTTGATGTTTTCTAACTTCATTTCATGTAAACTGCCCCGAGCCTGCTGGAAGGAGCGGTACATAAAAATGAATAATAAATATAAATAAATAAGAAAATAGTTACGCGTTTTACATTTCTGGGCAGGTGATCTTTGGGACTTGGTTTTTTAATCAGCAGCTCCCATGCTGAAAAAGTGTGAGCACCCCTGGTCTAGAGCAGTGGCTCCCAAACTTCTTTGGCCTACGAATTCTAATGCATATATCTAATATGCAGGATGTATTGTCATGGTTACAAATGGTACATAATTAAAGCATAGGGATTAATCACAAAAACAATATGTTTGGGGGAGGATGGGCAACGGACGATGGGATTTGCAGTACCTTCAACCGATTCCGCTCTGACTTCCACAGACCACTGAGACCCCCACAAATTACAGAACTGGACCAAACTTGGCACAGAGAACCCACATGCCCAACAGAAAATACTGGAGGGGTTTGGGAGGAATTGGCAGTGATTTAGGGGAGATGTAGTTCACCTACATCTGGAGAGCACTCTGAACCCAAACAACTATGGCAGTGTTTCCCAACCTTTTTTGAGCCGCGGCACTTTGCACTGCAGCCTTCGCACTGCACTGCGTGTGGGGGTCAAAGCAAAGGGGGTGGGGCCAAAGAAGAGGGCTGCACGATCCCTCCTAAATGGCCAATCATTCATCGCCCCCTTAAAGGGGTTCACCGCCCCCAAATTCCCCTGATTCTCCCACCGCTCGCTTGGATCGCCTCACCGCCCACCAAGGGGTGGTACCGCCCACTTTCAGAATCAGTGGTCTGGAGCAGTGTTTCCCAACCGCTGTTCCGTGGCACACTAGTGTTCCGTGAGAGATCAGCAGATGTGCCGTGAGAAAACGTCTCCCCCCCCTTCCCCCTCCTACTGAGAGAGGTTTTCCCGCGGCACACCAGCTGATCGCGGAACAGCGGTTGGAAACACGACCCTCTCTAGGACCAAGAGAGGCAGGGGAGGGGCCAGGCGACGCTCTCCTCCTCCTCCGGAAGTGAGCCCCCAGGATAGTCTATCCTGTGGGCTCACTTCCGGAGGAGTAGGCGGGAACCTGGGCACCTCGGGGAGCCTTTCTCCCAGTCCGCGGCTCCGTCAGTCCCAAGTCCAGAGTACTCTCTGGATGTAGGTGAACTACAACTCCAAAACTCAAGTTAAATTTCTAATACCTATATGTATTACTGTGTTAAGAGTGACATTTTATGTCATTTTGGTTGGTGGTGTGCCCCAGGATTGTGAAAATGTAAAAAGTGTGCCGCGGCTCGAAAAAGTTTGGGAAACACTGCTGTAAGTGTTTGGAAGCTGAAGGCCGGGCTTTCTTCCGCAGAGGCGGGGAGGCTCCATCGGAGGATGCGGAGGCCTTTGCACTGCAGCGCGTGTGGGGGTCAAAGCAAAGGGGGCGGGGCAAAGGAAGAGCGCTGCACGACCCCTCCTGAATGGCCAATCGTTCACCGCCCCCTTAAAGGGGTTCACCTCCCCCAAATTCCCGTGAGTCTCCCGCCGCCCCCTTGGATCGCCTCACCGCCCACCAGGGTGTGGTGCTGCCCACTTTGAGAATCAGTGGTCTAGTGCTGTCTTAGACTCCAGGGATTCCCGATCGACAGGAAGGCAAACTGGAAGCTATCTTCACAGACACCACGATGAAGAAGTAGGAGATCCGGCTCACCCGTTTCGGACGGCGGTGGCGTCGGCGACGGTGGCCGGCATGATGAAGAAGGAGTTGGCCGAGACGGCGTCCTGGAAGCGGTTGATGTAGCGCAGGAAGTAAGGGAGGTTGAGGCAGACTCGCAGCAGCTTCTCAGAGCCGCCTGTGAAAGGAAGGGTCAGAAGAAAGGCAAGGAAGGAAGGAAAGAAGGAAAGAAGGAAAGAAGGAAAGAAGGAAAGAAGGAAGGAAAGAAGGAAAGAAGGGAAGGAGAGGAAGGAAGGGAAGGGAAGGAAGGAAGGAAGGAAAAGAAGGAAAGAAGGAAGGAAAGAAGGAAGGAAGGAAGGAAGGAAAGAAGGAAGGAAAGAAGGAAGGAAGGAAGGAAAGAAGGGAAAGAAAGAAGGAAGGAAGGAAGGAAGGAAAGAAGGAAAGAAAGGAAGGAAGGAAGGAAGGAAGGAAGAAGGAAGGAAGGAAGGAAAGAAGGAAAGAAAGAAAGAAGGAAGGAAGGGAAAAGAAGGAAGGAAGGAAGGAGGAAGGATGGAAGGAAGGAAGGAAGAAGGAAAGAAGAAGGAAGGAAGGAAGGAAGGAAGGAAGGATGGAAAGAAGGAAGGAAAGAAGGAAGGAAGGAAGGAAGGAAGGAAGGAAGGAAGGAAGGAAGGAAGGAAGGAGGAAGGAAGGAAGGAAAGAAGAAGGAAGGAAAGAAGGACGGAGGAAGGAAGGAAAGAAGGAAGGAGGAAGGAAGGAAGGAAAAGGGAAAGAAAGAGGAAGGAAAGAGGAAGGGAGGGAGGAGGAAGACTCAGACTGGTATTTAGCAGCACAAACCTATCCCCATTGATATATTGCAGAAACAGAAGTAGCACCCTTCTTACCCAGTTCCTGCAAGCTGGCCACATTCTGGGCAATGAAAATGCTCTTGGTTTTGGCCGCAGAGGCCTGTTCGGTGGAGGCCTGGTCATCGCTCTCTCCTTCGCCCTGAAAACAGATGTGGTTTACTACCAGGTGTACGAGGAGGGTCAAACCCATCACTGCCAGCTTTCTTTCGCCTCATTTCCGTTATGGGAAAACTACCCTAAAATATACAGCAGAGCATCCAAAACCAAACAGGATACAAACAGTTGAGCATCAGCTCATAAACTGTTCCTTATTGAGGACTTGAGACTTGGGTTGAATTCCAACCATTTCCATGTTGCGCACCTGGCTCTGCGGCGCCATCGAAGTCGCCGCCACTCGCGGGTTGAAGACGGAGGTCAGCTGGTTGAGGAAGTTCATCTGCACTTCCTTCTGCCGCAATTCGGGGCTGACCGGCGAGGCCAGCTCTTTCTGATCCTCCACTGGAGAAGGGAAGACGGGGCAGGCGGTTACCCACAGAACGGGAAACGGGCCCTCTCTGCGTTGCAAGCAGGAGGCAACATTCCTCAGGAACATGCCCAGATTACCAATAAGGCCAACGAGACCATGGTCTAGGGGCATAAGCTGGGGGAGGGGGGGGGGGCGCAGATCACGGACCAAAAAAAACCAAACTGGTCTGCGCCCCTCTTTCCCCCTTTCTCATACCCCTCCCCACTCCTCGCTCACGCTCTCTTTCTCTCTCGCGCTCTCTCTCGCTCTTTCTCTCTCTCTCTCTCTCTCTCTCTCTCTCTCGCTCTCTCTCCCTCTTGCTAGCTCTCTCTCTCGCGCTCTCTCTCTCGCGCTCTCTCTCTCTCGCTCACGCTCTCTCGCGCTCTCTCTCGCTCGCGCTCTCCCTCTCTTGCTAGCTCTCTCTCTCGCGCTCTCTCTCTCTCTCGCTCTCTCTCTCTTGCTCGCGCTCTCTCTCTCGCATGCTCTCTCTCACACACTCTCTCTCTCGTGCGTGCCTTTGGAGTGAGTTTGCACCCGCTGCGCTCTCCCCAAGCCTCCCGACTCCCAAGGAGACCTTCAGAACACAGCGGAGCTTTCCAGCCGGTGGGAATGCATGGGAACCTTGGAGGTGGCGGGATGGTGCCTACTCGCCTTTCTCTTCTGCTCCAGAGGCACCATGGCGAAAGCCCACCAAGTGTGGGTCTGAGTGGTGTGTGTGGGGGGGGGGGGCATAATTCCAAAGTGTGGCCTAGGGCGCAAAAAAGTGTTAATCCGGGCCTGCTCAGGAAACAGGGGCGGAAGTCTGGCACTTACCGTCCGAGAGAGTCTTCACAGTTTGGGGCAGCTTGGCCGACTTCATCATGGCCGTGAAGGTGATGATTTCGGTCCTGTCCAGGCGGCTGCAGCCAGTGCACAGGCCCTTGATGAGCAGGATCAGGTGTTTCTGGAGGGGGAGAAGGAGGGCAACCACTACTATTATTGATTTATTTACAGTACTGGAAGAATAAGAAGCACTCCTGAAAGATGCCCACTGAAGACCTCCAAAGTAGAAGGGACCACTGCCCTCCAACCTGCTTTGGAACCATCTCTCAATCCTTGTCAATCTCTTGCCCAACACTCGCATTCCCAGGAAAGCCCAGCTGAGAAATCCTTAAGCTATAATGCCCCGAGTGTGCCAATCCGAACATGCGTTCCTCACCTGTGAAACAGCACACGCTTCATCTGGGTTCTCAAGTCGCAGTAAGGAGAATTCGATCAGGACTTTGCAGGCAGCCGCCACGGACTGCAACTGGTTCCTGGGGACTGCGGAAACCAAACATGTGAGATAAATACTGGGAAGAACAGAAAAAAACAAAGGTAGGAAGGAGCACAATCCTGGCTTGGCCCGGCCCTCCTCAAGGCTGGAGCTGCTGCTGCTAGAGCTGAAGCCAGAGGGGGCGGAGCCAGGCTGCTCCAAGCCCCCCCCCCTCTCCCTCTGGCTTTGGAGCTTCCAGCAGCTGCTCCAGGCCTTGAAGATGGCAGTGCCAAGCCAGTGGTGGCATAGCTAGCACAAGGCTGGCTTGGCCCTGCCCTCCTCAAGGCTGGAGCTGCTGCTGGTAGAGTGGAAACCAGAGGGGCGGAGCCAGGCTGCTCCAAGCCCCGCCCCTCCCAGCTTTAGCACTCCAGCAGCTGCTCCAGCCTTGAGGAGGGCAGGCCCAAGCCAAACTTGTGTTAGCTATGCCACCACTGGCTTGGCCCTGCCATCCTCAAGCCTGGAGAAGCTGCTGGTCGAGCAGACGCCAGTGGGGGCGGAGCCAGGCCACGCCAAGCCCTGGCCCCTCCTCTCTGGTTTGGAGCTCCCAGCAGCTTCTCCAGGCTTGAGGATGGCAATGCCAAGCCAGTGGTGACATACCTAGCACAAAGCTGGCTTGGCACTGAAGCCTGGAGAAGCTGCTGGTAGAGTGGAAACCACAGGGGCGGAGCCAGGCCCAAGCCCCGCCCCTTCCGACTTCAGCACTCCCAACAGCTGCTCCAGCCTTGAGGAGGGCAGGGCCAAGCCAGCCTTGTACTAGCTATGCCACCACTGGCTTGGCATTGCCATCCTCAGCCTGGAGAAGCTGCTGGTAGAGCGGAAGCCAGAGGAGGCGGAGCCAGGCTGCTCCCAAGCCCTGCCCCCTCCCTCTGGCTTTGGAGCTCCCAGCAGCTTCTCCAGGCTTGAGGATGGCAGGGCCAAGCCAGCCTTGTGCTAGCTATGCCACCACTGGCTTGGCATTGCCCTCCTCAAGCCTGGAGAAGCTGCTGGTAGAGCAGAAGCCAGAGGGGGCGGAGCCAGGCCGCGCCAAGCCACACCCCCTCCCTTCTGGTTTGGAGCTCCCAGCAGCTTCTCCAGGCTTGAGGATGGCAATGCTAAGCCAGCCTTGAGCTAGCTATGACACCACTGGCTTAGCATTGCAATCCCCAAGCCTGGAGAAGCTGCTGGGAGTGCCGAAGCCGGGGAGGGGCTTGGCGAAGCCTGGTTCCACTCCCCTCTGAGAAGCACCCCATCCTGGGATTGACCTCCTTCGGTCCCGGGATCGACTGGTCGATGGCAATCGACTTCCTAGGCAGCCCTGGACTAGAGTCTTCCCCAAACATGGTAACCTCCAGATACCTAGGACTACAACTCCTATCATCAGGATGTAGGAAACCTACTTAATAGATTGAGGTGAAGAAAAAACCACATGGAGATCCCAGACACTTACCCAGTCCGCACACAGTTGTGATATAATGCGTCGCGAGCGCGACAAAGGACGAGTAGAAAGGTTCATATTGCTTGTCATGGTGCAAGATTTCAGATTCACTAAAGGAAAGGGGAAAAAATCACTAGTTAGATCATACTGAAGCCAGATTGAAGACCAAATTCCTAACGACCTCTAGACAATTAGAAGCTTCTCCTAGTTTCCAACAGACCTCACAACCAACCTAGCAGTTCGAAAACATGCAAATATGAGTAGATCAATAGGTACTGCTCTGGCGGGAAGGTAACGGCGCTCCATGCAGTCATACCGAAAACATGACCTTGGAGGTGTCTATGGACAACGCCGGTTCTTCGGCTGAGAAATGGAGATGAGCACCAACCCTCCGAGCCAGACACAACTGCACTTAATGTCAGGGGAAACCCTTTACCTTTATTATTATTATTCTGGTGCCTTCCAAACATTTTGGGTGACAGCTCCCATCAGCCATGGCTGGGAAGGAACCATGGGATTGAGGGTCTAAAACAGGCCTGGGCAGCTGGCGTCCCGCAGGCCGGATGCGGCCCGCCAGCTGATTCTGACCGGCCCGGGGAGAAGGGTGTTGGGGGCAGGGCCATTTTTGCAAGAGGAAGGGCTGCTGCTGCCACCATCCCATCACGGGCTGTGGGGCCTGCGTCGGCAGACAGCCTGCTGCCCGGAGAACAATTGGAGGAGCGGCGGCTTTGGAGTGCCTGCCATTCTGGGGAGGCGATTTGGGCCTGCAGCGGGAAGTCGGCGATCTGCGGCAGCTGATTGCCCTGGCGACCCGAAAGACTTGATCGTCTTTCGGGTCGCCAGGGCGATCAGCCGCCGCAGGTCGCCGACTGCTCCCGCTGCAGGCCCGGATCACCTCCCGGGATGGCAGGCACTCCATGGCAGGGCGATCAGCCGATCGGGAACGCTCTGACGGAACAGCTGGGGCGAGAGTGGGCAAAGGCCTGAAGCCTCCGATCGTCCGATGCTCTGCTGCGGCAGCGGCTGGGTCCGCTTTGCCATCCTCTGGGCTGGGGCCATTGGGCCATTCCACCTTGGGATCCTTCCTCTCTTGAGGATGTCAGCCTCCATCTTGGTTCGCACCTTGTCTTCTTGAATTTCATTTTATTTTAGTGGTTTTTATTATTATTTTATAATAATTTTATAATAGTAATATAATATAATAAATATGTTATATTATATTGTATTTTCAATATATTATAATGTGGGTATATATATACTATAATATAATTATGATATTAATACTAATAATATATGAATATTTCTTGATATATTAATATGTTAATATTGATGATGTGTAATATATAGTAAATATAGTAAATAAATAAACACATATTGTAGTTTAGAATGTAGTTCAGCCTTTACGTGCGGCCCTCCATAATATTTTTTGGCTCTCGTGTGGCCCCTTGGAAAAAATAATTACCCACCCCTGGTCTAAAACATCAAGATAAGCACTGAAGAGGCAAGGGGAGAATATAGTTCCTATACCGATCTATTTCAAGGCAAAGAAAGGGCCAAGGAAGCCACGCCAAGCTTTTACAGAAGCTGTTTGGAGCTTGTTTTGAGCTCTTCGGAGCTTGTGTTGTTTGCACAGAGTTTACCAGAGCTTTGGAAACACGAGGATCCATTATCCCATGCAGCCAAGCACTAGCCGTTTGTGCAACTTTGCAGAACACGGGATCCAGAGCCGACAACGGCACAATAGCCCTGGACAAACACAGCCTGACACACAGAGAGGAGGCCAACACAGACCCATTCACACAATTAGTCTGGTTCCTGCTAGTCCTGTGTATCATCTAGATCAGTGTTTCCCAACCTTTTTTGAGCCACGGCACATTATTTACATTTACACAATCCTGGGGCACACCACCAACCAAAATGACACAAAAGGACACTCTAACACAGTCATACATATAGTTCATTGGCAATACTGTCATTGCCATTGATCCCCTGATCTATAATGACGCTTTAAAACAGGCCTGGGCAAACTTGGGAATGGTGGGAGTTGTAGTCCGAAACAAAAGGAAGGAAATCCCTTGACCTGCATGTCAATCACAAACCTTTAGGCCTCGAAATACTGTCATTGGATCCCCTTATCTATAATGACAGGCCTGGGCAAACTTGGGAATGATGGGAGTTGGAGTCCAAAGCATCTGGGGGAAAGCTCAGGATGGCCCAGGCCTGCTTGAAAACCCCACAAAATGTACAACAATAGGTTTGTAGGCCTCGAAATACTGTCATTGCCACTGGATCCCCTTATCTATAATGACAGGCCTGGGCAAACTTGGGAATTGTGGGGGTTGGAGTACAAAGCATCTGGAGGAAGGCTCAGGTTGGCCCAGGCCTGCTTGAAAACAGAAAACCACACAAAATGTACGACAACCACAAGGTTTTAGGCCTCAAAACACTGTCTTTGCCATTGGATCCCATTATCTATAATGACAGGCCTGGGCCAACTTGGGAATGATGGGAGTTGGAGTCCAAAGCATCTGGAGGAAGGCTCAGGTTGGCCCAGGCCTGCTTGAAAACCCCACAAAATGTACAACAATAAGTTTGTAGGCCTCGAAATACTGTCATTGCCATTGGATCCCCTTATCTATAATGACAGGCCTGGGCAAACTTGGGAATGATGGGAGTTGGAGTCCAAAGCATCTGGAGGAAAGCTCAGGTTGGCCCAGGACTGCTTGAAAACCCCACAAAATGTACAACAATCACAGGTTTTAGGCCTCAAAACACTGTCATTGCCATTTGATCCCCTTATTTATAATGACAGTCCTTGGCAAACTTGGGAGTTGTGGGGGTTGTAGTCCAAAACATCTGGAGGAAGGCTCAGTTTGCCCCAGGCCTGCTTGAAAACAGAAAACCACACAAAAGGTACAACAATCACAAGGTTTTAGACCTCGAAACACTGTCTTTGCCATTGGATTCCCTTATCTATAATGACAGGCCTGGGGAAAATTGGGAAGGCCTGAAGCCTCAGCATCTGGAAACACAGGTTGGCCCAAAAACACAGAAAACCACACAAATGTACAACAACCACAAGGTTTTAGGCCTCAAAACACTGTCTTTGCCATTGGATCCCCTTATCTATAATGACACGCCTGGGCAAACTTGGGAATGATGGGAGTTGGAGTCCAAAACATATGGAGGAAGGCCTGAAGCCTGATTGGAAACACAGAAAACAACACAAAATGTATGACAACCACAAGGTTTTAGGCCTCAAAACACTGTCTTTGCCATTGGATCCCATTATCTATAATGACAGGCTTGGGCCAACTTGGGAATGATGGGAGTTGGAGTCCAAAGGCCGAAGCCTGCTTGAAAACACAGCAAACAACACAAAATGTACGACAACCACAAGGTTTCAGGCCTCCAAACACTGCCTTTGCCATTGGAATCCCTTGTTTACAATGACAGGCCTGGGCCAACTTGGGAATGATGGGAGTTGGAGTCCAAAACACCTGGAGGAAGGCCTGAAGCCTGCTTGGAAACACAGAAAACACACAAAATGTACGACAACCACAAGGTTTTAGGCCCCAAAACACTGTCTTTGCCATTGGAATCCCTTGTTTAGAATGACAGGCCTGGGCTAACTTGGGCCTGCTAGGCCTCAAAATCCCCTCAGAGTGAAGCAGGGGCGTGGCCTAAGGAAAAGGGGAGTGGCCTAAGGAAAAGGGGAGTGGCTTAAGGAAAGCCCCCGCCCCCTCCCGCACAGGCCCCGCCCCCTTTTGAGGCCTAGTCTCTCACCTCTCGATGACTGAGGCCAGGAGTTGCGGGAGCTCGCGCCGCTCGAAGGCCGAGTACGAGGCGGAGAGCAAGGGCCGCACCGCCGTCTCCCACCGGGTGGGCTCCCGCTCCGGGGAAGCCGCCGGCGGCGACGAAGAGGGCCCCGCCGAGGCCGACATCTTGCCTCACAGCCCGAAATAATGGCCACTTCCGGTGGGGAGATAAGCAGACCGGAAGTGACGCCTCCTTTTTTCCCCCCTCACGATATTTACTCCATAGAGGTTGAGCTGTGGAGACACACTTCGGGCTCTCCAGCGACGCCACTCTTTACTATGCTATTTTTTCCACTCTCCCCGCTTTGGAGAGGCAGCCGAATGGGAACCGGTGGTTTGTGTCAAATGCCTCGTCATTCCCTCACCGTATTCACTTTCGTTTCTCCGAAGCCGCGAGAAGGCGCATGCGCAGAAGTGTGAGTCAGCGACTTTGCCTCCCTGTAGGAGTCTTTGAAACGGCGAGAAGGCGCATGCGCAGCAAAGTGAGTCAGCGACTTCGCCTCCCTTTAGGAGAGTCTCCGAAGCGGCGTGAAGGCGCATGCGCAGCAGGGTGAGTCAGCGGCTTTTCCTCCCTGGGAGAGTCTGCGCATGCGTTAGCTGCACATGTCAACAGCAAGGCTTTCCCCAGGCTGTAGCATATCATATATTAATATATTATATTATTATTTCTATTAATATTTATTTAGAATCTTATATAGTATATAATATATTAATATAAGAGTATATTAATATTATTTATTTCTATTATTTAGAATCTTATGTAGTATATATTAATATAGGATTATATTAGTATTATTTATATTAATATTAATATTTATTTAGAATCATATGTAGTATATAATATATTAATATAAGATTATATTAATATTATTTATTTCTATTTAGAATCTTATATAGTATATAATATATTACTATAAGATTAATTAATATTATTTATTTCTATTAATATTATTTATTTAGAATCTTATAAATTATATATTAATATAGGATTATATTGATATTATTTATTTCTATTTAGAATCTTATGTAGTATATAATATATTCATTATAAGATTATATTAATATTTATTTCTATTATTTAGAATCTTATGTAGTATATAATATATTAATATAAGATTATATTAATATTATTTATTTCTATTATTATTTATTTAGAATGTTATGTAGTATATATTAATATAAGATTATATTAATATTAATATTATTGATTTCTATTAATATTTATTTAGAATCTTATATAGTATATATTAATATAAGATTATATTAATATTATTTATTGCTATTAAAATTATTTAGTTAGAATCTTATATAGTATATATAGTATAATATATATAGTATACTATATAATATATATAGTAACATATTTTATTATAATGTATTAATTTGTATATATATATATATATATATATATTACAATATACTATCATTTAGCTCTCTCAAACTTGGAAACATGAAGAATCCTATGCAAACCCAATAGAATATTATATTATTATAACATATTAAATTAATAATATTATATTAATAACGTATTATATGTAGATTCCCCCCCAAACTGATGGCCATTCTTGTTTTCCATATTTGCTGGCGTATGGCATGCAGCACCTTGACGTTACTTATTATTATTATTGGCTATATATCTATTATTAGTATTATTATTATATAATAATACTAATACTAGATTATTAGTATTATACCCCACTTTATCTCTCCCGAAGATTATTAGTATTATTATACCCCACTTTATCTCGCCCGAAGGAGACTTAAAAGCAGCTATGTATCATTCTTGTTGTTGTTGTTGTTGTTGTTATTATGACACAGAATCAAAACAAAGCAAGAAGGCCAAACCGATTTCGTGGAGGATCGTTGTTTAAAGGCGGGCTTCAAGGATTCCCATTTCCCCCCTATTACAAAGTAAACAAGACAGTTCGATATCTCATTTCAAGAGCGGGACATCGACAACAACGACGCGGAATTCCCGATCCGAACCGTTTCAGTGCAGCCGAAAGAAATAAATATCCAAAAGTCAGTGTCGCTTCCCTTGGGAAAGGCGGTCCAAACAGCGAGACCCATGTGCCATATTTCTCCATAGTTATCTTAACATTCATTGCTTCTTATGAGTCTGGGTGTTTTGGACTCCAATTCCCACCCTTCCTCACGGCCTCAGGCCCCTTCCTTTCCCCCCTCAGACGCTTAAGCTGAGTGCTGGGCCCATAACCAACATTAGGGTCTGCTTAAGCGGCCGAGGGGGGGGGGGAGGAAGGGGTCTAAGACTGTGAGGAATGGTGGAAGTCGGAGTCCAAAACACCCGGAGGGCCGAAGTTGGCCTAGGCCTGCCGTAAAGGCACCGGATCCCGAACGGACAAGGTCGGAGGCTCTCAAGGCCGGATTCGCCTTTGTTTCTGAGACTGTCAAGTAACTGGACGCAGCTTCCTTCCCGCAAGCCTTTCCTTGTGGCCAAATTGGCGAGTTAGCGCCAGGCCCGGTTGAGCAGCTTGACCTGAGCCAGCCGCTTGGTGATCATGGTGGCAAAGACCAGGCCGAAGAGGACGCTGCTGATCAGGACGTAGTCGTAGTCGTCCTTCAGGACGTCGAACTGCTTGGAAGGGTAGACCCGGGTCTGGTAGAGGTCCAGCCCGTACGCCACCACCTGCGGGAGGAAGGAAGAGGGAGAGAGAGAGAGAGCTGTTAGCCCACCAGGCCCGGGTTAACGTTTTGTGGCGCCCTAGGCCACACTATGTAAGTGCCGCCCCCGGGGGGGGCGCTTGCGGGGGGCAGAGCGGGCACGAGCGAGAAGGAACTGGGGGCTGCCCTAAGGGCGGCGGGACTTCCCCCCGACTTCTTCTCGCTCGCGCACAAAACAACACTCTAACACAGTAATACAGATAATTATTATGTTTTTAAATGTATTTGTACCCTCAGCGTGGAACCTGGGCCTGTTTCGATGAACACAACATAGATATCCTGGCAGGAATGGCAGAAAGACACAAACTTCCCACACAGAACTCCCAGAACCAAGAGAAATTACTATAAGAGTTTGGTGGGCATTGACCCCATTGGGTTTTGGGCATTGACCTAGTTTTGGAGTTGTAGTTCACCTATCCAGAGAGCACTGTGGACTCAAACAATGTTGGATCAGGACCAAACCTGGCATGAATACTCAATATGCCCAAATGTGAACACAGATGGAGTTTGGGGAAAATAGACCTTGACATTTGGGAGTTACAGTTTCTGGGATTTATAGTTAACACGCAATCAAAGAGCCCCCTGAACTCTTGCAACAATGGTATTGAACCAAACTTGGCATATTGAACTCTCATTACCAACGGAAAGTACTGAAAGGGTTTGCTTGGGAATTGACCTTGAGTTTGGAAGTTGTAGTTCACCTACACCCAGAGAGCACTGTGGACTCAAACAATGTTGGATCAGGACCAAACTTGGCATGGATACTCAATATGCCCAAATGTGAACACAGATGGAGTTTGGGGGAAAAGTTTCCTGTCTGTTCGGTTTCCTTTGTGCTTTACCTCTTTCCTGGCTGTCATTTTTTTTCCTTTTCTACGTTGTCTTCTTCCTTCCTTTGGTCCTTCCTTCCTTCTGTCATTCCTTTGGGGGGGGGAGGTAAAGGAGGAGGCCGGGAGGCGTTGGGAGGGCCGCTAACTTCTGCAAAGCCGGGGCCTCGGTTGGTGTCGCGGCTTGGACTCCGGAGGCCTCCGCGGCAGCAACTGAGGCCCCAGCTTCGGTGAAGACAGCGGGTTTCCCTCCTTCTTTTAGGTCTTCAGCAGCCAGCGCCATTCCCCAGCAACGGCTGATGAAGACCTAAAAAGAGATGGGAGGCCCGTCGTCTTCGCCGAAGCCGGGGCTTCGGTTGGTGTCGCTGCCCGGGCTCCGGAGGCCTTTGCGGCAGCAATCGAGGCCCCGGCTTTGCGGAAGACAGCAGGCCTCCTTCCTCCTTTTAGGTCTTCAGCAGGCAGCGCCGCCGCCAGCCATTCCCCCGCTGGCCACAGGAGACAGGGAGGCCAGGCCGAAGGAAGCATTTGAGCTGCAGGCCTTGGGTAAGATGGCGAGCCTTCTTCCACTGCTCTCCGTTGTGCCGAGGGGGGGGGGGGAGAACAGATTTGCGCACAGGGGAATGAGTACTGCGCATGCGCATTGCTGCTGTGGCATAGGGGTTGATGGGAGTTGTAGTCCCATTGGTTTATTGTTTTTTTGACCATTTTGTTTATTTTTTTTAAATTATATTTAAACATACCTTGTTAGGTTTTGGTTTTATGAGGCCTGGCTTGGTGTGTCTGTGTTGTGTGGTTTTGCTGTCTATAAGCTATTCACCACAACAGCTCCCACCTATTATATAAAGGGGTTCCTGTCATGGAACGACTGTCCCAAACAGAGAAACCTTACAATGCAGAAACACCAAACTTGCCAACAGAAATAGGCCTCAAGCAAGGTATGTTTGTAGCAAAGAAACTTTCCCCCCCAAAACCTTGAAGGCCCCCAAAACAACAAGTAAAAAAAACTACATTTCCCAGCATCCTCCGGGGCTGCCAACGACTCTCCCAGCCTCTACATTCTGACAACATGATTGGCTGCCAATAAGGGCGGATTTGCATAACTCCTGTACTGGCCAGCCAACATGAACATTCCGACCCATAATAAACTGTCAGAGGAGGATAAGGCAAAGGGCTGAGGCACAAACACAAACACCCAATCCACTTCCCACAGAAAATTTACACCTACAAATCACAGACCATGCCCAAAATTGACAGTAAGGCTTCATTAACTTAATTTCCTGACTAGGCCTCACTTAATGGAATGCTGTTTACGCTCTGAATTGACAGTATTAACTTGAGGCTTCAGCTCACTAATTGTGTATGGCCTGATTCTCTTCCTTAACTTGACTCCTGGGCCTCAGCTCATTGGACATTGTGTATGGCCTGAATTTACAGTAACCTACCTTGGCACACAGAGCCCCTCTGACCCACGCTACATTCTACTGCAGTTTGGAGGAGGGTGGACTATGGATGATGGGATTTGATATACCTCCATGGATTATGGGATTTGTACTACTTCAAAACCCATCATTCCCCACAGACCACTGTGGCCCAGAACCAAGACCGATAAAGACCAAACTTGGCACACAATGCCCCCCATGACCCACACTCCATCCGACTGCAGTTCAGAGGAGGACACACCACGGATGATGGGATTTCAAGTACCTCCACTCACTTCCAAAGTAACCCCACCCACACACGCATCAACCTCTACATCAACACAGCAGACGGAAAGACAAAGAACATTGTATATACACAAGCTCTGCAGAACGCCAGCAACACCACACACCGACAACTCCACAGGACTCCAACATCCCACCCACCAGAACAACCCACAACGACACAGCCAGGGCCCCACCAAGACCCTAACTAACAACAATTCCAACCCTTACATACTCAGACTTTCTCGCATCTCCTAAATAGGCCACAGCAACGCGTGCCAGGTACAGCTAGTTTTATATATATATATATAGATATATATATATATATATGTATTTTCGCTGTTTTGTGGTGTTTTGCCGCCGCCGCTCTGCAAGGGGCTTTCCCTCCACAGTCCTCCCTCCCTCCCTCCAGCCTTGAAGGGCCTTTCCTTCCTTCCCTTCCCTTCCCTTTATTTTAAGTTTATAAAGACTTAAAATAGTGCATAAGGTGCCTTTCCGGCCCTGGTATGTGACAATGGGGGACTCTGTGGTTTCCCTCTCGCTCAAGAGGCCTTAGCCTTGAAGCGACATGAGCCCCAGCACCCCAAAGTTAGGCCTCTCTTATAGAGGGGGAACTCGGGTTGGTCGCCACCGAGCCCGTGCTCATTCTCCACCATTGTTTCCGGGGCGAAAGGCTTCCAAGTGCTCACCAGGCAGGTGGACTCGAGGCCCGAAGGAGCGGTGTAGATGCCCCTCATCCGGGAAATGGTCTGGTTGTAGTTGATGAAGCGCTCGGCATGAATCTGGACGTCGGGCGAATACGGGAGCTGGTTCTCCTCCCTACAAGAAAGGAAGTCAATGCAGCAAACCCGTCTGCTAAAACGTTCCCCCCCCCCCTGCTGCTTTCTCCTGAAGGCCGACCGTTCAGACGAGCCACTCTTTCTTACCTCGTCTGTTCCGTCGGGATTTCCGGCCTCCGGGGGTCCAGCAAGGCCTTTGGGAGGGACAGGATGGCACCGGATGGGAGCCCAACTGCACGCAGGAGGAGGAGAGGAATGGGGCAGAAGGGTTAGCCTCACTCAAGCGACATTTCTTGTTTCATGTTTCATCTCTCTCTCTCTCTCTTCTCTATCTCTATACCTTTATAAAGCGGAATGTTTGTATGTATGTATGTATGTATGTGTGCGGAGGGCGGGAGGGCGGATATGTGGCAGCCACTTTCACAGGCCACAGCGATGGACCTGCACCAAACTTGGTACACATAACCCCCCTAACCCCTTTTACGTACTGGTGTGGTTTGGGGGACATGACCCACGGATTATGGGATTTGTAGTACTTTCCAACACTTTGGTTCCCACAGATGACTGTGGCCACTTAAAGGACCAATACAGACCACACTTGGCACACACAGCCCCCATGACCCACTCTACGTCCTGCTGCAGTTTGGAGGAGGGCAGACCATGGATGATGGGACTTGAAGTACCTCTACTCACTTCCCAAGTCCGCTGCGACCCTTTCCCAATTACTGTCCACAGTGCTCTCTGGATGCAGGTGAACTACAACTCCAAAACCCAAGGTCAGTGCCAAAAACATATTAACTATATGTATTACTGTGTTAGAGTGTCATTTTGTGTCATTTTGGTTGGTGGTGTGCCCCCGGATTTTGCAAATGTAAAAAATGTGCCGCGGCTCAAAAAAGGTCGAGAAACACTGGCCTAAGTATGTAAGTAAGGTCTTAACTGAGCAAGTGGCGGCTGGTGATGCCCCTCTCGGTGATGGTGACCTCCATGGCGCAGATGGCGGAGGGGAAGATGTAGGACTGCTGCAGGACCTGAGGCAAGAGCGGCCGGTCCAGGGAGCTGAAGGCGGTGGCGTTGTGCTGCTCCGTCCCTTCGTACAGCTCCAGCACCGTGAACTCGTTGCGCCGGGCCTTGGCGTTCCAGTACTGGTACTACAGGGAGAGCGAGGGAGGGTCAGCCTCGGACCAGGAGGGCCGGTATAACATATATGAGTGTCCCAGGCCCCTCCTCCTCCTCCTCACCACGACCCAGTTCTCCGAGTGGACGATGTGCACGGGGCCCTTGGCCTTCTTCTGGACGGAGGAGTGGATGATGCGCCCCGTGACCCCGTCGATCAGGTAGATCCCAATGAAGGTGCGCTCCTGGTGCGAGTCCACGCTCTCTGTCACCACCGCCAGCAGGTTCGGGTTCAAGGACTGCGAGGGGACAAATTACGTTGTTTATTATTATCGTGTTATTTATCACACGATTATAATTATACGTTATTTAGTACATTTTTATAATATTATTAGTAATAATAGTGTTTTATGTTATTGGTTACTATTATTGTGTTATTTATTACACTGTTTTTGTTTTTATTACTGTTATTATTTATTATTCCAAGATGGTGTCCCAAACTCTGAGGTTATCATAGGTCAAATCTGGTCAATATTGATGGTTATTATTATTACATTATCATTGTGTCATTTATTACACTACTAGCTTTGGGACCCGGCGGTGCCCGGGTTATTTGAAGTGGGCTGAGGCCTAGGAAGCCTTACTGTCCATTCAGGCTGAGGCCTAGGAAGCCTTACTGTCAATGCAGGCTGTGGCCTAGGAAGCCTTACTGTCAATGCAGGCTGAGGCCTAGGAAGCCTTACTGTCAATGCAGGCTGAGGCCTAGGAAGCATTACTGTCAATTGAGGCTGAGGCCTAGGAAGCATTACTGTCAATCAATGCAGGCTGTGGCCTGAGGAAGCCTTACTGTCAATGCAGGCTGAGGCCTAGGAGGCCTTACTGTCAATTGAGGCTGAGGCCTAGGAAGCGTTACTGTCAATGCAGGCTGTGGCCTAGGAAGCATTACTGTCAATCAGGCTGAGGCCTAGGAAGCGTTACTGTCAATGCAGGCTGAGGCCTAGGAAGCGTTACTGTCAATGCAGGCTGAGGCCTAGGAAGCCTTACTGTCAATGCAGGCTGAGGCCTAGGAAGCATTACTGTCAATTGAGGCTGAGGCCTAGGAAGCGTTACTGTCAATGCAGGCTGAGGCCTAGGAAGCCTTACTGTCAATGCAGGCTGAGGCCTAGGAAGCGTTACTGTCAATTGAGGCTGAGGCCTAGGAAGCGTTACTGTCAATTGAGGCTGAGGCCTAGGAAGCGTTACTGTCAATTGAGGCTGAGGCCTAGGAAGCGTTACTGTCAATTGAGGCTGAGGCCTAGGAAGCGTTACTGTCAATTGAGGCTGAGGCCTAGGAAGCGTTACTGTCAATTGAGGCTGAGGCCTAGGAAGCGTTACTGTCAATTGAGGCTGAGGCCTGTCAGGAGGCTGAGGCCTATTACTGTCAATTGAGGCTGAGGCCTAGGAAGCGTTACTGTCAATGCAGGCTGAGGCCTAGGAAGCGTTACTGTCAATGCAGGCTGAGGCCTACAAAGCCGTACTGTCAGTTGAGGCTGAGGCTTAGGAAGCCTTACTGTCCATTCAGGCTGAGGTCTAGGAAGCGTTACTGTCAATACAGGCTGAGGCCTAGGAAGCGTTACTGTCAATTGAGGCTGAGGCCTAGGAAGCATTACTGTCAATGCAGGCTGAGGCCTGTCAGGCTGAGGCCTTACTGTCAATTGAGGCTGAGGCCTAGGAAGCGTTACTGTCAATGCAGGCTGAGGCCTAGGAAGCGTGAGGCCTACTGTCAATGAGGCTGAGGCCTAGGAAGGCGTCAATAGGCTGAGGCCTGTCAATTGAGGCTGAGGCCTCAATGAGGAAGCGTTACTGTCAATTGAGGCTGAGGCCTAGGAAGCGTTACTGTCAATGCAGGCTGAGGCCTAGGAAGCGTTACTGTCAATGAGGCTGAGGCTGAGGCCTAGGAAGCGTTACTGTCAATGCAGGCTGAGGCCTAGGAAGCGTTACTGTCAATGCAGGCTGAGGCCTGAGGCCAATTCAGGCTGAGGCCTAGGAAGCGTTACTGCGTTACTGTCAATGCAGGCTGAGGCCTAGGAAGCGTTACTGTCAATGCAGGCTGAGGCCTAGGAAGCGTTACTGTCAATGCAGGCTGAGGCCTAGGAGGCTGAGCGTTACTGTCAATTGAGGCTGAGGCCTAGGAAGCGTTACTGTCAATTGAGGCTGAGGCCTAGGAAGCGTTACTGTCAATGCAGGCTGAGGCCTAGGAAGCGTTACTGTCAATTGAGGCTGAGGCCTAGGAAGCGTTACTGTCAATGCAGGCTGAGGCCTAGGAAGCGTTACTGTCAATGCAGGCTGAGGCCTAGGAAGCGTTACTGTCAATTGAGGCTGAGGCCTAGGAAGCGTTACTGTCAATTGAGGCTGAGGCCTAGGAAGCGTTACTGTCAATTGAGGCTGAGGCCTAGGAAGCGTTACTGTCAATTGAGGCTGAGGCCTAGGACTGTCAATTGAGGCTGAGGCCTACTGTCAATGCAGGCTGAGGCCTAGGAAGCGTTACTGTCAATGAGGCTGAGGCCTAGGAGGCTGAGGCCTAGGAACTGTCAATGCAGGCTGAGGCCTAGGAAGCGTTACTGTCAATTGAGGCTGAGGCCTAGGAAGCGTTACTGTCAATTGAGGCTGAGGCCTAGGAAGCGTTACTGTCAATTGAGGCTGAGGCCTAGGAAGCAATGAGGCTGAGGCCTAGAAGCATTACTGTCAATGAGGCTGAGGCCTAGGAAGCGTTACTGTCAATGCAGGCTGAGGCCTAGGAAGCGTTACTGTCAATGCAGGCTGAGGCCTAGGAAGCGTTACTGTCAATGCAGGCTGAGGCCTAGGAAGCGTTACTGTCAATGCAGGCTGAGGCCTAGGAAGCGTTACTGTCAATGCAGGCTGAGGCCTAGCAAGCGTTACTGTCAATTGAGGCTGAGGCCTAGGAGAAGGCACTGTCAATTGAGGCTGAGGCCTAGGAAGCGTTACTCTCAATGCAGGCTGAGGCCTAGGAAGCGTTACTGTCAATTGAGGCTGAGGCCTAGGAAGCCTTACTGTCAATGCAGGCTGAGGCCTAGGAAGCGTTACTGTCAATGCAGGCTGAGGCCTAGGAAGCATTACTGTCAATGCAGGCTGAGGCCTAGGAAGCGTTACTGTCAATGCAGGCTGAGGCCTAGGAAGCCTTACTGTCAATTTAGAGTGGGTCTTCGGGGTTCGTTATGCAAATGTCCCTCAGTGGCAACCAATCATGTTGTTAGAATGTAGAGGCTGGGCGAACCCCCCCCCCCTGGCAGTTTAGAGTTTCGGAATGTTGGGTGGCTGGCCAATCAAACCATTATGCAAATGATCCTGCATTGGGAGCCAATCGAAACGCTGGCACATATTCCTCCGCAAACACTGACTTTTATTATATGGATAGATTATTATTATTATAATTATTATATACATTATTTAGTACATTTAATATTATTGTTGTTTATATTGGTTCATATCATATCATACCTTGTACAGGACGCTGCGGTCCCCCATGACGCGTCCCTGCGAATGGACGTGCTCATTGGCCTTCTTCCCCTTCACCGTCACGATGCGCTGCAGGTCGGGAGGAATGCTGATCTCCCAGGTCTCCTCCGTCGTCAGGTCCTGAAAGGCCCCAAAAGCCCCAGGCTATTCACCTTGTGACATCACTTCCAGGGCAGCACAGCCCTCGTTGCCCAGGTATTCCCCGCAGCCATAGGTGTGAGAGATATAATTGATGGGGGGGGGGGGGACTAGATAGATCACAGAATCGTAGAGTTGGGAGGGACCCCAAGGACCATAAATACTAGGCAGGAAGATGGAATCAAATCCCTCCAAACAGATTGTCATCCAGCACAAATCGATAGATCTGATTGATATATGTGTGTGTGTGTGTTAGTGAGATAAAGAATCCTAGATTTGGGAGGGACACCCAAAGGCCATCCAGCCTGACCAACTTCTGCATGGCGCCATCCCACCCCCTCCGGACAGATAGTCATGCAGCCACAGATTAATAGTTATTTTAGACACACACACACACACACACACACACACACACATATATATATATACTAGCTGTCCCGTGCCACGCGTTGCTGTGGCGCAGTCTGTATATATGTGTTTTGTGTATGTATATATATGTGTGTATATATGTGTATATGTGTGTGTGTATATATGTGGGTATCTGTATGTGTATATGTGTGTATTTGTGTGTATATATGTGTGTATATATATGTGTATGTATGTGTGTATATATATGTGTATGTATGTGTGTATATATATGTGTATGTATGTGTGTATATATATGTGTATGTATGTGTGTATATATATGTGTATGTATGTGTGTGTATATATGTGTATGTATGTGTGTATATATGTGTGTATGTATGTGTGTATATATATGTGTGTGTATGTGTGTATATATATGTGTATGTATGTGTGTATATATATGTGTATGTATGTGTGTATATATATGTGTATGTATGTGTGTATATATGTGTGTATGTATGTGTGTATATATATGTGTATATATGTGTGTGTATAAATATGTGTATGTATGTGTGTATATATATGTGTATCTGTAGATATGTGTATGTGTAGATATGTGTATGTGTGTATATATGTGTATATATGTGTGTGTATATATGTGGGTATCTGTATGTGTATATGTGTGTATTTGTGTGTATATATATGTGTATATATGTGTGTATATATATGTGTATGTATGTGTGTATATATGTGTGTATATATATGTGTATGTATGTGTGTATATATATGTGTATATATGTGTGTATAAATATGTGTATGTATGTGTGTATATATGTGTATGTGTATATATGTGTAGATATGTGTATGTGTGTATATATATGTGTATATATACATGTGTATGTGTGTATGCATGTTTTTATGTATGTGTGTGTATGTGTGTGGTGTGTGCTGATGTTTGTGTGTGTATGTATATATGTTTGTGTATGTTTTCTCTATCTAACTTTTTTTCTCTCTGCATCTCTTTCTGTGTCTTTCTTTCTCTCTTTCTCTGTCTCTCTGTCTCTCTTTGTCTCTCTGTCTTTCTCTCTCGGCGGAGAAGGCCGAGGAGACGGCAGTGCGGCCCGGGTCCCGAGTTGCAATCGCAGGGGGGAGAGGCGGAACGGAGGAGGAGGGGCTAAGGAGGAGGCGTCTCCTTTCCTCCTCCTTAGCCCCTCCTCCTCCGTTCCGCCTCTCCACCGGCGGTCGGAGCTCAGGACCCGGCCCTCCTAGGCGGTCAGCGGCTGGGAAGCGGTGGAGGAGGGCTACGACCGCCGGTGGAGAGGCGGAATGGAGGAGGAGTGGCTAAGGGAGGGAGCCGCCTCCTCCCCCCTGTCCGGCCCCCTCCCTCCCCTCCGCCGGCTTTCCCCTGCCTGTGCTGGCAAGGCCCCCGCTCCTTCCTCCTCTTCGTTCTGGGCTGCTCCTGGGCGATCGGGCCGCTGCGCTCTGGCTGCCATGCATGCGCGAACGTTCTATTCGCGCGCTGGCAGCGGAGACGGCAGGATGTGAGTTCAGTTGGGCAATTTTGGGGGGTTTGTGTTTGGGGGTGTAGGGAGGTATGTAGGGCCGTTTTTTTGGACCCTCTCGGTACCTAGGGGTATAGTTGTATGGGCTGCCGAGTTTAGTGGTTCTGCGTTGCATAGTTTCGTTGTCTATATACGACATTGCACGACCGTAAGAAAAAAAAATAGATATGTGATAGAGAGCTATCATAGAATCCTAGAGTTGGGAGGGACACCCAAAGGCCATCCAGCCTGACCAACTTCTGCATGGCGCCATCCCACCCCTCCGGACAGATCGTCATCCAGCCACAGATTAATAGTCATTTTACACACACACACACACACACACACACACACACACACAAATAAATGATAGAGAGCTATCATAGAATCCTAGAGTTGGGAGGGACACCCAAAGGCCATCCAGTCAGACCCACTTCTGCATGGAGCCATCCCACCGCTCTGGACAGATAGTCATCCAGCCACAGATTAATAGTCATTTTAACACACATTTTACACACACACACACACATAAATAAATGATAGAGAGCTATCATAGAAACCTAGAGTTGGGAGGGACACCCAAAGGCCATCCAGCCTGACCAACGTCTGCATGGCGCCATCCACCCCCCTCCGGACAGATAGTCATCCAGCCACAGATTAATAGTCATTTTACACAGACACACACACACACAAAAACAAATAAATGATAGAGAGCTATCATAGACACCTAGAGTTGGGAGGGACACCCAAAGGCCATCCAGCCTGACCAACGTCTGCATGGCGCCATCCCACCCCTCTGGACAGATAGTCATCCAGCCACAGATTAATAGTCATTTTACACACACACACACACACACACACACAAATAAATGATAGAGAGCTATCATAGAATCCTAGAGTTGGGAGGGACACCCAAAGGCCATCCAGCCTGACCAACTTCTGCATGGCGCCATCCCACCCCTCTGGACAGATAGTCATCCAGCCACAGATTAATAGTCATTTTACACACACACACACACACACAAATAAATGATAGAGAGCTATCATAGAATCCTAGATTTGGGAGGGACACCCAAAGGCCATCCAGCCTGACCAACTTCTGCATGGCGCCATCCCGTCATCCAGCCACAGATTAATAGTCATTTTACACACACACACACACACACACACACAAATAAATGATAGAGAGCTATCATAGAATCCTAGAGTTGGGAGGGACACCCAAAGGCCATCCAGCCTGACCAACTTCTGCATGGCGCCATCCCACCCCTCCGGACAGATAGTCATCCAGCCACAGATTAATAGTCATTTTACACACACACACACACAAAATAAATAATAGAGAGCTATCATAGAATCCTAGTGTTGGGAGGGACACCCAAAGGCCATCCAGCCTGACCAACGTCTGCATGGCGCCATCCCACCCCCTCCGGACAGATAGTCATCCAGCCACAGATTAATAGTCATTTTACACACACACACACACACACACACACACACACACACACACAAATAAATGATAGAGAGCTATCATAGAAACCTAGAGTTGGGAGGGACACCCAAAGGCCATCCAGCCTGACCAACTTCTGCATGGCGCCATCCCACCCCCTCCGGACAGATAGTCATCCAGCCACAGATTAATAGTCATTTTACACACACACACACACACACACACACAAATAAATGATAGAGAGCTATCATAGAATCCTAGAGTTGGGAGGGACACCCAAAGGCCATCCAGCCTGACCAACGTCTGCATGGCGCCATCCCACCCCCTCTGGACAGATAGTCAGCCAAACACAGATTAATAGTCATTTTACACACACACACACACACACACACAAATAAATGATAGAGAGCTATCATAGAATCCTAGAGTTGGGAGGGACACCCAAAGACCAACTTCTGCATGGCGCCATCCAACCCTTCTGGACAGATAGTCAGCCAAACACAGATTAATAGTCATTTTACACACACACACACACACACACACACACACACAAACAAATAAATGATAAGAGCTATCATAGAATTAGAGTTGGGAGGGATTGCATACATCCACACAGATAGTATAACAGACTGAAAAGTTACATATATTATAACTGATACACACATATATATGTATGATAGAGAGATATCATATAATCCTAGTGTTGGGAGGGATCACCAAAGGCCATCCAGCCTGACCCCCCTTCTATTGGGAATAGAGACGTCATACCTTCCTCAGCCGGCGCCCCATCAGCTTTCCCTTTTCCGCGTCGGCCAAGTAAAACGAGACGGAGGGCGCCATCTCCTCCAGTTGCCGGAGGACATTCCTGGTGGCCGGGAAGACCGTCACCTGAGGGGCGTGGAGTCAAAGGAGAGTCAATGGGACCCCCGTGGCCTTCCAGGACCCTTTCTCCCCCACAAAAGGGACCCCGTCCCACCTTGTACTCGTCGTCGATGAGGAGCAGGACCTTGGCGTAGTCCTGGTCCATGATGGGGAGCAGGAGGGACTGGAGGACGGGGCGCGGGAGGGCCGGCGGGGCCACCTGGCTCCACCTCCCAAAGATGGGGTTGAAGACGAAGAGGGAGCTCAGGCCGCTCTCCTGCGAAAGGAAATACAGGCCGTCCCCTAGTTACAAACAACTCAGAGTTAAGAACGGAGGTGTTGAGGCCTATGAAGTATCTGAGGATGAGGACAAGGATTTTCTGGTTGAGCCTGGCGTCACTGTGGGGGAAAGCAAAGGTGTTTCCCAAGACAATGCCAATCTAGTCCTATCCATCTGTATCTATTTCTATCAATATTTTCTCTCTCTCAATCTATTTATATATATGTATCTATTTATCTCTCTGTATCAATCTCCCAATCTTTTTTTATATCAATCTGCTATATCTATCTTTATCTCTCTATCTCAGCGAATTTCTATTCAACTATATCTATTATATAAAGGAGGTCCTGTCGTCGAATGACTGACAGAGACAGAGAAACCTTCCAAGGCAGAGACACCAAACTTGCCAACACAAATAGGCCTCAGGCAAGGAAGGTTTTTAGCAAAGAAACTTCCCCCCCAAAACCTTGAAGGCCCCCAAAACAACGATACAAAAAAACTACATTTCCTAGCATCCTCTGCGGCAGCCAGCGAAATCCATTGGCCAACATCAGTTACCATAGTAACGGTGGGCAAAGCCACTTAGAATGCTGAGTGATTTCAGTTGAAGGTTAAACTGCCACGGTCAAGATCTAGGAGGGAGACAAATAGGGCACCAGGGACACAGGCACCACTGACAAACACATACCCCCAGAATAACACAAAAGTAATACCTACACACAACACAATACGCACATAACACAACCTTGCGTCTACTGCTCAACCCATTTGTATGCCATTCCTTCCTTCCACACAGGCATAAGCTGACCCAAAAGACAAGCCATGCCTCCTAAAAAGGACAACATCGGACGACACACTCGCAACGCTACATACATCACACAAAAAAGGGCAGAACAAACGCCAGAACAGAAAGACACTGCACTACACTAGCTTTTGCCATCACCATAAACAAGGCTCAAGGACAAACACTACAAATCTGTGGCACAGACCTTGACACAGAATGCTTCTCCCACGGACAACTCTACGTAGCGTGCTCCAGAGTTGGGAAACCACAGAACCTCTACATCAACACAGCAGACGGAAAGACACAAAACATTGTATATCCACAAGATCTGCAAAACGCCAGCAACGCCACACACCGACAACTCCCCAGGACTTCAACATCCCACCCACCAGAACAACCTACAACGACACAGCCATGACCCCAACAACACCGTAAGTCACATCAATTCCAACCCTTACATACTCAGACTTTCTCACATCTCCTAAATAGGGCACAGCAACGCGTGCCGGGTACAGCTAGTCCATTTATATATTTATATCTCTCTCTGCATTCACCTGTTTCTTTCTCTGAATCCCTCTACCTGAATCCATCCAGAGCAGACCTGGGCATCCCATGGCCCGCGGGACGGATGTGGCCCGTCGACCGATTCTGACCGGCCCGGGGGGAAGGGCATCGGGGGCGGGGTCATTTCCGCAAGAGGAAGGGCTGCCGCTGCCGCCATCCCATCACTTTAGCCCAGGCCTGGGCATCCTACAGCCCGTGGGCCGGATGTGGCCCAACGGCCGATTCTGACCGGCCCGGGGAGAAAAGCGTCGGGGGCGGGGCCAAGATGAAGGGGTGCCTCTGCCGCCATCCCATCACTTTAGCTCAGACCTGGGCATCCTACGGCCCACGGGCCGGATGCAGGCCAGGGCTGATTCTGACCGGCCCGGGGAGAAAAGCGTCGGGGGCGGGGCCAAGATGAAGGGGTGCCTCTGCCGCCATCCCATCACTTTAGCCCAGACCTGGGCATCCTACGGCCCACGGGCCGGATGCAGGCCAGGGCTGATTCTGACCGGCCTGGGAAGAAGGGCATCGGGGGCGGGGCCAAGGTGAAGGGGTGCCGCTGCCGCCATCCCATCACTTTAGCCCAGATCTGGGCATCCTACGGCCCACGGGCCGGATGCAGGCCAGGACTGATTCTGACCGGCCTGGGGAGAAGGGCGTCGGGGGCGGGGCCAAGATGAAGGGGTGCCGCTGCCGCCATCCCATCACTTTAGCCCAGACCTGGGCATCCTACGGCCCGCGGGCCGGATGCAGGCCAGGGCCGATTCTGACCGGCCTGGGGAGAAGGGCATCGGGGGCGGGGCCAAGGTGAAGGGGTGCCGCTGCCGCCATCCCATCACTTTAGCCCAGACCTGGGCATCCTACGGCCCGCGGGCCGATTCTGACCGGCCTGGGGAGAAGGGCGTCGGGGGCGGGGCCAAGATGAAGGGGTGCCTCTGCCGCCATCCCATCACTTTAGCCCAGACCTGGGCATCCTACGGCCCGCGGGCTGATTCTGACCGGCCTGGGGAGAAGGGCGTCGGGGGCGGGGCCAAGATGAAGGAGTGCCGCTGCCACCATCCCATCACGGGCTCTGGGGCCTGCGTTGGCAGACAGCCTGCTGCTCCGGAGAACGATCGGAGGAGCGGCAGCTTTGGAGTGCCTGCCATCCTGGGAGGCGATTTGTGCCTGCAGCGGGAGCAGTCGGCGACCTGCGGCGGCTGATCACCCTGGCGACCCGGAAGACTTGATCGTCTTCCGGGTCGCCAGGCGATCAGCCGCCTCAGGTCGCCGACTGCTCCCGCTACAGGCCCGGATCGCCTCCCGGATGGCAGGCACTCCATGGCAGGGCAAGCCGGTCGGGAATGCCTCTGACGGAACGGCTGGGGACGAAAGCGGGCGGAGGCCTTGGGGCCTGGAGATGGGCTGGACTACCTTCCCCATCATCCCCCGTACCTTGTCCTTGACCAGGAGGGTGCACTGCGGGGGGTGCGGGAAGTGGGCAGTGGTCCTCTGCACCATCAGCTTGAAAGAGGAGCCCGGCTTCACGGCCGGCAGGTACTGCTTCCACAGGATGGTCCCCGAGCGGCTCTCGATGCCAAAGAGCTAGAGGAAAGAAAAGAAAGAAAGGAATAAAAAGAGAGGAGAAAGGAAGGGAGAGAGATAAAGAAAGAGGAAGGGAGGAAGGGAGGAAGAGAGAGAGGAGCAAAGGAAGGATGGAAGGAAGAGAAAGAAAAGGAGAGAGGGGGGGAGAAAGTAAGAGAGAGGGGAAATAAGAGAAAATGGGAGGATGAGAGTAAGAAAAAGAAAGGGATAGAGGAAGAAAGTGAGAGGAAGGAAGGAAGAGAAAGAAAGGAATAGATAGAGGACAAAGGAAGGGAGAGAAAGAAAAAAAAGATAGAAAGGGAGGAAGAAACAGAGAAGCAAATGACGGATGGAAGAGAAAGAAGAGAAAGAAGAGAAATAAAGAGTAAGAAAAGTATAGAGAGTGAGAAAGGGAGGATAAAGTAAGAGAGGGGGAGAATAAGAGAAAATGAGAGGAATAGGGGAAGAAAAAGAAAGGGATAGAGAAAGAGGAAGAGGAAGAAAAAGGAAGAAACGAAGAGAAAGAGAGTCAATAACAGAGAGGAAGAAGGAAGGAATAAAGAGAGAGAGAATGAAAGGGATAAAGAGAGAGAGTGGAGAAAGTAAGAGAGAAGGGAAATAAGAGAAAATGAGAGGAAGGGAGGAAGAAAAAGAGAGAAAGAGAGAGTGAAAGGAAGGAAGAGAAAGGAAGTAACAGAGGGAGAGAAAGAAGGGAAGGAAAGAAAAGAGATAAAGAGAGAGAAAAAGGAAGAGAAGAGAAAGGAAGTAACAGAGGGAGAGAAAGAAAGGGAAGGAAGGAAAAGAGAGAAAGAGAGAGTGAAAGGAAGGAAGAGAAAGGAAGTAACAGAGGGAGAGAAAGAAGGGAAGGAAGGAAAAGAGAGAAAGAGAGAGAGAAAGGAAGGAAGAGAAAGGAAGTAACAGAGGGAGAGAAAGAAGGGAAGGAAGGAAAAGAGAGAAAGAGAGAGTGAAAGGAAGGAAGAGAAAGGAAGTAACAGAGGGAGAGAAAGAAGGGAAGGAAGGAAAAGAGAGAAAGAGAGAGTGAAAGGAAGGAAGAGAAAGGAAGTAACAGAGGGAGAGAAAGAAGGGAAGGAAGGAAAAGAGAGAAAGAGAGAGTGAAAGGAAGGAAGAGAAAGGAAGTAACAGAGGGAGAGAAAGAAGGGAAGGAAGGAAAAGAGAGAAAGAGAGAGTGAAAGGAAGGAAGAGAAAGGAAGTAACAGAGGGAGAGAAAGAAGGGAAGGAAGGAAAAGAGAGAAAGAGAGAGTGAAAGGAAGGAAGAGAAAGGAAGTAACAGAGGGAGAGAAAGAAGGGAAGGAAGGAAAAGAGAGAAAGAGAGGGTGAAAGAAAGGAAGGAAGGAAGAGAAAGAAAAGTAACAGAGGAGAGAGAAAGAAGGGAAGGAAGGAAAAAGAGAAAATGAGAGGAAGAAAGAAAGGAAGAGAAAGGAAGTAACAGGGAGGGAGAGAAAGAAGGAAAGAAAGGAATAAAGAGAGAGAAAGAAGTGAAGGAAGAGGAGAAAGAGAAGGGTAGAAAGAGAGAAAGAAAGAAGAGACACACACAAAATTGATCAAAAAGGAGGAGGGGGGGAAGCATGCTCTCGGGATGGACGGAGACGTCCGTGCCCACGGCCACCCTTCCTTCCGCACCTTCCCGGAGGCGGTGACGACCACGATCATCTTCTGCAGGTTGAACTCGTCCCGGGCCAGGTTGTCGATGTTGACGTCGTTCTTGACCTGGCTGCGGGGCTTCCGGGCGTCGTAGAACATCTTCCAGAGGTGAGCGGTCCAGGCCTGGAGCAGGATGAGCTGCGAGGACAGGCGCTTGAGGAACATCCCCAGCAGGCCGTCTGCGGGGAGGGGAAGGACGTCAAGAGAGAGGCCTTGGAGAGCGCGGCGATCGACAGACGTCAACTGGATTTACAGCCAAGCCACACACGCATCGCACGTGGCCAAACACATCCAAGAGTGTCAACAAGGAGGAGGAAGACACCCCATAATGATCTTACCTTGAATCGCTGTTTCCGTGGCAGCGTTTGGAGAAGGAGAAGCAATCGTAATTTACTATTTCAAGCATCAAAAGCAAGGGAGAAACTAATACTAATAATACTAATAATATATAATATACTAGCTGTGCCCTTTTTAGGAGATGCGAGGAAGTCCAATCATCCACGGTGTGCCCTCCTCTAAACTGCAGTTGGATGGAGTGTGGGTCATGGGGGGCATGGTGTGCCAAGTTGGGTCTTTATTGGTCTTGGTTCTGGGCCACAGTAGTCTGTGGGGAATGATGGGTTTTGAAGTACTACAAATCCCATTTTCCATGGTGGTACTTCAAGTCCCATCATGCATGGTCGGGGCTCTGTGTGCCAAGGTAGGTTACTGTAAATTCAGGCCATACACAATGTCCCATGAGCTGAGGCCTAGTTAGGAACAGCAAGTTAATGAAGCCTTACTGTCAATTCAGAGCGTAAACAGCTTCCCAGTAACTGAGGCCTAGTTAGGGAAATCAAGTTAATGAAGCTTTACTGTCAATTTAGAGCGTAAACAGCTTCCCAGTAACTGAGGCCTAGTTAGGGAAATCAAGTTAATGAAGCCTTACTGTCAATTTAGAGCGTAAACAGCTTCCCAGTAAGTGAGGGCTAGTTAGGGAAATCAAGTTAATGAAGTCTTACTGTCAATTTAGAGCGTAAGCAGCTTCCCAGTAACTGAGAGCTAGTTAGGAAATCAAGTTAATGAAGCCTTACTGTCAATTTAGAGCGTAAACAGCTTCCCAGTAAGTGAGGGCTAGTTAGGGAAATCAAGTTAATGAAGCCTTACTGTCAATTCAGAGCGTAAACAGCTTCCCAGTAAGTGAGGGCTAGTTAGGGAAATCAAGTTAATGAAGCCTTACTGTCAATTTAGAGCGTAAACAGCTTCCCAGTAAGTGAGGGCTAGTTAGGGAAATCAAGTTAATGAAGTCTTACTGTCAATTTAGAGCGTAAACAGCTTCCCAGTAAGTGAGGGCTAGTTAGGGAAATCAAGTTAATGAAGTCTTACTGTCAATTTAGGCGTAAACAGCTTCCCAGTAAGTGAGGGCTAGTTAGGAAATCAAGTTAATGAAGTCTTACTGTCAATTTAGAGCGTAAACAGCTTCCCAGTAAGTGAGGGCTAGTTAGGGAAATCAAGTTAATGAAGCCTTACTGTCAATTTAGAGCGTAAAGAGCTTCCCAGTAAGTGAGGGCTAGTTAGGGAAATCAAGTTAATGAAGCCTTACTGTCAATTTTGGGCGTGGTCTGTGATTTTTGGGGTGTTAATTTTTGGTTGGAAGTGATTTGGGTGTTTGTGTTGGGGATTGGCTCAGGCCTTTTCCTTATTCTGTTTTGGCAGTTTATTATGGTTGAATTTTCATGTTGGCTGGCCAGTGCAGCAGTTATGCAAATCCGCCCTTATTGGCAGCCAATCATGTTGTTCAGAATGTAGAGGCTGGGTGAGTCTTTGGCTGCCCCGGAGGATGCTGGTAAATGTAGTTTTCGTTTTATTCGTTGTTTTGGGGGCCTTTTAGGTTTTGGGGGGGAAAGTTTCTTTGCTACAAACGTACCTTGCTTGAGGCCTATTTCTGTTGGCAAGTATTGTGTTTCTGCGTTGTATGGTTTCTTTGTTTGAGGTATACATCACATGACGTGAACCCATTTATATAATAGATAATAATAATAAGGTTCTTCTCTCTTTCTGTTATCTCAGCCCCGTACTTAACTAGGAATCCTTTGTAATTCGGATGTTTGCAACTCAGGGACCGCCTGTTTACGTATACAATATTAATATAATAATACTAATAATCTATCTATCTATCTGTATATATAATAAAGTGGAATGTTTGTATGTTTGTGGGCTTGTATGTTTGTATGTATGTATGTGGCAGCATTCTGATTGGCTCCCAGCCTCTACCTTCTGACAACATTATTGGTTCCCAGTGAGGGAGTATTTGCATAACGTCTCTAATTGGCCAGCCAACACGAACATTCCAACACTCTAAACTGCCAGAGTGGGGTAAGGAAAAGGCCTGAGGCAGTCAGGCATGGTGGCAGTTTAAGGCCAAAACACTTTGCGCGCCCCAACAATGAGAGAACAACACCAAACTTGCCACACAGAACCCCCAAGACCCACTCTACATCCTGGTGCAGTTTGAGGGATGACGGGACTTGAAGTACTTTAACTCACTTCCTTAGAGCATTGTGGCCCACACCAATCAGGGCCACACTTGGCAGTCGGAGGCCCAATGGCCCACTTTACAGCCTGGAGCACTTTAGTGCAGGATGGGCCACGAATGATGGGATTTGCAGTATCTTCACCCAATTCACTTCCCACAGAACATTGAAACCCCTACAATTCACAGACCAGGCCCAAAATTGACAGTAAGGCTTCATTAACTTAATTTCCCTGACTAGGCCTCACTTAATGGGATGCGGTTTACGCTCTGAATTGACAGTAAGGCTTCATTAACTTGATTTTCCTGACTAGGTCTCACTTAATGGGATGCTGTTTACGCTCTGAATTGACAGTAAGGCTTCATTAACTTGATTTTCCCAACTAGGCCTCACTTAATGGGATGCTGTTTAAGGTCTGAATTGACAGTAAGGCTTCATTAACTGGATTTTCCTGACTAGGCCTCACTTAATGGGATGCTGTTTAAGGCCTGAATTGACAGTAAGGCTTCATTAACTTGATTTTCCCGACTAGGCCTCAGCTCATGGGACATTGTGTATGGCCTGAATTGACAGTAGCCTACCTTGGTACACAGAGCCCCCATGACCCACACTACATTCTACTGCAGTTTGGAGGAGGGTGGACCATGGATGATGGGACTTGATGTACCTCCATGGATTATGGGATATATAGTACTTTCAAACCCTTCATTCCCCACAGACCACTGCGGCCCAGAACCAAGACCGATACAGACTACACTTGGCACACAGTGCCCCCATGACACAGACTCCATCCGACTGCAGTTTAGAGGAGGGCGGACCATGGATGATGGGACTTGATGTACCTCCATGGATTATGGGATATATAGTACTTTCAAACCCTTCATTCCCCACAGACCACTGCGGCCCAGAACCAAGACCGATACAGACTACACTTGGCACACAGTGCCCCCATGACACAGACTCCATCCGACTGCAGTTTAGAGGAGGGCGGACCATGGATGATGGGATTTCAAGTACCTCCACTCACTTTCCGAGCCCGCTGCGAGCCTCATCCAGTGACTTTTCAAGACCAAATTTGGCACACAAATCCCCCATGACCCAATCTACATCCTGGTGCAGTTCGGAGGACCACGGATGATGGGACTTGAAGTATCTCCACTCACTTCACAAGACCGCTCGCTGCCAACCTCATCCAATGACTTATCAACACCAAACTTGGGACACAGAGCACCCATGACTCATTCTACATCCTGGTGCAGCATCGAGGAGCATGGACAATGGATGATGGGACTTGAAGTACTTCCGCTCACTTCCAGAGACCACTGCAACCCTCATCCAGAGAATGATCAAGACCAAATGTGACACACACAGCCCCCATGACCCACTCTACACCCTAGTGCTGTTTGGAGAACGGGGGAACATGGATGATGGGACTTGCAGTACCTTCACTAAGTTCCTGAGACCACTGCAAGCCACGTAAATATCTGATAAGGACCAACCTTGGCACACAATGCCTTTCTCAAATAACCCGGGCAGGGCCAGGTCCCCAAGCTAGTAATATAATAATAATAATAATAAGATTCTTCACATGATACATCACATGACGTGAACCCATTTATATAATAGATAATAATAAGGTTCTTCTCTCTTTCTGTTATCTCAGCCCCGTACTTAACTAGGAATCCTTTGTAATTCGGATGTTTGCAACTCAGGGACCACCTGTATTAATATAATAATATAATAATACTAATAATATCTAATATTATAATAATAATAAATAATATTCTGCTATATTTCTGTCCTCTCAGCCCCATGACTGCCTCCGAGTCCAGCAGGCAGGGAGATGCAGCAGCTGGCGAAGACTTTTCGCCTATTCATCTCATCGCAACCTCAGATAAGGAGTTGGACGGGCGAGAAAGCTTGCCTGAAAACACACCTGCGGTCAGTAGGAATCTCAGGCTTCCTCTTACGGAAGAAGCCGGCAAACGAAGCAGTTCACAGAGACTCAGTGAAAAGCAACAGTGTGAGGAAGGGAGTCAAGGCCACAGACATGACTTCATGGCGTGCGGCCCTTAAATCAGAGAATGGTTTGCTTTCGCATTCAGATCAGGCAATGCTGCATGACAGTGAGGATTCCCACAAAGTGCAACAATGGCCAGCCCCCGAATTTACTCTTCCCGAGAGTCTCTCATCGGAGCACCCGGTGGCACAGTAGGTTAAACCCTTGTGCCGGCAGGACTGAAGACCGACGGGTCACAAGTTCAAATCCAGGGAGAGAATTCAGAGGAGCTCCCTCTGACAGCTCCAGCTCCCCATGCAAAGGCCTACCTCACACCGAGGCCTTCTCACACGAGAGCTCTCTCAGACTGACTCCTCTCTCACACTGAGGCAAACTAACACTACCTCATACCAAGGCTTTCTCACACCAGAGCTCTCTCAGACTGACTCCTCTCTCTCACACTGAGGCCTACCAACACTGAGGCCTACCTCAGACCGAGGCCTTTTCACACAAGAGCTCTCTCAGACTAACTCCTCTCTCACACTGAGGCCTACCTCACAGTAAGGCCTACTTCACACCGAGGCCTTCTCACAGGCCTACTGACTCCTCTCTCACACTGGCAAACTACCTCATACCACAAGAGCTCTCTCAGACTGACTCCTCTCTCACACTGAGGCAAACTGAACACTTTTCACCAAGAGCTCAGACTACCACACTGAGGCCTACCTCACAGTAAGGCCTCACACCAGAGCTCTCTCAGACTGACTCCTCTCTCTCACACTGAGGCAAACTAACACAACACTTTCTCACCAGGCCTCTCCTCAGACTCCTCTCTCACAGGCCTACCAACACTGAGGCCTTCAGACAAACAAGCTCTCTCAGACTAACTCCTCTCTCACACTGAGGCCTACCTCACAGTAAGGCCTACTTCACACCGAGGCCTTCTCACACGAGAGCTCTCTCAGACTGACTCCTCTCTCACACTGAGGCAAACTAACACTACCTCATACCAAGGCTTTCTCACACCAGAGCTCTCTCAGACTGACTCCTCTCTCACACTGAGGCAAACTAACACTACCTCATACCAAGGCTTTCTCACACCAGAGCTCTCTCAGACTGACTCCTCTCTCACACTGAGGCCTACCAACACTACCTCATACCAAGGCTTTCTCACACCAGAGCTCTCTCAGACTGACTCCTCTCTCACACTGAGGCCTACCAACACTGAGGCCTACCTCAGACCGAGGCCTTTTCACACAAGAGCTCTCTCAGACTAACTCCTCTCTCACACTGAGGCCTACCTCACAGTAAGGCCTACTTCACACCGAGGCCTTCTCACACGAGAGCTCTCTCAGACTGACTCCTCTCTCACACTGAGGCAAACTAACACTACATCATACCAAGGCCTTCTCACACGAGAGGTCTCTCAGACTGACTCCTCTCTCACACTGAGGCCTACCAACACTGAGGCCTACCTCAGACCGAGGCCTTTTCACACAAGAGCTCTCTCAGACTAACTCCTCTCTCACACTGAGGCCTACCTCACAGTAAGGCCTACTTCACACCGAGGCCTTCTCACACGAGAGCTCTCTCAGACTGACTCCTCTCTCACACTGAGGCAAACTAACACTGAGGCCTTTTTCCCACAGACGCCTTCTCACATCGAGGGATCCCTCAGACCAACTCCTCTCATACTGAGGCAAACTAACACTGAGGTCTACCTCACACTGAGGCCTTCTCACACGAGAGCTGTCTCAAACTGACTCCTCTCTCACTCTGAGGCGGACTAACACTGAGGCCTACCTCACACCGAGGCCTTCTCACACGAGAGCTCTCTCAGACTGACTCCTCTCTCACACTGAGGCCTTTTCACATGAGAGCTGTCTCAGACTGACTCCTCTCTCACACTGAGGCAAACTAACACTACCTCATACCAAGGCTTTCTCACACCAGAGCTCTCTCAGACTGACTCCTCTCTCACACTGAGGCAAACTAACACTACCTCATACCAAGGCTTTCTCACACCAGAGCTCTCTCAGACTGACTCCTCTCTCACACTGAGGCCTACCAACACTACCTCATACCAAGGCTTTCTCACACCAGAGCTCTCTCAGACTGACTCCTCTCTCACACTGAGGCCTACCAACACTGAGGCCTACCTCAGACCGAGGCCTTTTCACACAAGAGCTCTCTCAGACTAACTCCTCTCTCACACTGAGGCCTACCTCACAGTAAGGCCTACTTCACACCGAGGCCTTCTCACACGAGAGCTCTCTCAGACTGACTCCTCTCTCACACTGAGGCAAACTAACACTACCTCATACCAAGGCTTTCTCACACCAGAGCTCTCTCAGACTGACTCCTCTCTCACACTGAGGCAAACTAACACTACCTCATACCAAGGCTTTCTCACACCAGAGCTCTCTCAGACTGACTCCTCTCTCACACTGAGGCCTACCAACACTGAGGCCTACCTCAGACCGAGGCCTTTTCACACAAGAGCTCTCAGACTAACTCCTCTCTCACACTGAGGCCTACCTCACAGTAAGGCCTACTTCACACGAGGCCTTCTCACACGAGAGGTCTCTCAGACTGACTCCTCTCTCACACTGAGGCGAACGAACACTGAGGCCTTTTTCCCACAGACGCCTTCACATCGAGGGACCCTCAGAGGCTCTCATACTGAGGCAAACTAACACTGAGGTCTACCTCACACTGAGGCCTTCTCACACAAGCTGTCTCAAACTGACTCCTCTCTCTCACTCTGACGGACTAACACTGAGGCCTACCTCACACCGAGATTCTCAACGAGAGCTCTCTCAGACTGCTCCTCTCTCACACTGAGGCCTTCTCACATGAGAGCTGTCTCAGACTGACTCCTCTCTCACACTGAGGCAAACTAACACTGAGGCCTACCTCACACTGAGGCCTTCTCACACAAGAGCTCTCTCAGACTGACTCCTCTCTCACACTGAGGCAAACTAACACTGAAGCCTCGCACAAAGATGGTAAAACATCCGGGCGACCTCCCTTGGGCAACGTCCTTGCAGACGGCCAATTCTCTCACGCCAGAAGCAACTTGTCGTTTCTCCAGTCACTCCTGACACAAAACGAAGGACCAAAAAAATCTCATCCGAGGGCGCCTTCCCCATTCCGTACCTGCTTTCTTTCCGAATTCGCCTTCCAGCTCGGCCTGGGCTCCCGTCAACGGCAGGTCCACCATTTCCAGGCTGACCACTTCGGCCAAGGACTCCTCCCGGCTCCACAGGACTTTTCCTAGAGAAAGACAAGGATATACATTTTTTGGTTTGGAATACAAATACATAGACAATGTAGAGCAGTGTTTCCCAACCGTGGTGCCGCGGCACACTAGTGTGCCGTGAGCGATCACCAGGTGTGTCGTGGGAAATGGGACCCTCCAAGACCCTTTCTTCCCCCTCCTGCCGAACACTTTTCCTTCTCCACTCGGGCTCCCTTCTTCCCGGCCTCGCTCTGCTCGCTTTGCTCTGGCTCTGGGGCGAGTTTGCGCAGTAGCGCCCGCATGGGCCACGCCTCCCTCCCCCCCCTCCCCTCCTGAACATGCTCACGCTGCCCCCTCGGATCAAAATGGCGGCAGAAGTGGCAGTGGAGAAGAAAAAGTGTTGGGCAGGAGGGGAAGAAAGGGCAAAAGGGAAGGGGAGGAAGAGGTCTCTGTCGGAAGCTGGCATGGGCAAACTTGGACCTTCCAGGTGTTTTGGACTCCAACTCCCACCATTCCTGGCAGCCTCCGGCCCTTTCCCTCCCCCCCCTCAGCCACTTAAGCAGGAAAGGGCCTCAGGCTGTTAGGAATGGTGGGAGTTGGAGTCCAAAGCACCCAGAGGGCCGAAGTTTCCCCATGCCTGTTTTAGGGACCTTGAAGTGGTGAGCCTCCTTCCAACATTGTGATTCCGGATAGAAAACAAACAACAACATAACACAACATTGTTTGAGTCCACAGTGCTCTCTGGGTGTAGGTGAACTACAACTTCCAAACTCAAGGTCAATTCCCAAGCAAACCCTTTCAGTACTTTCTGTTGGTAGTGAGAGTTCAAGATGCCAGGTTTGGTTCAATTCCATTGTTGCAAGAGTTCAGGATGCTCTTTGATTGTGTGTTAACTATAAATCCCAGAAACTGTAACTCCCAAATGTCAAGGTCTATTTTCCCCAAACTCCATCTGTGTTCACATTTGGGCATATTGAGTATTCGTGCCAAGTTTGGTCCTGATCCAACATTGTTTGAGTCCACAGTGCTCTCTGGATATAGGTGAACTACAACTCCAAAACCCAAGGTCTATACCCACCAAACTCTTATAGTATTTTCTCTTGGGTATGGGAGTTCTGTGTGGGAAGTTTGATTCCATTCCATCATTGGTGGAGTTCAGAATGCTCTTTGATTGCGGGTGAACTATAACTTCCAGCAACTACAACTCCCAAATGACAAAATCAGTTTTTGACTGATGGTCCCTCCTTGGGTGAGTAGAGACTGACAGCTGTCGAGCAAGACCTTCGTGTGTGTCTTTCTGCCATTCCTACCAGGATATCTATGTTGGGTTCATCGAAACAGGCCCAGGTTTCACACTGAGTGTATGAATACATTTAAAAACATATTAACTATATGTATTCCTGTGTTAAGAGTGTCGTTTTGTATACAGAGTGTATAAATACATTTAAAAACATATTAACTAGATGTATGACTGTGCTAGAGTGTCATTTTGTATATGGAGTGTACAAATACATTTAAAAACATATTAACTAGATGTATGACTGTGTTAGAGTGTCATTTTGTATACGGAGTGTATAAATACATTTACAAACATATTAACTAGATGTATGACTGTGTTAGAGTGTCATTTTGTATACGGAGTGTATAAATACATTTAAAAACATATTAACTAGATGTATGACTGTGTTAGAGTGTCATTTTGTATACAGAGTGTATAAATACATTTTAAAACATATTAACTAGATGTATGACTGTGTTAGAGTGTCATTTTGTATACGGAGTGTATAAATACATTTAAAAACATATTAACTAGATGTATTCCTATGTTAGAGTGTCATTTTGTATACGGAGTGTATAAATACATTTAAAAACATATTAACTAGATGTATTCCTGTGTTAGAGTGTCATTTTGTATACGGAGTGTATAAATACATTTTAAAACATATTATCTATATGTATTACTGTGTTAGAGTGTCATTTTGTATACGGAGTGTATAAATACATTTACAAACATATTAACTAGATGTATGACTGTGTTAGAGTGTCATTTTGTGTCATTTTGGTTGGTGGTATGCCCCAGGATTACGAATGGTCCCAATTTGGGTAAGAAACACCCGGAAAGGCTCACCGGGCTGCTGGAGGAAGAGGAGCCTGTGGTCCTCCGTTTGCACCAGGGCCCGGTATCCCACCGAGTCGTCTTTCTTCAAAAAGACCTGGATGTAAAGCTGGAAAAGAAGGGGAAACACTCAGAGAAGATGGCCGCTTGGGCAAAGCAGGTTCAAGGAAGGGCGCCTCACCTGTTCTGGCCGGTAGCTGCTTTTCTCCAAGGTGAACCCAATGGTCGTGTCCAGCAGCCGCTGCCCGGTTTCAGCCAAGTATAAGTTGACCGCATAGGACTGGTTGAAGCAGGTTAAGGGCTCCTGCAGTAGAAAGGGACCGAGGGAGGACGGTTACAAAGCAGGCCCTCTCTCTCGGGGAACGACAAATGCCTGAGAGGCGGGATACGACTCAGAGATGGTGCACTGAGCGGAGGGTTGGACTAGATACCCTCAAGGGATTCCTCAATGGTTCAGGGAATGCATTCCCGTGCAAAGGCAAAGGGAAAAACACACACGCCACCAACTTTGTGCAGGAGGGACGTCCTGATATTACCTGCGTCGGAGTCTCTCCAACTAAACCGGAGGCCTCAGCGTGCCCGGCTTTCTGGAAATAATGAAAGACGGAATCTGAGCTTATGCATCTGAGAAATAGGGGTGTGTGTGTGTATATCTATTATATAAAGGAGGACCCGTCATCAAACGACTGACAGAGACAGAGAAACCTTCCAAGGCAGAGACACCAAACTTGCCAACACAAATAGGCCTCAGGCAAGGAAGGTTTTTAGCAAAGAAACTCCCCCCCCCCCAAACCTAGGCCCCTAAAACAACGATACAAAAAACTACATTTCCCAGCATCCTCTGCGGCTGCCAGCGAATCCCATTGGCCAACATTAGCCCACACAAAATGCAGGGAGTTTGAGTTCCCATAGTAACGGTGGGCAGAGCCAGCCAAGGCTAGGATAGAATGCGGAGTGATTTGAGTTTAGTCAGTTTCATGTTTGTGGGTTAAACTGTCAAGGCCAAGATCTAGGAGGAAGCAGGTTTCAACACTTGAGAAACACAATCCAAAAGATCAAGCCACCACAAAATACCACACATGACAGCCACACAACTCGCGATGCCTACCTCTACAGACCCACAACACAACAGACACACAACACACACAACGCATACATACCACTGCTAAACAGAAACCTACACAGTACAACCAACTAACACAGGAGGACATAACAACTACCAGGAGGACATAACACTAACACAAATAGGGTACCAGGGACACAGGCACCACTGACAAACACATACTGCCGGAATAACACAAACTTGCAAAAAAAAAAACCAAAAAACAATACTGCAACACAAAAACCCACCCCAACCAAAATTCACAACAAAAGCAACACCCCCTGCACATCACAACCAGCACAAAGCCAGACTGAGACAACTATGTCACCACAACACACACAAAATACACACCACAAATACCTGACAACTTCCCCAACACAAAACCCAGGACTTCACTCACTACTCACCACCACACACACCTCCAAATACACACACGTCCCAGGCACACACAATTCCTACCCACACAACACAACACAACTTCCTATCACAACCCATCCCCCCAACCTTACGGGACCCCGCACACACAACACCTACCACCACCACAAACAAAAACCAACTCCACCTATACTCCAACCACAACACAACACAACAAACACACACAAACACCCAAAACACCCCACCCACACAAGCAATCCACAACATAGTACCACCCACAATGCCACCACACACCCACTAACTCACCAAAAAAGTAATACCTGCACACAACACAATACGCACATAACACAAACACTAAAAATCTGTGGCATAGACCTTGACACAGAATGCTTCTCCCACGGACAACTCTACGTAGCGTGCTCCAGAGTTGGGAAAACACAGAACCTCTACATCAACACAGCAGACGGAAAGACAAAAAACATTGTATATCCACAAGCTCTGCAGAACGCCAGCAACACCACACACCCACAACTCCCCAGGAAAGGTCAGGACAAGATTGAGAATTAGGGAAAGGCGAGCCGCGGTTTATTTATTATGCCAAGGAAGAAAACACAGCCGTATCGGAAGGAAGCCGCTAGGATTTCCCCATCGGCAGAATGAGATTTCGACTCACCGTGTCGCCTTTACAGGTGAGGACCGCGGCCACAGTCTTCTCGCTGGTGGTGGCGAAGGTCGCGAGGGCAGCCTGGGAAAAAACAAGATGGAGGTTGTCTATTATTATTGTTATTATATTTATTTATAGCCCTCTTTATCTCTCCTGAAGAAGACTCAAAGCAGCTATGAATATATTATTATATTATATATTATTATATTTATATTTATGTATACTCAAAGCAGCTGTGTAACTATTAATTATTAATAATATATTTCTGTATACTCCGCTATTTCTTTCCCAAAGGGGCCTCAAATTAGCTATATATCTATTATTAGTATTATTATAATATTTATTTATTATTAGTGTTATTATTATAGTATTATATAATAATTATATAATAATTATAATTATTATTATTTATTTATTATTAATATTATTATTTATTTATTATTAATACTATTATAATTATAATTATTATATATATAATAACTAATAATTATAAATATTATAATAATAATTATATTTAATAATACTAATAATTATTATTAGTATTATTATATTTATTTATTATTAGTATTATTATTACAGTATTATATAATAATAATACTAATAATAATTATTAGTATTATTATATTTATCTCGCCCACAGGAGACTTAAAGCAGCTATGTATCTATTATTATTATTATTATTATATTATATACCCTGCTTTATCTCTCCCGAAGGAGACCAAATTGGCTATGCATCATTTATTTATTTATTTATCTATCTATCTCTCCAGTGGCAGAGGGAGATAAACCGCTGAGCTGCAGAACATGCTGACCAAAAGTTCAGCAGTTCTCATCCGGGGAGCAGAGTGAGCTCCCGTTGCTAGCCCCAGCTTCTGCCAACCTAGCAGTTCGAAAGCATGCCAATCCCGCAGCAGGATCCTGGCCTCGGAGCCCAGGAGAGCCTGCTTTGCTGCAGATGCTTACCTGGGGGAAATCCCGGAGGAGGCTCAGCACGCCCTCCTTGTACTGCAGCAAGGCCAAGTGGCTCGGGGACAAGCGCAGGAAGAACTGGGCCCTGGAAGAGCCGGCCGGATTGGGCTGCGAGGGCAGGAGGGACGGCTGGAAGCCCTCAGCGAGTTCCAGGCCAAGCGACTGCAAAGAGAGAGAGAGCACCGTCACCAATGGGAAGAGCGGCAAATCGAAATACAGGCTCCTTAGAAATGAACTGAGGTAGGCCTCAGTGTTAGTTCGCCTCAGTGTGAGGTAGGTGTCAGTCTGAGAGAGCCCTCAATGTGAGAAGGCCTCTTTGGGAGAAAGGCCTCAGTGTGAGGTAGGCCTCAGTGTTAGTTTGCCTCAGTGTGAGAAAGGTGTCAGTCTGAGAGAGCCCTCGATGTGAGAAGGCCTCTGTGGGAGGGCCTCAGTGTGAGGCCTCAGTGTGAGGTGAGGCCTCTGTGGGAGTCAGTGTTAGTTTGCCTCAGTGTGAGAAAGGTGTCAGTCTGAGAGAGCCCTCGATGTGAGAAGGCCTCTGTGGGAGAAAGGCCTCAGTGTGAGGTAGGCCTCAGTGTTAGTTCGCCTCAGTGTGAGGTAGGTGTCATTCTGAGAGAGCCCTCAATGTGAGAAGGCCTCTTTGGGAGAAAGGCCTCAGTGTGAGGTAGGCCTCAGTGTTAGTTTGCCTCAGTGTGAGGTAGGTGTCAGTCTGAGAGAGCCCTCAATGTGAGAAGGCCTCTTTGGGAGAAAGGCCTCAGTGTGAGGTAGGCCTCAGTGTTAGTTTGCCTCAGTGTGAGGTAGGTGTCAGTCTGAGAGAGCCCTCAATGTGAGAAGGCCTCTGTGGGAGAAAGGCCTCAGTGTGAGGTAGGCCTCAGTGTTAGTTTGCCTCAGTGTGAGGTAGGTGTTAGTCTGAAAGAGCCCTCAATGTGAGAAGGCCTCTTTGGGGGAAAGGCCTCAGTGTGAGGTAGGCCTCAGTGTTCGTTTGCCTCAGTGTGAGAGAGGAGTCAGTCTGAGAGAGCCCTCGGCGTGAGAAGGCCTCAGTGTGAGGTAGGCCTCAGTGTTAGTTCACCTCAGTGTGAGAGACGAGTCAGTCTGAGACAGCCCTCGTGTGAGAGGCCTCAGTGGGAGAAAGGCCTCAGTATGAAGTAGGACTCAGTGTTAGTTCGCCTCATTGTGAGAAAGGCCTCAGTGTGAGGTAGGCCTCAGTGTTAGTTCAGCTCACTGTGAGAGAGGCGTCAGTCTGAGAGAGCCCTCAGTGTGAGAAGGCCTCAGTGGAAGAAAGGCCTCAGTGTGAGGTAGGCCTCAGTGTTATATTATTTTCCTACAAAGAAAAGCCTCTTGTGGAAGAGATCCTATTGATCTGTGTGTCTTCGTTTTTTCTATCCCTTTGGGCGACTGGTGGTGGGTCGCGCTGCTGCTAATAAGCTCCTCTGCTGTGCTCATTAGCCCACTCGCCCCACATTAGAGGTCCACGCCACTTGCCTCGCTGCCCAACAGAACCTCTGAAGATGCCATTAGCCACAGAAACAGGCCGAACGTCAGGAGAGAATGCTGCTGGAACATGGTCAGGCGGCCCAGAAAACTCACAGCAACGAAATGGAGGGTCGCCCCGATCCTTTGAGCCCTGGACTCACCTGCAATGGGACCGGATCCATCTCTCCTCCAACCCCCAAAGGCACGAAGTGGAGCGTGTTCACGGCAACGTCCACACACGCCACGAAAGCCTCCCCGACCACGCTACACGTCCCGCTCAGGCTGCTCAGCCAAGGGGCCGGCACACGGACCTGCCGAGGGAGGAAGGTATCGATAAACACAAAGGGCCTCTGGTTTCACAGCGTCTTGCCATAAGATCTGTGACTTTATTTATTGACTAGCCTGGGGACCCGTCGGTGCCCGGGTTATTTGAGGAAGGCCTTGTGTGCCAAGGTTGGTTCCTATTAGATGTTATATGGCTTGCAGTGGTCTCAGGAACTTAGTGAAGGTCCTGCGAGTCCCATTGGCCATGATCCACCCCCCTCCAAACAGCACCAGGGTGTAGAGTGGGTCAAGGGGGCTCTGTGTGCTAATTTTGGTCTGTATTGGTCATTGGGTGAGGGTCGCGTTGTAAAGTGGGCCATTGGGCTCCTGTGTGCCCAAGTGTGGTCCTGATCCGTCACTGCTGTGGGCCGCAGTGTCTGACTGCCTGAGGCCTTTCCTTTTCCCTCTGAGTTACCTCAGAATGTTGGAATGTGGATGGCCAATCGGAGTCCTTTATGCAAATACCATTTCAGTGGCAACCAATCCCCTCTGTCTGGGGCCGTAGAATGTTGGAGTTCTGAGGCTGGCCAATCAGAGTCTTTTATGCAAATAATCCAATAGTGGCAACCTATCGAAACGCTGTCACATATTCCTCGGCACCTCCCAGAAAATGAGCTTTCCATTTCCAACGGAAAAAAACTGTCATTTGGCTAACTGAAGCATTCAGTTGCATTCTGTTTAGCTGGCCAATCAGAGTCCTTTTTGCAAATTGTCTCTCAGTGGCAACCAATGCCTTCTGTCTGGTGCCTTAGAGCAGTGTTTTTCAACGTTTTTTGAGCCACGGCACATTTTTTACATTTCCAAAATCCTGGGGCACGCCACCAACCAAAATGACACAAAATGACCCTCTAACACAGTCATACATACAGTTAATATGGTTTTCAATGTATTTATACACTCAGTGTGAAACCCGAGCCTGTTTCGATGAACACAACATACATATCCTGGCAGGAATGGCAGAAAGACACAAACTTTCCACACACATAAGAGAAAATGCTATAAGAGTTTGGTGGGCATTGACCTTGAGTTTTGGAGTTGTAGTTCACCTATGTCCAGACAGCACTGTAGACTGAAACAATGTTGGATCAGGACCAAACTTGGCATGAATACTCAATATGCCCAAATGTGAACACAGATGGAGTTTGTGGGTAATAGACCTTGACATTCGGAAGTTACAGTTTCTGGGATTTATAGTTAACACACAATCAAAGAGCATCCTGACCTCTTGCAACAATGGAATTGAACCAAACTTGGCACATTGAACTCTCATTACCAACATAAAGTACTGAAAGGGTTTGCTTGGGAATTGACCTTTAGTTTGGAAGTTGTAGTTCACCTACACCCAGAGAGCACTGTGGGCAGGAGGGGGAAGAGGCATTGGAGGTTCCAATTTCCCATGGCATACCTGATGATCGCTCACGGCACACTAGTGTGCCACAGCACACTGGTTGGGAAACACTGCCTTACGAGTGCTGGAGTTCTGAGGCTGGCCAATCAGTGTCCTTTATGCAAATAATCCCACAATGGCAACCAATCGAAACGCTGGCACATATTCCTCCGCACCTCCCGTCCTCCGCAAACATTCTCTTTTATTATATACATAGACTAGCTGTACCCGGCAGGCGTTGCTGTGCCCTATTTTGGAGATGGGAGGAAGTCTGAGTATGTAAGGGTTGGAATTGTTGTTAGTTATGGTGTTGTTGGGGCCATGGCTGTGTTGTTGTGGGTTGTTTTGGTGGGTGGGATGTTGAAGTCCTGTGGAGTTGGTGTGTGGTGTTGCTGGCGTTCTGCAGAGCCTGTGGATATACAATGTTTCTTGTCTTTCCGTCTGCTGTGTTGATGTAGAGGTTGATGCGTGTGTGGGTGGGGTACTTTGGAAGTGAGTGGAGGTACTTGAAATCCCATCATCCATGGTGTGCCCTCCTCTAAACTGCAGTCGGATGGAGTGTGGGTCATGGGGGACATTGTGTGCCAAGTTTGGTCTTTATCGGTCTTGGTTCTGGGCCACAGTGGTCTGTGGGGAATGAAGGGTTTTGAAGTAGTACAAATCCCATTACCCATGGAGGTACTTCAAGTCCCATATTCTATGGTCCACCCTCCTCCAAATTGTAGTAGAATGTAGCGTGGGTCATAGGGGCTCTGTGTGCCAAGGTAGGTTACTGTAAATTCAGGCCATACACAATGTCCCATGAGCTGAGGCCTAGTCAGGAACAGCAAGTTAATGAAGCCTTACTGTCATTTCAGGCCATACACAATGTCCCATGAGCTGAGGCCTAGTCAGGAACAGCAAGTTAATGAAGCCTTACTGTCATTTCAGGCCATACACAATGTCCAATGAGCTGAGGGCTAGTTGGGAGAATCAAGTTAATGAAGCCTTACTGTCAATTCAGAGCGTAAACAGCATTCCATTAAGTGAGGCCTAGTCAGGGAAATTAAGTTAATGAAGCCTTACTGTCAATTCAGAGTGTAAACAGCATTCCATTAAGTGAGGCCTAGTCAGGGAAATTAAGTTAATGAAGCCTTACTGTCAATTTTGGGCGTGGTCTGTGATTTGTAGGGGTGTAAATTTTCTGTGGGAAGTGAATTGGGTGTTTGTGTTTGTGTCGGAATGTTCATGTTGGCTGGCCAGTACAGGAGTTACGCAAATCCGCCCTTATTGGCAGCCAATCATGTTGTCAGAATGTAGAGGCTGGGAGAGTAGTTGGCAGCCCCGGAGGATGCTGGGAAATGTAGGGTTTTTTACTCGTTGTTTTGGGGGCCTTTTCGGTTTTGGGGGGGAAAGTTTCTTTGCTACAAACCTACCTTGTCTGAGGGCTATTTCTGTTGGCAAGTTTGGTGTCTCTGCGTTGTAAGGTTTCTCTGTTTGGGACGGTCGTTCCATGACGACTCTTCCTTTATATATATAGATAGATAGATATTTATTACTTGCTGAAGGCGTTATCCTGCAAGCACTTTATGTAGACGATTGGGTAATAGCAGCGGGCGGCCCATAAACCCTTCCGAGGGGATCTTTTTTTTGTTTTGGAGCGTTCTATGTCCTCTCCCACCTGCTTTGTGATTTCTCCGTCCTCGACGCTGAAGGCGATGACGTTGAGGTGGCTCCGGGGGGCAACTCCAAGGACGTGCACGGACCCCGTCCCGTGCGAGTAGACCGCCTGGTACTGGGCAAAGTCACTGCGGAGCAGAACCAGGCGCCAATTCATACAAACCGTTGTGGACCCAAACCGGTTGAGTTCAGGCTACAGGTTCTTCCTGCGCCCACTCAGGATTCAGATCTCTAACGCAAAGGGATGGAAACGCGCTGGCGTATCCCGTTCTAGTTTAATGTTTGTACCTGGCGGGTTTAGCCTGGCGTTTGGGAAATGCTGCCCACTGCCTTGCGCGTCGATTGAGGAAGCAGTGGGGTGTCGTGATAGTAATGATAGCAAGTAATATATATTAGAGAGGAAGGGGAAGAAGAAGAGGGGAAAGGTGAGGAAGGGGGAAAGGGAGAAGAAAAGGAAGAAGGGGAAGAGGAAGGGGGAGGAGAAGAAGAGGAAAAGGAGAGGAGGAAGAGGAAGAAGAAGACGAGAAAAAAGGCTAGGAAGGGGGAAAGAGAGAAGAAAAGGAAGAAGAGGAAGTGGAAAGGAGGAGAAGAAAAAGGAGACCAAAGGGAAGAGGAAAGGGAAGAAGAAGAAAAAGGAAGAGGAAAAAGGAGAGGAGAAAGAAGAGGGAAAGGGAAGAAGATTAAAAAGGAGAGGAAGAGGAAGAAGAAGAGGGGAAAGGTGAGGAAGGGGGAAAGGGAGAAGGAAGGGGAAGGGAGAAGAAGAAAAAGGAGAGGGAGAAGAAAAAGGAGAAGAGGAGGAAGGGGAAGAGGAAAGGGAAGGAGAAGAGGAAAGAGAGAAAGAAAAAGAAGAGGAAAGGGAAGGAGAAGGAGAGGAAGAAGGAGAGGAAGAAGGGGAAGAGGAAGGGGAAGAGGAAAGGGAAGGAGAAGAGGAAAAAGGAGAGGAAGAGAAAGAAGAGGAAAGGGAAGAGGAAAGGGAAGGAGAAGGAGAGGAAGAAGGAGAAGGTGAAGAAGAAGAGGAAGGGGAAGAGGAACGGGGAGGAGAAGAAGAGAAAACAGGTTAGGAAAGGGGAAAGGGAGAAGAAGTGGAAAGGGAAGAGGAAGAAGAAAAAGGAGAAGAAGAGGAAGGGGAAGAGGAAAAAGGAGAGGAAGAGAAAGGGAAGGAGTAAAAGAGGATAAAGAACAGGAAGAAGGAAAAAAGGAAGGGGAAGAGGAAAGGGAAGAGGAAAGGGAAGAGGAAGAAGAGGGAAAAGGAGGGGAAGAGGAAAGGGAAGGAGAAGAAGAAGAGGAAAAAGGAGAGGAAGGGGAAGAAGAAGAGGAAGGGGAAGAGGAAAGGGAAGGAGAAGAAGAAGAGGAAGGGGAAGAGGAAAGGGAAGAGGAAGAAGAGGGAAAAGGAGGGGAAGAGGAAAGGGAAGGAGAAGAAGAAGAGAAAAAAGGAGAGTAAGGGAAAGAAGAGGAAGGGGAAGAGGAAAGGGAAGGAGAAGAAGAAGAGGAAGGGGAAGAGGAAAGGGAAGAGGAAGAAGAGGGAAAAGGAGGGGAAGAGGAAAGGGAAGGAGAAGAAGAAGAGGAAAAAGGAGAGGAAGAGGAAGAAGAAGAGGAAGGGGAAGAGGAAAGGGAAGGAGAAGAAGAAGAGGAAGAGGAAGAAGAAAAACAAGAAGAAGAAGAGGAGGAGGAGGAAAAAGAGAAAGAAGAGGAAAAGGAAGAGGAGAAAAACATGCAGCCTAGGATAAACGTTTCCTATGTTTCTGTGACCGCACCCATTAGGAAATGGCCTTTCTCACCCAGGACCAAACCCTGTGTTGCCTTGCGCTGTGATGAAACACACTTCCTGTTAGGCGAGGTCAGCACCCTGTCAAAGGTCAGGAGGGCCTACCTTTCTGGCAAGGGCTCCGCCCACTTCTGGTGCCCGTTGGAGAGGTAGTGGAGGGAGAGCGCGCCCTTCTTCAGAACCGCCACGTACTTGACGCCCTCCTGCAGCCCCACCAGCGCCGCCGCCTGGAAACTGAACACGGGCACACGTTGAGAACACGTGAAACCCGGCCTCACCCCCCTCCGCGCCCTGGACGGCCTCACCTGCCCGCGTCCAGGGAAATCTCCCAGTTCAGGCCCCCGATGTTGGTCTCCCAGGAGCGCAGGATGCGGCCTCCGTTGGAAATGGTGATGGCGTCTGCAAACAAGGAAGGCGGCCGTTACGATAGTTTCTATTTCCTATTACTATTATTATATCTACACAATAATAATAGTAATAATAGAAACTTTATTGTCACAAAAATATAAATAATAATTCAAATGGGAAATACATATATTAACAACCGTGGCATTGTACACGTACATGATTTTGATGATGTCTATTTTCATCATCAATATTTTCTGTGATGATGTATATTTTCCATTATTTTTATCATTATTATTAATATATTCTGTGATTGTGTATATTTTCCATTATTACTATTATTATTATGTATACTGTGATTGTGATTATGTATACTTTCCATTATTATTATTACTATTATATTCTGCGATTGTATGTATATTTTCCATTATTATTATTATCATTATTATTATGTATATATTCTGCGATTGTGGTTATGTATATTTTCCATTATTATTATTATTATATATTATGTGATTGTGATTATGTATATTTTCCATTATTACTATTATTATTATGTATATATTCTGTGATTGTGATTATGTATGTTTTCCATTATTACTATTATTATTATTATGTATACTGTGATTGTGATTATGTATACTTTCCATTATTATTATGTATATATTCTGTGATTGTGATTACGTATATTTTCCATTATTATTATTATTATGTATATATTCTGTGATTGTGGTTATGTATATTTTCCATTATTACTATTATTAATAATATATTATGTGATTATGATTATGTATATTTTCCATTATTATTAATATATTTTGTGATTGTGATTATGTATGTTTTCCATTATTACTATTATTCTTATGTATATATTCTGTGATTGCGATTATGTATATTTTCCATTATTATTATTAATATATTATGTGATTATGATTATGTATATTTTCCATTATTATTATTAATATATTATGTGATTATGATTATGTATATTTTCCATTATTATTAATATATTATGTGATTATGATTATGTATATTTTCCATTATTATTATTAATAATATATTTTGTGATTGTGATTATGTATATTTTCCATTATTATTATTAATATATTATGTGATTATGATTATGTATATTTTCCATTATTATTAATATATTATGTGATTATGATTATGTATATTTTCCATTATTATTAATATATTATGTGATTATGATTATGTATATTTTCCATTAATATTATTAATATATTATGTGATTATGATTATGTATATTTTCCATTATTATTATTAATATATTATGTGATTATGATTATGTATATTTTCCATTATTATTATTAATATATTTTGTGATTGTGATTATGTATGTTTTCCATTATTACTATTATTATTATGTATATATTCTGTGATTGCGATTATGTACTGTATATTTTCCATTATTATTATTATTATGTATATATTTTAACTGTGGTTATGTATATTTTCCATTATTACTATTATTATTATGTAAATATTCTGTGATTGTGATTATGTGTATATTTTCCATTATTATTATTTATATATTCTATAATATAATATTTTCTATTATTATTAGAAAATGAACACTGGTGGAGTTTGGGGAAAACAGACCTTGACATTTGGGAGTTACAGTTGCTGGGATTTATAGTTCACCTACAACCAAAGAGCATTCCGATTGATTTTATATTGTGTTAATTTGCTTTATTTACGTTATTTGATTACTGTACGTACTTTATTGTGATGCAATTTTTGTTGCCTGATGGCCTCATGTTAGCCGCCCTGAGTTCCCTTTGCGGAGATGGAGTTCTGAGGCTGGCCAATCAGAATCCTTTATGCAAATAATCCCACAGAACGTTGGCACATATCCACATCTCCGCAAACATACATACATACAAACATTATGTATAATGCTAATAATAATAATAATAGCTCCACCAAGGACAGAATGGGGCCAGCCTTCCCTACCTTGACCATGAATCAGCATGGCATCCACTGACCCTTCTGGGGTGCCTTTGTCCACATGGCGCCACACTAAAAAAGAAGCAGAGATCACATGGCTATTACTATGCACGGGCAGCTTGAGTGGCGGCGTCAAACTGGATTAATTCCGCAGTGCGGACCCGCCTTCAGAGGCCAAGACTCACGGATGTCTCCGGTCCTGGAGTTGAGCGCGGCCACCACGTTCTTCTCAGTGGCCACAATGAGCTTCTTGGACCCCGGGGAGGACTCCAAGGAGGCGAACCGCAGCTTCCCCACATACTGCTGCCGCCTGAGGGAAAAAAAGAGAAACCACAACATCTAGATCTATATATCTAAATATCTACCTATATAACAAAAGTCAATGTTTGTATGTATGTATTAGGCATGGTTTAGAACCCAAAAATCGCGATTCTAAAATCAAATGGGGGGGGGGATTTTTTTAAATTAGTAATGGAAAGACTTACAAAAAAAATTTCCAAAAAGTTCTAAAATGTAACGTAATTACTAACGAAATTCTAAATTGGTTCTAAAGTCTGAAAAGCAGGGAAACAGGACTGACACTGTTGTAAGCACAGGCAAATCAAGGGGCAACATTTCCCTTCGTTTCCTTGCGGGGAGATATAAAGCATTAATATATTATTATTATTATTAGTAGTATTATTATTATTAAATAAAATAGTCAAGGCTTGCTTCTCCAGAGCATTTATTAGAATTAAATAATAAATTCTAATAGTAAGAATGTAGTAAGGGTGATAGTGACCTTGAGGGTAATAGGAACGTGCTCTTGGTAAGCTAGAACAGGGCTGTCCAACTGGCCTGGGTCGGGTTATATCTTAGCAGGAAAGGGGCCGCCCCGTGTTAAGGGAACACAGGTTGGATTGGGCGGCAGCCCCAAGAAGAGGCAGGCTCCTTTCCCTGCAGTTTAAAGCGCTTTTTCCTGAGTCCTCCAGCCGCTCTAGGACTTCCGGTTTCGATCTCTCTATGGTTCTGGCTGGTTTTTCTCTTCCTGGAGGCAAGGCCTTTCAGTTAAAGTAGGCCTCGAGCATGGAAAGGCCCCATCTGACTGTGAGTAATGTCTGGGATTTTGGGATTTTGGGGGGGTCATAGGGAGCCTTCCGAAATATTTAGAATTCTAACGAAATTTTGGGCCCAGGGGGTTCGAAAAAGAAAGTCCACTTCGGGATTGGCCTTGCGATCCGTAAAAACTCGAAAGTCCCATTACATACGAATCACTTACGAATTCTTTTGATTTACATAACTTTTTTCTCATGCCTACTATCTAAATATCTATCTATATAACAAAAGTCAATGTTTGTATGTATGTATGTATGTATGTGTGCGGAGGGCGGAAGGATATGTGGCAGCTTTCTGATTGGCTTCCACTGTGGGATTATTTGCATAAAGGACTCTGATTGGCCAGCCCTAGCACTTCAACATTCTAAGGCAGCAGACAGAGGGGATTGCTTGCCACTGAGGGAGTAGTTGTATAAAGGACTCCGATTGGCCATCTGCATTCCAACATTCTAAGGTGACGCAGGGGGAAAAGGAAAGGCCTCAGGCAGTCAGACACTGCGGCCCACAGCAATGACGGATCAGGACCACACTCGGCACACAGGGGCCCAATGGCCCACTTCACAACCTGGTGTGGTTTAGGGCAGAATGGGCCACGAATGATGGGATTTGCAGTACCTTCACCTGATTCACTTTCCAAACAGCACTGTAGCCCCTATAAATCACAGACCAGGCCCAAAATTGACAGCAAGGCTTCCTCAACTTGATTTTCCTGACTAGGCCCCCAACAATGACAGCACAAGACCAAACTTGGCACACACACACACACCCAAGATCCACTTTACATCCTGGTGCACATTGAGAGGATGGACCATGGATGATGGGATTTGCAATACTCTAATTCCCTTCCTCTGAGCACTGCAGCCCACACCAATGACAGATCAGGACCAAACTTGGCACACAAGAGGCCCAATGGCCGACTTTACAACCTGGTGCAGTTTAGGGCAGGATAGGCCACAAATGATGGGATTTGCAGTACCTTCACCCGATTCACTTCTCACAGAACATTGCAGCCCCTACAAATCACAGACCCAAACTTGGCACAAAGAGCCCTCATGACCGACTCTACATCCTGGTGTGGTTTGAAGGAGTATGGACCATGGATGATGGGACTTGAAGTACCTTTACTCATTTCCCGAGACCCCTGTGACCCTCATCCAACGACCGATCAAGACCAAACTAGGCACACAGAGCCCTCATGACCCACTCTACATCCTGGTGCAGTTTGGAGGAGGGTGGACCATGGATGATGGGACTTGAAGTACCTTCATTCACTTCCTGAGAGCGGTGCGACCCCCACGAATGACAGATCGGGACCAAACTTGGCACACCGAGCCGCCATGACCCACTCTACGTCCTGGTGCAGTTTGGAGGAGGATGGAGCACGGATTATGGGACTTGCAGTACCTTCACTCCCTTCTTGATACCACTGCAACCCCCACGAATGACGGATCGGGACCAAACTTGGCACACAGAGGCCCCATGACCCACTCTACGTCCTGGTGCAGTTTGGAGGAGGATGGAGCACGGATTATGGGACTTGCAGTACCTTCACTCCCTTCTTGATACCACTGCAACCCTCACGAATGACAGATCGGGACCAAACTTGGCACACAGAGCCGCCATGACCCACTCTACGTCCTGGTGCAGTTTGGAGGAGGATGGAGCACGGATGATGGGACTTGAAGTACCTTCACTCCCTTCCTGATACCACTGCGACCCCCACGAATGACGGATCGGGACCAAACTTGGCACACAGAGGCCCCATGACCCACTCTACATCCTGGTGCAGTTTGGAGAAGGATGGAGCACGGATGATGGGACTTGCAGTACCTTCACTCCCTTCTTGATACCACTGCAACCCTCCCACTCTCGTCGAATGACGGATCGGGACCAAACTTGGCACACACGAGGCCCCATGACCCACTCTACGTCCTGGTGCAGTTTGGAGGAGGATGGAGCACGGATGATGGGACTTGCAGTACCTTCACTCCCTTCCTGATACCACTGCGACCCTCACGAATGACGGATCGGGACCAAACTTGGCACACAGAGCCGCCATGACCCACTTTACATCCTGGTACAGTTTGGAGGAGGATGGAGCATGGATTATGGGACTTGAAGTACCTTCACTTGCTTCCTGATACCACTGCGACCCTCACGAATGACGGATCGGGACCAAACTTGGCACACAGAGCTGCCATGACCCACTCTACGTCCTGGTGCAGTTTGGAGGAGGATGGAGCACGGATGATGGGACTTGAAGTACCTTCACTCCCTTCCTGATACCACTGCGACCGCCACGAATGACGGATCGGGACCAAACTTGGCACACACGAGGCCCCATGACCCACTCTACGTCCTGGTGCAGTTTGGAGGAGGATGGAGCACGGATGATGGGACTTGGAGTCCTTTTACTGACTCCCAGAGCCACATAAACAACAGATAAGGACACAAGGCCTCCCTGAAACAACCCAAGCTAGTTCGAGAACCAAACCCAGCGGGAAGGGCCTGGATTTCGCAGGAAGAGCCGGGAATCCTGTGGGGAAGGCGGGGAGGGAAGGCCAGGCCTGCTCCCAAGGCCTGTGGCCTTTCCCAGGCGAGGCCTAGCCGGGCTCTCCCCATTCCCAAGCCCTGGCCCTCTCTCTCACCAGTCGAACTTGCCCACTTGGTCCTCGTAGACGGCTCCGGCTCCGAGAAGGAAGGCCGCCAAGAGGGAGAGCCGCCCCAGCGCCGCCATGACACCAGGAAAGACCTCCACCGGAAGTGGGGAGAGAGTGGAACCGGAAGTTGCGAAAGGACCCCTTCTAAGGTGTCTATGCAGAACGCCTGAATGGAAAGTAGAATTTCAAATGGATAGATATTAATATTATATATATCTAGATAATATATAATAACATTGATTTGGAATCGTAATAATTTTGGGGTGAATTTCCTTTTTTTGGATCAGGCACTGGCGTAGCCGCCTAAATTCTTTCCCCTGGGGTCCTTCCCAGCCCAGCCTTCCCAGCTCAGCCCACGTGGGAGAGAGAGAGGGAGAGAGAGGCAGCAGCAGCCATGCCCAAGTCCAGGAGAGACAAGAAGGGTCAGTAGGCAACTATTGTTATTGGTTATTGTTATGGATTACTATTGATCTTATGGGCTGGGTGGGTGCTCAGGATCCTGGTGTGTCTGTTGACTTATAAGCAAGCCCTAGCCTTGGAATATCCTTATTTATTATTATTATTATATTTTATTATTATATTTTTTATTATTATGGATTATTATTGATCTTATGGGTTGGGTGGGGTGTCCTCAGGGTCCTTGGTGTGTCTGTTGACTTAGATTAAGCAAGCCCTAGCCTTGGAATATCATTATCATTATTATTATATTTTATTATTATATTTTATTTTTATTATTATATTTTATTATCATTATTATGGATTATTATTGATCTTATGGGCTGAGTGGGTGGGTGCTCAGGGTCCTGGTGTGTCTATTGACTTAGAAGCAAGCCCTAGCCTTGGAATATCATTATTATTATTATTATTATTATATTTTATTATTATATTTTATTATCATTATTATATTTTATTATCATTATTATGGATTATTATTGATCTTATGGGTTGGGTGGGTGGGTGCTCAGGGTCCTGGTGTGTCTGTTGACTTATAAGCAAGCCCTAGCCTTGGAATATCATTATTATTCTTATATATTTTTATTATTATATGTTGTTGTTATTATTATGGGTTATTATTGATCTTATGGGCTGGATGGGTGGGTGCTCAGGGTCCTGGTGTGTCTGTTGACTTATAAGCAAGCCCTAGCCTTGGAATATCCTTATTTATTTATTTTTATTATTTATTTCTATTATTATTATATCTGTTATTATTATTATTATGGATTATTATTGGTCTTATGGGTTGGGTGGGTGGGTGCTCAGGATCCTGGTGTGCCTATTGACTTATAAGCAAGCCCTAGCCTTGGAATATCCTTATTTATTTATTTTTATTATATATATATATATATATATTATTGTATTTTTATTTATTATTATGGATTATTATTGATCTTATGGGTTGGGTGGATGGATGCTCAGGATCCTGGTGTGTCTGTTGACTTATAAGCAAGCCCTAGCCTTGGAATATCCTTATTATTATTATATTTTATTATATTTATTATATTTTATTATTATTATTATTTATTTAATCGGCTTCTATGCCGCCACTCCCGGCTTCTATGCCGCCACTTCATCTTATGGGTTGGGTGGATGGATGCTCAGCATCCTGGTGTATCTATTGGCACACACACACACATATATATATATATGCCCTAGTCTTGAAATATCCTTAATTATTATTATTTATCGATTATTATTGATCTTATGGGTTGGGTGGATGGATGCTCAGGATCCTGGTGTGCCTATTGACTTATAAGCTAGCCCTAGCCTTGGAATATTCTTACTTATTATTATATTTTATTATTATTATATTTTATTTTTATTATTATTAATTATTATTATTTTATTTTTATTATTTTATTATTATTATATTTTTATTATTATTATTATGTTTTATTTTATTATTTTATTTTATTATTATTTCCCACAGTTTCCCTGACCAAAACCAGCAAGAAAGGCCTGGAAGTCAAGCAGAACTTGATCGGGGAGGTAAGGCCCATCTGCACTAGGGAATTAACCCACTTCAGTACAGCTTTAACTGTATGGAAGGCTCTGTGTGTGAGAGAGAGAGAGTGAATATATCTCTATATATACACACACACACACACACACAATTATTAGATATAATTTCCCTATTGTTAAGATAATAATTATCTTAATAATAGGGAAATAATATTATATATATTGTATATTAATATATATATTTAAGATAAGATATATTTTAAAGTATTATCATCTTGATAGCAAAATAATATTATATATTGTATATTATATATTATTTCCCTACTATAATTATTATCATCTATATATTATGTATTGTATATTATTATATATTATCAAGATAATTATCATCTTAATATGGAAATAATATTATATATATTGTATATTATTCTATATTATTGCTCTATTATTAAGATAATTATCATCTCAATATGGGGATATATATATATATATAGTATATTATTATATATTATTGCCCTATTATCAAGACAATTATCATCTAAAAAGGGAAATAATATTATATATATTGTATATTATTATATATTGTTGCTCTATTATTAAGAAAATTATTTTCATCATAATAGGGAACTTATATATATATATAATATTATTATATATTATTTCCCTATCATTAAGACAATTATTATCATCTTTAAAGGGAAATAATATTATATATATTGTATATTATTATATATTATTTCCATATTATTAAGAGAATTATCATCACCTATTATTTATTATTTTTCTTATATATGCTTATTTATGTACTTTATTTTTTGATTTATTCTCATTATCCCTTCCTGCTAATTCTCCGAAACCCTTTTGCCTCCAGTTGCGGAAATGCGTGGAGACCTACAAGCGCCTCTTCCTCTTCTCCGTGGCCAACATGAGGAACAACAAGCTCAAGGACGTGCGCAACGCCTGGAAGCACAGCAGGTAAAGATGGGCATCGCTCTGGGTTGCGAGCTTGCCTTTTCTCCACTTGGTTCTCCCAACAACTCTTGAAGGCAGGCCATTCGTCTGGATCCTCCATTGGTTTCCCTTTGGTCTTGGTCGTCCATTGGTCATCCTTTGATCTTGGTCTTCCATTGGTTTTTCATTGGTCTTGGCCTTCCATTGGTTTTCCACTGATCTTGACCTTCCATAGGTCTTGATCTTCCATTGATCCTGGCCTTCCATTGGTTTTCCATTGATCTTGGTCTTCCATTGGGCTTGGCATTCCTTTGGTCTTGACCGTCCATTGGTTTTCTGTTGGTCTTGGTCTTCCATTGGTCATCCTTTGATCTTGGCCTTCCATTGGTTTTCCATTGGTCTTGGTCTTCCATTGGGCTTGACCTTCCATTGGTCTTGGCATTCCTTTGGTCTTGACCGTCCATTGGTTTTCTGTTGGTCTTAGTCTTCCATTGGTCATCCTTTGATATTGGCCTTCCATTGGTCTTGGTCTTCCATTGGGCTTGATTTTCCATTGGTGTTGACCTTCCTTTGGTCTTGGCATTCCTTTGGTCTTGACCTGCCATTGGTCTTGATCTTCCATTGGTTTTCCACTGGTCTTGACCTTCCATAAGTCTTGATCTTCCATTGGTGTTGACTTTCTATTGGTCTTGACCTTCCATTGGTTTTCTATTGGTCTTGGTCTTCCATTGGGCTTGACCTTCCATTGGGCTTGGCATCTCATTGGTCTTGATCTTCCTTTGTTCTTGATCTTCCATTGGGTTTCCACTGATCTTGACCTTCCATAAGTCTTAATCTTCCATTGGTCTTGATTTTCCATTTTGCTTGACCTTCCATTGGTCTTGGCATTCCATTGGTCTTGGTCTTTCATTGGTTTTCCATTGGTCTTGTCTTTCATTGGTCCTGGTTTTCCATTGGTGTTGACTTTCCATTGGTCTTGACCTTCCATTGGTTCTCTATTGGTCTTGGTCTTCCATTGGTCTTGGTTTTCCATTGGTGTTGACTTTCCATTGGTCTTGGTCTTCCATTGGTCTTGGTCTTCCATTGGTTTTCCACTGGTCTTGACCTTCCATAAGTCTTGCTCTTCCATTGGTCTTGGTCTTTCATTGGTTTTCCATTGGTCTTGGTCTTCCATTGGCCTTGGTTTTCCATTGGTCTTGACTTTCCATTGGTCTTGACCTTCCATTGGTTCTCTATTGGTCTTGGTCTTCCATTGGTCTTGGTTTTCCATTGGTGTTGACTTTCCATTGGTCTTGGTCTTCCATTGGTCTTGGTTTTCCATTGGTCTTGACCTTCCATTGGTTCTCCATTGGTCTTGACTTTCCATTGGTCTTGACCTTCCATTGGTTCTCTATTGGTCTTGGTCTTCCATCGGTCTTGGTTTTCCATTGGTCTTGACTTTCCATTGGTCTTGGTCTTCCATTGGTTTTCCACTGGTCTTGACCTTCCATAAGTCTTGCTCTTCCATTGGTCTTGGTCTTTCATTGGTTTTCCATTGGTCTTGGTCTTCCATTGGTCTTGGTTTTCCATTGGTCTTGACCTTCCATTGGTTCTCTATTGGTCTTGGTCTTCCATTGGTTTTCCATTGGTCTTGGTCTTCCATTGGTCTTGGTTTTCCATTGGTGTTGACTTTCCATTGGTCTTGGTCTTCCATTGGTCTTGGTCTTTCATTGGTTTTCCATTGGTCTTGGTCTTCCATTGGCCTTGGTTTTCCATTGGTCTTGACTTTCCATTGGTCTTGACCTTCCATTGGTTCTCTATTGGTCTTGGTCTTCCATTGGTTTTCCATTGGTCTTGGTCTTCCATTGGTCTTGGTCTTCCATTGGTCTTGGTCTTCCATTGGTTTTCCACTGGTCTTGGTCTTTCATTGGTTTTCCACTGGTCTTGACCTTCCATAAGTCTTGCTCTTCCATTGGTCTTGGTCTTCCATTGGTTTTCCACTGGTCTTGGTCTTTCATTGGTCTTGGTTTTCCATTGGTCTTGACCTTCCATTGGTTCTCTATTGGTCTTGGTCTTCCATTGGTCTTGGTCTTCCATTGGTTTTCCACTGGTCTTGGTCTTTCATTGGTGTTGACTTTCCATTGGTCTTGACCTTCCATTGGTTTTCCATTGGTCTTGGTCTTCCATTGGTCTTGGTTTTCCATTGGTCTTGACCTTCCATTGGTCTTGCTCTTCCATTGGTCTTGGTTGGTCATTGGTCTTCCATTGGTCTTGGTTTTCCATTGGTCTTGACATTCCATTGGTCTTGGTCTTCCATTGGTGTTGCAATTCCATTGGTCTTCAACTTCTATTGTGTATCCATTGGTCTTGGTCTTCCATTGGTTTTCCATTGGTCTTGGTCTTCCATTGGTCTTGGTTTTCCATTGGTCTTGACCTTCCATTGGTTCTCTATTGGTCTTGGTCTTCCATTGGTTTTCCACTGGTCTTGACCTTCCATAAGTCTTGCTCTTCCATTGGTCTTGGTCTTCCATTGGTTTTCCATTGGTCTTGGTCTTCCATTGGGCTTGACCCTCCATTGGTCTTGATTTTCCATTGGTGTTAACCTTCCATTGGTCTTGGTCTTCCATTGGTTTTCTATTGATCTTGGTCTTCCATCGGTCTTGGCCTTTCATTGGTTTTCCCATCTTCTTTGTTCCAGGATCTTCTTTGGGAAAAACAAAGTGATGATGGTGGCGTTAGGACGGAGCCCGGCGGACGAATTCAGGGACAACCTGCACCAGGTGAGGCCTGCCTGTCTCCCCAATGGAGGTAGAGTGACCCTCAGTCTGTGTGTGTGCTTTCCATCCCTCTTGTATTGGCTCTCCTCCCTCTTTTCCAGGTCAGCAAACACCTTCGGGGAGAAGTGGGCCTCCTCTTCACCAACCGCACCAAAGAGGAAGTCATCGAGTAAGTCTCCCTCCGCCCTCCCTCCCTCCCTTTAGGAATCCGTTGGTCGGATCCCGGTTTGATCCTTCTGGGCATTGTAGTCCAATGTGTTTAATGGCCGCCTTCCTGCCTTCCTTCCCTCCGCAGCTGGTTCTCGCAGTTCCAGGAGTCGGACTTTGCCCGTTCGGGGAACCGGGCCACCTTCGCGGTCAGCCTGGACCAGGGCCCCTTGGAGACCTTCCCGCACTCCATGGAGCCCCAGCTGCGCCAGCTGGGCCTCCCCACCGCCCTCAAGAAAGGTGTGTGGCCCCTTTAAGAGGGGCCCTGTCAAAAGGAAGGAGGCCCGCTTCCTTTCTCACGTTTCCCGTCTTCCACTTGCAGGAGTCGTGACCCTCCTCGCTGACCACGACGTCTGCAAAGAAGGGGACGTCTTGACCCCAGAACAGGCACGGATTCTGGTGAGAAGCCCCCCCCCCAAACCCTTTTTTTGGGATCCGGACACCCCAAAACACAAGGCCCTCTATTTCTGGAGAGCCAATCCATTGAAACTCAGGCAGAGAAAGTAGTATTTTTAATTATTTATTATTATTATTATATTTATTTATAATAATTTATTATTATATTTATTTATAATATTTTATTGTGTTATTTATTATATTTATTTATAATATTTAATTATTATTTATTATTATATTTATTTATAATAATTTATTATATTTATTTATAATATTTATTGTGTTAATTATTATGTTTATTTATAATAATTTATTATGTTATTTATTATTATATTTATTTATAATTTATTATGTTATTTAGTATTATATTTTTATAATAATTTATTATGTTATTTAGTATTATATTTATTTATAATAACTAATTGTTATTTACTGTTATATTTATTTATAGTAATTTATTGTTATTTATTGTTATATTTATTTATAATAATTTATTGTTATATTTATTTATAATTATTATGCTATTTATTATTATAGTTATTTATATTTTATTGTGTTATTTATTATATTTATTTATTATATTTTATTGTTATTTATTATTATATTTATTTATAATAATTTATTGTGTTATTATTATTTATTTATAATATTTTATTGTGTTATTTATTATTATATTTATTTATAATAATTTATTATGTTATTTATTATTATATTTATTTATAATTTATTGTTATTTAGTATTATATTTATTTATAATAATTTATTATGTTATTTATTGTTATATTTATTTATAATTATTATGCTATTTATTATTATATTTATTTATAATATTTTATTGTGTTATTTATTATATTTATTTATTATATTTTATTGTTATTTATTGTTATATTTATTTATAATAATTTATTGTGTTATTTATTATTATATTTATTTATATTTTATTGTGTTATTTATTATTTATTTATAATAATTTATTATGTTATTTATTATTATATTTATTTATAATTTATTATGTTATTTAGTATTATATTTTTATAATAATTTATTATGTTATTTAGTATTATATTTATTTATAATAACTAACTGTTATTTACTATTATATTTATTTATAATAATTTATTGTTATATTTATTTATAATTATTATGCTATTTATTATTATATTTATTTATAATAATTTATTATGTTATTTATTATTTTATTTATTTATAAATATGTTTATTATTTATTTATTGCTATATATTTATTGGCATACTAGCTTGGGGCATTTGTCGGATGGGATCAGTGCTCTCTGGAGAAGGGTGAACTACAACTCCCATATGTCAAGGTCAATCACGCCCCCCCCCCCCTCCAAAACCACCAACCCACCTGTAAGCACAGTTGGCCATCTTGGGTCTGCATGCCAAGTTCGGCCCAGATCTGACTTCTGGATAAAGGTGAACTACAACTCCCAAAATCAAGGTCAACTCCCAGAAACCCCTGCAGTATGGTCAGTTGGGTCTTGGGGCTTCTCTGGTCCGTTCCCATCACCAATGATCCACTCAAGTCCCCTTGGGGAGATGGTGGTGGGGTATAAATACAGTATTATTATTATCCTCCCTCGAACCACACCAGGATGTGAAGTGGGTCAATGGGGAGGGGTGTGCCTAGTTTGGTCCAGGTCCAACATTCGTGGGGGTCGCAATGGTCTGTGGAAGTGGGAGCTGAATCGGGTGAATGTGTTGCAAATCCCATCATCGGTGGCCCATCCTCCCCTGAAATACACCAGGACAGTGTTTCCCAACCCTTTTTGAGCCGCGGCACACTTTTTACATGTACACAATCCTGGGGCACACCACCAACCAAAATGACACGAAACGACACTCTAACACAGTAATACATATAGTTAAGACGTTGTTAAAAGGTATTTATACACTCCGTGTGAAACCTGGGCCTGTTTCGATGAACACAACATAGATATCCTGGCAGGAATGGCAGAAAGACACAAACTTCCCACACAGAACTCCCATAACCAAGAGAAAATACTATAAGAGTTTGGTGGGCATTGACCTTGGGTTTTGGAGTTGTAGTTCACCTATATCCAGAGAGCACTGTGGACTCAAACAATGTTGAATCACGACCAAACTTGGCATGAAGACTCAATATGCCCAAATGCGAACACAGATGGAGTTTAGGGGAAATAGACCTTGACATTTGGGAGTTACAGTTTCTGGGATTTATAGTTGACACACAATCAAAGAGCATCCTGAACTCTTGCAACAATGGAATTGAACCAAACTTGGCATATTGAACTCTCATTACCAACAGAAAGTACTGAAAGGGTTTGCTTGGGCATTGACCTTGAGTTTAGAAGTTGTAGTTCACCTATATCCAGAGAGCACTGTGGACTCAAACAATGTTGGATCAGGACCAAACTTGGCATGAATACTCAATATGCCCAAATATGAACGCAGATGGAGTTTGTGGAAAATAGACCTTGACATTTGGGAGTTACAGTTTCTGGGATTTATAGTTAACACGCAACCAAAGAGCATCCTGAAGTCTTGCAACAATGGAATTGAACCAAACTTGGCATATCGAACTCTCATTACCAACAGAAAGTACCAAAAGGGTTTGCTTGGGCATTGACCTTGGGTTTGGAAGTTGTAGTTCACCTACACCCAGAGAGCACTGTGGAGTGAAATAATGATGGATCTGGACCACACTTGGTGGGGGGGGGGGGCTGCGTGCCTAGTGTGGTCCGTCATTCGTAGGGGTCGCGGTAGCCTGTGAAAATGGGAGCCAATCAGAAAGTGGGATATTCATTAGTAGTAGTAGTAATTGGGCTCCCTTAAGCTTTTCCCTGGTGGTGAAAATGGCGTCAAACCGCATTCGTTGTGCAGCGTAGACGCACCCACCGACACTCCCGGTGTCTCCTCGCTCCCAGAAACTCTTAGGCCACAAGATGGCGGACTTCCGAGTGACGATCCGGAGCGTCTGGAGCGCCGAGACGGGAGAGTTCGAAGTCTTGGTCGAAGGCGATGGAGACGCCGCGGAAGAGATGGAAGAAGGCGAGGAAGAGGAGGAGGAAGGCGAGTGACCCCAAGAAGAGAGAGGAAGGGGCACCCAGTGGACTCTCTTCCCCAAAAGGACCATCGAGAACATACGGAAAACCTTCCTTTGCGCGTGAATCCGGGACCGAGCTGGTCGTATTTATCAGAGAAGATGGATTATTTTTTGGCTATACATGCCGCTGCCTATAGAACGCCTTTATAAAACTCTGGACTTGTTGTCTTGTGAGTGATTATTACAGATAGATCGAAAGAATGTATGTACGTATGCATATACACACATATTTATATACAGGCACGTGTATATATATGTATACAGCACATATATATATTTATATATATATTTATATTTGTTTACTGTTCTTCCAGATTGGCTTATGTACAGTATATGAAGATGTATATACGTATTATGAATACAGGATGTACATGAAGATGCATATATACATGTTCTAAATATAGCATGTACATGAAAAGTACATATACATAATATGAATACAGCCTGCACATAAAGTTATGTGTGTGTATATATTTACAGTATATATACACACACACTTACATATATACATATATAAATAAAGCCTGTACATAAAGATGTATGCGTACATACGTATACAGCATATACAGTACACATAAATATGAATACTGCATATACATAAAGTATGTAAACATATATACAGCATGTACACACACACATATAGACACATACTGTATATACATATAAATACACCCTGTATATAAAGATGTGTGTGTGTGTGTGCATATATATATATATATATATACTGTACACACATACATATAAATACAGCCTGTACATAAAGGTGTGTGTGCATATATATATATACACACACACATACACATATAAATACAGCCTGTACATAAAGATGTATGTGTACATACGTATTGAGCATATACATATATAAATATGAATACTGCATATACATAAAGTATTTAAGCATCTTACGTATACAGCATATATATATATACAGCCTGTACATAAAGTTGTATGTGTACATACGTATACAGTATATACATACCTACATGAGTACCGCATATCCATAAAATGTGTAAACATATGTATACAGCATGTACATAAATCTATATATAGATTGCATATACACAAAGATGTATATATACATATTATGAATACAGGAAATGCAAAAAGATGTATATATACATATGTATACAGTATGTGTGTATGTGTACAACTGTGTAAGAACTGTTATCTAATCTGTATATCTCCGTATTAACAGCCATTTCCCAAACCAAATAGAATCCCCGTCACCATCAAAATGGGTTGAAACTGCATTAGTTTTCCAGTGTGGATGCACCCAAGGCCCCAAACAGAGTTTCCCTGAAGGAAAGCCGACCATTTTCTTACATATACATATGTGTGTATGTATGTGTATGTGACCATTTTCTTCCATTATATATGTGTGTAAGGAAATGGTCACACATATTTATATAAATATATACACATACATATATACACACACACATTTATATAAACATTTATACACACACATATATAAACATATATATACATATATGTATATATACACACATTTATATGCATATATATAAACATACATTTATATACACTCATATATACATATTTATATACACATTTGTATAAACACATTTATACACATACATACACACATGTATATTGTATATAAAAAAATATATACACACACATGTATACATACACATTTATATGCGTTTATATACACATACATACACACACACACATACATATATACTGTATATATACACACTAGCTTGGGGACCCAGCGGTGCCCAGGTTATTTGAGAAAGGCATTGTGTGCCCAGGTTGGTGTGCCTCAGTGGCAACCAATCATGTTGTTTGAATGTAGAGGCTTGGATGCTGGCCAATCAGAGTCCTTTATGCAAATACTCCCTCAGTGGCAACCAATCCTCTGTCTGGTGCCTTGGCATGTTGGGAGTTCTGAGGCTGGCCAATCAGAGTCCTTTTATGCAAATACTCCCTCAGTGGCAACCAATCCCCTCTGTCTGGTGCCTTAGAATGTTGGGAGTTCTGAGGCTGACCAATCAGAGTCCTTTATGCAAATACTCCCTCAGTGGCAACCAATCCCTCTGTCTGGTGCCTTGGAATGTTGGGAGTTCTGAGGCTGACCAATCAGAGTCCTTTATGCAAATACTCCCTCAGTGGCAACCAATCCCCTCTGTCTGGTGCCTTAGAATGTTGGGAGTTCTGAGGCTGACCAATCAGAGTCCTTTATGCAAATACTCCCTCAGTGGCAACCAATCCCCTCTGTCTGGTGCCTTAGAATGTTGGGAGTTCTGAGGCTGACCAATCACAGTCCTTTAGGCAAATACTCCCTCAGTGGCAACCAATCCCCTCTGTCTGGTGCCTTAGAATGTTGGGAGTTCTGAGGCTGACCAATCAGAGTCCTTTAGGCAAATACTCCCTCAGTGGCAACCAATCCCCTCTGTCTGGTGCCTTAGAATGTTGGGAGTTCTGAGGCTGACCAATCACAGTCCTTTATGCAAATACTCCCTCAGTGGCAACCAATCCCCTCTGTCTGGTGCCTTAGAATGTTGGGAGTTCTGAGGCTGTCCAATCAGAGTCCTTTATGCAAATACTCCCTCAGTGGCAACCAATCCTCTGTCTGGTGCCTTGGCATGTTGGGAGTTCTGAGGCTGGCCAATCAGAGTCCTTTTATGCAAATACTCCCTCAGTGGCAACCAATCCCCTCTGTCTGGTGCCTTAGAATGTTGGGAGTTCTGAGGCTGGCCAATCAGAGTCCTTTTATGCAAATACTCCCTCAGTGGCAACCAATCCCCTCTGTCTGGTGCCTTAGAATGTTGGGAGTTCTGAGGCTGACCAATCAGAGTCCTTTATGCAAATACTCCCTCAGTGGCAACCAATCCCCTCTGTCTGGTGCCTTAGAATGTTGGGAGTTCTGAGGCTGACCAATCAGAGTCCTTTATGCAAATACTCCTCAGTGGCAACCAATCCCCTCTGTCTGGTGCCTTAGAATGTTGGGAGTTCTGAGGCTGACCAATCACAGTCCTTTAGGCAAATACTCCCTCAGTGGCAACCAATCCCCTCTGTCTGGTGCCTTAGAATGTTGGGAGTTCTGAGGCTGACCAATCAGAGTCCTTTAGGCAAATACTCCCTCAGTGGCAACCAATCCCCTCTGTCTGGTGCCTTAGAATGTTGGGAGTTCTGAGGCTGACCAATCAGAGTCCTTTTATGCAAATACCCTCAGTGGCAACCAATCCCCTCTGTCTGGTGCCTTAGAATGTTGGGAGTTCTGAGGCTGGCCAATCAGAGTCCTTTATGCAAATACTCCCTCAGTGGCAACCAATCCCCTCTGTCTGGTGCCTTGGCATGTTGGGAGTTCTGAGTCTGGCCAATCAGAGTCCTTTATGCAAATAATCCCACAGTGGCAACTAATCGAAACGCTGCCACATATACATATTTATATACACGCACAGGAAAACACTATTAACAGTAACATTTGAGACGTTTTATTCCAATGTGCCTGCAATCTCGGTTTCGACACAAACTCCTTCGTATTTCCTCAAAGCAGGACGCAATTTCGATCTCAGGCCGGCGCGGAGCCTGGACTCCCGTTCCCATCGTCCCCGGGACGGAAGGAGTGCGTTGTGCGAAGGCCACTGCTCACCTGGGATTGATTTAAGGCAAAACCGGTGCGGGATCTGGAAGCTCAAAGGGAGGGCGATCGGGGGGAGAGGGACGGACACACACACACCTGTGCGTGGCTCATGGGACCCGCAGTCAGCGGAAGTAGTTGGGGCAATCGTGGGCGGAGCGGCGCCAGGCTTGCTCAAAGGCCTCCACCACTTTGGGCTCCAGGGGCCCTTCTTCGGCACACCGCAGGTTCTGCTGCAGCTGCTCCAGGTTGGACGCCCCCAGGATCACCGCGTCCCCAAGGCCGCCCTGCAAGCAGAAGGAGAGAGCGCAAATCCCATCATCCTGGGCTGGGTGGCCATCTGCCAGGAGGGCTTCGATTGCGGATCACGGAATGGGGTTGGACTAGATGGCCTTTGGGGGTCTCTTCCAAATCTATCATATTATTATTATTATTATTATAGAATCCTAGAGTTGGGAGGGACCCCCCAAAGGCCGTCCACCCTCTGCTTCATAATAATAATAGTAATAATAATAATAGAATCCTAGAGTTGGGAGGGACCCCCAAAGGCCGTCCACCCTCTGCTTCACAATAATAGTAATAATAATAATAGAATCCTAGAGTTGGGAGGGACCCCCTAAAGGCCATCCACCCTCTGCTTCATAATAATAATAACAACAATAATAATAGAATCCTAGAGTTTGGAAGGGACCCCCAAAGGCCGTCTACCCTCTGCTTCATCATAATAATAATAATAGAATCCTAGCGTTGGGAGGGACCCCCAAAGGCCATTCACCCTCTGCTTCATAATAATAATAGTAATAATAATAATAGAATCCTAGAGTTTGGAAGGGACCCCCAAACGCCATCCACCCTCTGCTTCATAATAATAATAATAATAATAACAACAATAATAATAGAATCCTAGAGATTGGAAGGGACCCCCAAAGGCCGTCCACCCTCTGCTTCATAATAATAATAATAATAATAACAACAATAATAATAGAATCCTAGAGTTTGGAAGGGACCCCCAAAGGCCGTCCACCCTCTGCTTCATAATAATAATAATAATAATAATAATAATAGAATCCTAGAGAGGAAGGGACCCCAAAGGCCGTCCACCCTGGAATAATAATAGAATCCTAGAGTTGGGACCCCCAAAGGCCATTCACCCTCTGCTTCATAATAATAATAATAATAATAATAATAGAATCCTAGAGTTGGGAGGGACCCCCTAAAGGCCATCCACCCTCTGCTTCATAATAATAATAATAATAATAATAATAGGATCCTAGAGTTGGGAGGGACCCCCAAAGGCCATTCACCCTCTGCTTCATAATAATAATAATAATAATAATAGAATCCTAGAGTTGGGAGGGACCCCCAAAGGCCATCCACCCTCTGCTTCATAATAATAATAATAATAATAATAATAGTATCCTAGAGTTGGGAGGGACCCCCAAAGGCCATCCACCCTCTGCTTCATAATAATAATAATAATAATAATAGAATCCTAGAGTTGGGAGGGACCCCCAAAGGCCATTCACCCTCTGCTTCATAATAATAATAACAATAATAATAATAGAATCCTAGAGTTGGGAGGGACCCCCAAAGGCCATCCACCCTCTGCTTCATAATAATAATAATAATAATAGGATCCTAGAGTTGGGAGGGACCCCCAAAGGCCATCCACCCTCTGCTTCATAATAATAATAGTAATAATAGAATCCTAGAGTTGGGAGGGACCCCCAAAGGCCATCCACCCTCTGCTTCATAATAATAATAATAGGATCCTAGAGTTGGGAGGGGACCCCCAAAGGCCATCCACCCTCTGCTTCATAATAATAACAATAATAATAATAATAGAATCCTAGAGTTGGGAGGGACCCCCAAAGGACATCCACCCTCTGCTTCATAATAATAATAGGATCCTAGAGTTGGGAGGGACCCCCAAAGGCCATCCACCCTCTGCTTCATAATAATAATAATAATAATAGAATCCTAGAGTTGGGAGGGACCCCCAAAGGCCATCCACCCTCTGCTTCATAATAATAATAATAATAATAATAGAATCCTAGAGTTGGGAGGGACCCCTAAAGGATATCCACCCTCTGCTTCTTAATAATAATAATAATAATAATAATAATAATAGAATCCTAGAGTTGGGAGGGACCCCCAAAGGCCACCCACCCTCTGCTTAATAATAATAATATTAATATTAATAATAATAATAGAATCCTACGTTGGGAGGGACTCAAGGGCGGCCTGAACCATGGTTACCTGCAGCTGGGAGTGGTGGTACATCCACCGGAGAGCGGCCGATGTGAGGCTGGGGGTCTCCTTGGCGCCGTAGGCTTCGCGGAGGGCGCCTTCCACCAGTGCGATCCCCTCAAAGTGGTGCTTCTTCCAGTACCTGGGAGGAAGACCAATTCCCTCAGGCCGCTCCCTTGGCCGTGCCCACCCACGCTGCCTGCCCGCCCCAAACTGACCACTGACCCACCTGTCCCGGTAGGCCTGGGCCCAGTCGTTCCCAAAGAAGCGCCCTTCCGGCTGCAGAGACAAGTCCTCGTACTTGTACTTCCCGGTCAGGAGTCCTCCTACGGTGGGAAACGGGGAAGGTTTAGGACCGTGATGGCGAACCTATGACACGCGTGTCGGCACTGATACGAGTGGCCATATTCAACGACACGCGAAGCAAGGAGCAGCTTTTAGCACCCTGAAATATTATTAATAATAAATATTTATTACATAGTTTATATTATTAATTATAATAATAAATATTTATTACATTGTTCGTATTATTAATAATATTTATTACATTGTTTGTATTATTATTAATAATAATAAATATTTATTACATTGTTTATATTATAAATATGTATTACATTGCCCATATTATTATTATTAATAATACTTATTACATTGTTCATATTATTATTATTAATAATAAATATTAATTACATTGTTCATATTATTATTAATATTAATAAATATTTATTACATCGTGCATATTATTATTAATAATAAATATTAATTACATTGTTCATATTAATAATTATTATTATTTATTACATTGTTCGTATTATTAATAATAATAATATCTTGCATTTCTCATATTATTATTATTAATAAATATTTAATACATTGTTTGTATTATTATTAATAATAATAAATATTTATTACATTGTTTATATTATAAATATTTATCACATTGCCCATTTTATTATTGTTTATATTATTAATTATAATAATAAATACTTATTACATTGTTCATATTATTATTAATAATAATAAATTATTACATTGTTTGTATTATTATTAATATTAATAAATATTTATTACATCGTGCATATTATTATTAATAATAAATATCAATTACATTGTTCATATTAATAATCATTATTTTTATTTATTACATTGTTCATATTATTAATAATAATCATATTTCTTACATTTCTCATATTATTATTATTAATTAATATTTATTACATTGTTCATATTATTATTATTAATCTCTATATCTTTATATATAATAAAGCAGAATGTTTGTATGCATGTATGTATGTATATGGGAGCGTTCTGATTGGCTCCCAGCCTCTACATTCTGACAACATGATTGGTTGCTAGTGAGGGAGTATTTGCATAACGCCTCTAATTGGCCAGCCAACACGAACATTCCGACACTCTAAACAGCCAGAGGGGGAGAAGGCAAAGGCCTGAGGCAGTCAGCCATGGTGGTTGTATCATAAATCAAACAATGCATTCTGCAGGCCTAGAGGTGGCATGACCGCCACCAAGGGGCCCTTGAGGGCATCGAGACGGTCCCCCGGACCCCTTTCCATCGGAAGCCGGCCTACCTGCCAGGGGGTTGTAGGCGTAGAAGCGCATCCCGAAATGCCGGAGGCAGGGCAGCAGCTCGGTCTCGACTTGGCGGGTGGTGGCGTTGTACATACCCTTTGGGGGGGGGGGAAGGAAAGGAAAGGTTGCCAACTGACCGGTCAATTCCCGGGCGGGGAATTCCACCGGCGGCGACGGCGCTCTCACCTGGTAGACGGAGGGCAGGACCCAGTGGTTGGCTTGGCACAGGGTGTAGATCTCGGCCACTTGCCAGGCGGCGTAGTTGGAGAGGCCCAGCTCCCGGAACTTGCCCTCGCGGTGGAGCTGGTCGCAGGCGGCCAGGGTCTCCCGGAGCGGGGCCTGGTGGTCCGGGGCGTGGAGGTAGAAGAGGGCCACGCGGGGGGTCTGCAGCCGCGCCAGGGAGGCCTCCAGCTGAGAGCGAAGGCCCTCCGCCGTCAGGCGCTGGCCCTGCCACGGGTTGGCCTTGGTGGCCACCGACCCTGCAAGCAAAGGGGAGAAGGAGGCCCTCAGGGCAAGGCCACGCCACACCAGCCCCAGGCCTTGCACAGGGGGGACAAGGCAGGCACTCTGCACACGCTCAGGGGATACTCTGAAGTGCAAGTCAGGGGGAAAATGCACTCTGCACAGGCTCAGAGGCTATGCTGGAAGTGCTAATGAGCAGGAATGCACTCTGCGCATGGCCAGAGGCTACTTTGTGAATACAGGTAAGGAGAAATGCACTCTGCACATGCTCAGAGGCCACTTTGTAAGTACACAGAAGGGTAAATGCACTCTGCACATGCTCAGAGCTATGCTACTAATGACTGAATACAGGTAATACAGGTAAGGAGAAATGCACTCTACACATGCTCAGATGCGAATCTGTAAGTACAGGTAAGGAGAAATGCACTCTGCACATGCTCAGAGGCCGCTTTGTAAGTACATAGAAGGGTAAATGCACTCTGCACATGCTCAGAGGCTATGCTGGAAGTGCTAATGAGCAGAAATGCACTCTGCGCATGCTCAGAGGCTATTTAGCAAGGGCCGATGAGGCGAAATGCACTCTACACATGCTCAGATGTGAATCCGTAAGTACAGGTAAGTACAGGTAAGGAGAAATGCACTCTGCACATGCTCAGAGGCCGCTTTGTAAGTACACAGAAGGGTAAATGCACTCTGCACATGCTCAGAGGCTACTTACTGAATACAGGTAAGGAGAAATGCACTCTGCACATGCTCAGAGGCTATTTAGCAAGGGCCGAGGGGGGGAAATGCACTCTACACATGCTCAGATGTGAATCCGTAAGTACAGGTAAGGAGAAATGCACTCTGCACATGCTCAGAGGCTATTTAGTGAATACAGGTAAGGAGAAATTCACTCTGCACATGCTCGGAGGATATTCTGAAGCGTAAGTCAGGGGGAAATGCACTCTACACAGGCTCAGAAGATAACCCGTAATTGCAAAGGAGGAGAGATCCACTCTGCACATGCTCAGAGGATATCATGTACTTGCAAATAAGGGAAACTGCGCTCTGCACATGCTCAGAGCCAGCTTTGCCCTTTGGCACTCTGCCCATGCCCCGGAGGACTTTCGGTGAGCCAGCTGCTCTTTGCACATGCTCAGAAGATACCCTGTAACTGCCAAGGACACACTCTGCACACGCTCAGGAGGCACCTTGTAATTGCAAATGCACTCTGTGCATGCTCAGATTTGGCTCTGCACTTTGGCACTCCAGGAAAGACACTCTGCGCGTGCATGCTCAGAGAGCATGTGCAGAGTGCACTTCTCCTCCTTGGAAATAATAGAGTCCCAGCTGCTCTTTGCACATGCTCAGAGGACAATCTGCAATTGCAAACAATAGAAAGGCACTCTGCGCAGGCTCAGAGGACAGCCTGCAGCTGCAAATAAGGGGAAATGCCGTCTGCGCGTGCGCAGAAGGCACCCTGTCATTGCCAATCCAGCCTGCCCGCCTGCCCTTTGGCTCTCCAGGGGAGGGCGCGCCCTCTGCCGGTGGAGCCCGGGCAGTGCACCCTCCTGCCCTCCCTCCGCGCATGCGCACACGCACCCTCCTTTTCTTTCGGGCCCAGCAGCTCCCCCAAAGTGCGCTCCGACTCCCCCTGGGCGTACATGGCGGCGCAGTCGAGGTCGCGGTGCCCGCGGGCTTGGAAGGCCCTTAGCATCTCCGCGCTGGCCTCCCGGCTCGCCCGCCGGCCGAACTCCATCGTACCCAGCACCGTCCGCACCCCTCCGCCCGCCATCCTCCTTTCCGCCGGACGCGGGCCTCGAACCCGGTGCCTTGGGAGCAGAAGGGCGGCTCTGCGCATGCGCCGGCGGCCGGGCACACTCCAAAGTCCCCCGAGGCGGTGTTCGAGTCAACGCCTCCTTTTGCGCATGCGCCTCCGGAGCAGACGGGCGGCTCTGCGCATGCGCTGTCGGCCGGGCAAATTCCAAAGTCCTGAGTCCATACCTCCTTCTGCGCATGCGCCTCCTCTACTCTTCCAGGGAAAGCTCCAAAGTCCCCGAGGGGGCGTTCGAGTCGACACCTCCTTCCGCGCATGCGCCTCCGGAGCAGAAGGGCGGCTCTGCGCATGCGCCGGCGGCCGGGCAAACTCCAAAGTCCTACGAGTCCATACCTCCTTCTGCGCATGCGCCGCCTCTACTCTTCCAGGGAAAGCTCCAAAGTCCCCGAGGCGGCGTTCGAGTCAGCACCTCCCTCTGCGCATGCGCCTCTTCTCCCAGGGAAAGCAGGGACCGTAGGGAAATTCCTCACCAGAGCCTCAGACGAAAAATGCTGACTCTGTGTAAGGGATCCTCTTGAGGCTGGAACTACAACTCCCAGCCTCCCCAGCGGTGCCTTTCTTCTCCTTTTCCGGGGCGGGTTTAGGTTTCAGCTGATTCAGAGCCAAACCCGAACCGGCGCCGGAGGGAAAGGAAAGCAAATTGGGCCGGTGCCTTCTTGCCAAGGAGGCTCCCACTCCCCAGGCTTGGAAACAAAGGAGCAGAGGTTGGGTCCCTTTAAGGTGAATATGCATAGTAGTAGTACACAACAACAAGAGCACCTCTTGGCTTTGGCATTGTGCTGCTGTTGTTTGCTTTGTCTCTAATGGGATGTTGGGGGGGCTTTTGCAAGAGCAAGCCCATTGAATGGCATTGGATTGGGAAACACCCCCCCCCCCCAATGCACTCTGTTCTTTCCAAAGGGGGTGGGGAATTAAGGGCTTCAACCTGGGCTAGAAAAGCCAGCTCTGAGCATGGGCAGAGTGCATTTGGCCTTATCTGTGCATATTAATTAGCCTCTGAGCATGGGCAGAGTGCAGTTCTGCTTATTTGCATTCAAAAAGTAGCCTCTGAGCATGGGCAGAGTGCATTTACCCTTATTTCCACTCACAAAGTAGCCTCTGAGCATGTTTGGAGTGCATTTCTGCTCATTAGCACTTCCCTCATAGCCTCTGAGCATGTGCAGAGTGCATTTCTGCTCATTAGCACTTCCAGCATAGCCTCTGAGTATGTGCAGAATGCATTTATCCTCATTAGCACTTCCAGCATAGCCTCTGAGCATGTTCGAGTGCATTTCCTCATTAGCACTGACAAGCCGCCTGAGCATGTTCAGAGTGCATTTCTGCTCATTAGCACTTCTGGCATAGCCTCTGAGCATGTGTAGAGTGCATTTCACCTTATCAGCCCTTGCTAAATAGCCCCTGAGCATGTGCAGAGTGCATTTCTGCTCATTAGCACTTCCAGCATAGCCTCTGAGCATGTGCAGAGTGCATTTCACCTTATCAGCCCTTGCTAAATAGCCTCTGAGCATGTGCAGAGTGCATTTCTGCTCATTAGCACTTCCAGCATAGCCTCTGAGTATGTGCAGAGTGCATTTACCCTTCTATGTACTTACAAAGCAGCCTCTGAGCATGTGCAGAGTGCATTTCTGCTCATTAGCACTTCCAGCATAGCCTCTGAGCATGTTCAGAGTGCATTTCTGCTCATTAGCACTTCCAGCATAGCCTCTGAGCATGTGCAGAATGCATTTCCGCTCATTAGCACTTCCAGCATAGCCTCTGAGCATGTGCAGAGTGCATTTCACCTTATCAGCCCTTGTTAAATAGCCTCTGAGCATGTGCAGTGCATTTCTGCTCATTAGCTCTTCCAGCATAGCCTCTGAGCATGTGCAGAGTGCATTTCACCTTATCAGCCCTTGTTAAATAGCCTCTGAGCATGTGCAGTGCATTTCTGCTCATTAGCTCTTCCAGCATAGCCTCTGAGCATGTGCAGAGTGCATTTCACCTTATCAGCCCTTGTTAAATAGCCTCTGAGCATGCGCAGAGTGCCTTTCCTTCTCATTAGCACTTCCAACATAGCCTCTGAGCATGTGCAGAGTGCATTTCTGCTCATTAGCACTTCCAGCATATGTATGTATATATGCATCTGACAATGTATATATGATGCATGTGCAGAGTGCATTTACCCTTCTATGTACTTATAAAGCGGCCTCTGAGCATGTGCAGAGCATTTCTCCTTACCTGCACTTTCAGATTAGCATCTGAGCATGTGTAGAGTGCATTGAGCAGAGTGGATTTCAGCTTAACTGTACTTATTAAATAGCCTCTGCGCATGTGCAGCGTAGCCTCTGAGCATGTGCAGAGTGCAGTTCTGCTTATTTGCACTTCCAACATAGCCTCTCAGCATGTGCAGTGCATTTACCCTTCTATGTACTTACAAAGCGGCCTCTGAGCATGTGCAGAGTGCATTTCTCCTTACCTGTATTCACTAAATAGCCTCTGGCCATGTGCAGAGTGCATTTCACCTTATCTGCACTTACGAGGGAACCTCTGAGCATGTGCAGGGTCATTGATCCTAATTGAAAGCAGCAGGGTGGCCGCTGAGCATGTGCAGAGTGCATTTAGCCTTATCTGCATGTACAAAGTGGACTCCGGGCATGCGCAGAGTGCAGTTCTCATATCCACACTTGGGAAAAACCTCTGAGGATATGCAGAGTGCATTTATCGTCAATCACAAAGTGGCTTCTGAGCATGTCCAGAGTGCATTTACTCGCACCTCTTTGGGAGACTGCTTTTCTAGCATTGCAAAACAAACTGGTGTGTTACCCTATTATTATCATTATTATCATTATTGCGATCGGCCTGGCGTAATTTCCCGGCAGGAAACCGAGTCATACCTACATAGGGTTTGGGGAACTATTTGTACTTACGCCCCACTTCCCTGCTCAGCATCCTCCCGACGGCCCTGCTGTGGGTGGCAATCCTATTTCTCCCTTTTACGCTGGGGTCCCCTAAAGGTCATCTAGACGCCGGGGTCCCCTAAAGGTAATCTGAATGGGCCCCACCCTGCCCGTGACGCGGCTGTGTGCTCTCTCCCAAGTGAGGAATGCTGCCTCGTCTTGCCTGGAGGCGCAAACAGGTCGGTGACGAGAATATTTCGACATTCCCGACCCGAAAGGCCCGACGCATCACTTCCCGGGAGGCCACATTGCGAAAGCATTGTTTTCAAATTGAAGTCCTAAGCCCAGGAAAAGCGCTGATGAGACTGGATTACCCTCCGATCACCTGACTTGGATCCCATGACCCCTTTGACCCTCGGCCTGGTGGTCAGCAAGGCTCAGGACAACTTGAGCCCTCCCTCCCTCCGGGTGTTTTGGACTCCCGACTCTGGCTTCATTCAGACGCGAGGGTTTAAGAAAACAGCTTCCTGGGTGCGATTCTGTTCAACGTTTCTCTCTGGAAACAGCAGTAACCTCGAGGCCCAGGTGCATGCTGCGTGATGTCATGGGTCACTACTATAGTCAGCTTGGGCCCAGGCTTGCAAAAGAGAAACCAACCTCATCCCAATTCCATTTTGCAGATTGGCATCGCGATGTCGGTCCCGGCGGGCAACGTTTCCGTCCTCTGCCCCAACGGGTCCCGGTGGGTGATGGAGGTCTTCAGCGAGTGTGCCCAGGACGGGTGGGACCTGGCCAGTGTCGTCCTGGGACTCGTCTCCATCCTTTGCTTCGCCGGCGCTTCTTTCCCGTAAGTCGCCCCCTATTCGATTGCCTATTCTAGTAGGGGGCGGGTCTAAGGGTGCAGTGGGTGGGGACAGGTGCAAAGTGGGTGGGGCTAGAAACTCAGGGGGTGGGGCTATAAGTGGGCGGGCTAGGTTTATGAGTGGGCTAGCACAGGGGGTGGGGCCAGGAGTACAATGGGAGGATGTAAGACAGCAGTGGGTGGGGACAGGTGTACATTGAGCAGGACTAGGAGCACAGTGGGGTGGGGCCAGATGTACAGTGGGTGGGGGTACCACAGGGGGGTGGGAGGAAGCACAGTTGGTGGGACCAAGAGTAGTGGGTGGGCAGGGCTAGGAGCTCAAGGGGCAGGGCCAAGAGCACAGTGAGCGGGGCTACCACAGTGGGTGGGACTAGGAGCTCAAGGGGTGGGGCCAAGAGTGCAGGGGGCGGGGCTACCACAGTGAGTGGGAGGAAGCACAGTGGGTGGAGCCAGTAGAGCTTGGTCAGAGGGGCTAAGACTACAGTGGGTGGGGCCACCCCAGAGGGTGGGGCCAAGAGCACAGAGGGTGGGACCAAGAATAGTGGGTGGGGCCAGTAGAGCTTGGTCAGGGGGGCTAAGACTACAGTGGGTGGGGCTACCACAGAGGGTGGGGCCAAGAGGGCAGAGGGTGGGGCCAAGAACAGAGGATGTGGCCAAGGACATACTGGGTGGGGCCAAGTTCAAAGTGGGAGGGGCCAGGAGTACAATGAGCAGGGCTGAGCATTGGGTGGGGTGAGGAGCAAAGTGGGTGGGACCAGATGTACAATGCAGGGGGTGGGATGAAGTGCGTAGTGGGTGGGACCAGAATAACACAGTGGGTGGGGCTAAGAGTGTGGTAGGTGGGGCTAGGCACACCGTGGGTGGGGCTGGGGTCCCATGGTGGGCAGGGCTAAGAGCAGTGGGTGGGACCAGGAACACAATAGGTGGGACCAGGACTACAATGGGTGGGTCTTAAAGCACTGTGGGCAGGGCTAAGAACAAAGTGGGTGGGGCCAGAAGAACACTGTGGGTGGGGCTAAGAGGTGGGGCTAGGCACACAGTGGGTGGGGCTGGGGTCACAGAGTGGGCAGGGCTAAGAGCAGTGGGCGGGACCAGGAACACAGTAGGTGGGGCCAGTACTACAATGGGTGGGTCTTAAAGCACAGTAGGTGGGGCCAGTACCACAGTGGATGGGGCTAAGAACAAAGTGGGTGGGGCTAAGAACAAAGTCCCGGGGTGGGGCAGGGCTAAGAGCAGTGGGTGGGACCAGGAACACAGTGGGTGGTGCCAGGACTACAATGGGTGGGTCTTAAAGCACTGTAGGTGGTGCCAGTACCACAGTGGATGGGGCTAAGAACAAAGTGGGTGGGGCTAAGAACAAAGTCCCGGGGTGGGCAGGGCTAAGAGCAGTGGGTGGGACCAGGAACACAGTGGGTGGGGCCAGGACTACAATGGGTGGGTCTTAAAGCACCGTAGGTGGGGCTAAGAACAAAGGGGGGGGCTAAGAACAAAGTCCCGAGGTGGGGCAGGGCTAAGAGCAGTGGGTGGGACCAGGAACACAGTGGGTGGGGCCAGGACTACAATGGGTGGGTCTTAAAGCACCCTAGGTGGGGCTAAGAACAAGGTGGGGGCTAAGAACAAAGTCCCGGGGTGGGGCAGGGCTAAGAGCAGTGGGTGGGACCAGGAACACAGTGGGTGGGGCCAGGACTACAATGGGTGGGTCTTAAAGCACCGTAGGTGGGGCTAAGAACAAAGGGGGCTAAGAACCAAGGCCCGTGGTGGGGCAGGGCTAAGAGCAGTGGGTGGGACCAGGAACACAGTGGGTGGGGCCAGGACTACAATGGGTGGGTCTTAAAGCACCCTAGGTGGGGCTAAGAACAAGGTGGGGGCTAAGAACAAAGTCCCGGGGTGGGGCAGGGCTAAGAGCAGTGGGTGGGACCAGGAACACAGTGGGTGGGGCCAGGACTACAATGGGTGGGTCTTAAAGCACCGTAGGTGGGGCTAAGAACAAAGGGGGGGGGCTAAGAACAAAGTCCTGGGGTGGGCAGGGCTAAGAGCAGTTGGCGGGACCAGGAACACAGTGGGTGGGGCCAGAACTACAATGGGTGGGTCTTAAAGCACCGTAGGTGGGGCCAGTACCACAGTGGGTGGGGCTAGGAACAAAGTGGGTTGGGCTGAGACCAAATTGGGTGGGACCAAGAGCATAGGGGTGTGTGGCTAGGGGTATGAGCACCGTGGCCGGGACCAATACTACAGTGGGCAGGGTTTAAGCTTCAAGCCACTCCCCTTTGTGCCTGCTCCTAGGCAGTTCTACCTGTCCTGCAAGACGGGGATGATGGACCAGGCGCTGTCGCTCTACTTCCTGCTGGGCTGGCTGGGAGGAGACTCCTTGAACCTCATTGGCTCCTTCCTGGCCGACCAGCTGCCACTCCAGGTAAAGGCCCGCCTCCTTTCCCAAGGCCGCGGATGACGGGAACCTGCGCCCCACTTATCCGCGGGTGGCGGTTACCCGTGTCTCCACCTGACCCTTTTCCTCGCCCCTTTGCCAGGTCTACACGGCCATCTACTACGTCCTGGCGGACCTTCTCATGATCTCCCTCTACGTTTACTACAAGGTCAAAAACCAGAACCGGACCCGTAAGTTGGCGCCGATCCTCCCCCTTTGTTTTGGACTCCAGCTCCCACAATTCCTCACACACACCCGGCAGGGGTTGGGGGTCCGGTGTGAGTTGACCCTTTTCCTTCGTCTTTCCAGTCTCGGCCTCCATCAACGCCGTCTTCGCCTCCCTCCTCCTCTTCGGCTCCGTTTCGGCCTTCTCCTCCCTGGACCGCCTGGACGCTCCTCCGGGCGACGGGGACCCCGCAGCCTTCAAAGGGAGGGCCCTCCTGGCCTTGACCGAAGCCCCCCCGGGCTGGGAGGTGAGGCCGAGAGAGTGTGACACCCCCCCCCTTTCAATTCGAACCCAGGCCAACGGAGTCACGGGCTTACCCATGATGCTTCTCCCGCAGCCTTTCACCCGGAAGGAAATCATCGGCTTCACCATCGGGTCGGTCTCCTCGGTGCTGTACTTGAGCTCCCGCATCCCCCAGATCTACACCAACGTAAGATGCCCTTCGGGATGAGTAGCGCGCCCGAGAGGCGTGATAAGCCCTGCCCATTTGATCCTCGGGGTCTGGGAATCCCTTGGACTACATCTCCCAGCATTCCTCGTCGCTGGCTGCTGGGATTTGCAGTCCAACCTCATGAGTTTCATTTGAGTTAAAAGGATCAGGTAGTCAATGATATGGGGGGGGGGGGTATATAAGCATGTGTGTCTGTATACAGTAAGTGTGTGTATATATGTGTATATGTATGTATATATGCATGTGTATACAGTATATATACATCTGAATACATGTCTATATATGTTTGTGTATATGTATGTCTGTATATGTGTGTATGTATATAAGCATGTGTGTATATAAATACAGTATGTGTATATATGTATATGTGTGTATATATGCATGTGTGTATGTATATGTGTGTATATGTGTGTGATATGTATATGTGTATGTATATATGGGTGTATGTGTGTTTATATGCATGTGTATATATATACGTCTGTCTGAATACATGTCTATATATGTTTGTGTGTATATGTGTATATGTATGTGTCTGTATATGTGTGTGTCTGTATATAAGCATGTGTGTGTAAATACAGTATGTGTGTATGTGTATATATGTGTATGTGTGTGTTTATGTGTAAATATACATGTGTATATATGCATACGTGTGTGTGTATATGTATATGTGTGTATTTGAGTGTGCTATGTGTACATATGTGTGTATGTATATAAGCATGTGTGTATAAATACAGTATGTATATATGTATGTATATATGCATGTGTATGTATATATATGTGTGTGTATATGTGTGATATGTATATATATGTGTGTGTATGTATATATGGGTGTATGTGTTTATAGGCATGTGTATATATACAAGTCTGTCTGAATACATGTCTATATGTTTGTGTGTATATGTGTATATGTATGTGTGTGTATGTATATAAGCATGTGTGTATAAATACAGTATGTGTATATGTGTGTGTTTATGTGTAAATATACATATGTATATATGCATACATGTGTATATGTGTGTATGTATTTGTGTATGCGTATATGCATGTGTGTATATGTGTGAGTGTGCTATGTGTACATATGTGTAGTAAATAAGCATGTGTGTATAAATACAGTATGTGTATGTGTTTATGTGTAAATATATATGTGTATATATGCATACGTGTGTATATATGTGTATATGCTATGTGGACATATGTGTGTATGCGTGTTTATATGCACATGTGTATATATATATATGTGTGTGTGTCTGAAGATATGTGTATATATATGTACGTGTCTGTGTATGTGAATATATGTATGCATGTATGTATGTATGAATGATGTACTGCAGGTCCCAGCAGCCCCACCATAGTGGGAGCCAGCCTTTCAAATCTGATTCTGGAGTCTCCAGGTTTAGGTAAGGGCAATGGGAGATGTAGTCCAAGCATGGGGTTCTTCCCAGGTTTCAATGCTCGGCTTGGAGTGGCCCAGTTTGGACTACAACTCCCATCTCTTTCAAGTTCCTTCCTAGCATTCATTCACAGCTAGGCTTAAGAGTTGACCCACTTTGGACTACAACTCTCATCTCTTTGGAATTCCTTCCCAGCATTCATTCAATACCAGGCTTGGAGTGGCCCAGTTGAGACTCCAACTCCCATCTCTTGGGTTGCGACGCTCCAGCGGCGCATGCTTCCAGCCCTCAATAAACCCACGTTGCCTCTTTCCTTTTCCTGCTTCCAGTTCAGGAGGAAGTCCACCACCGGGATCTCCTACTCGCTCTTTGCTCTGGTGATGCTGGGAAACACTCTGTACGGGCTCAGCGTCCTGGCGAAGAACCCGAACCCGGGGCAGTCGGAGGGGAACTACGTAGTCCATCACCTCCCCTGGCTGGTCGGGAGCCTGGGCGTCCTCTCCCTCGACGTCGTCGTATCCTTTTATTCCTTTGGGGGCGGAAAGAGCCTGGCTCAGGATGATGGGAGTCGCAGTCCGATCCTTATCAAAGGATCGGGAGAAGGGTGGCTCTCAAAATGCCAGCGGGAAGTGGACACTTCCTCTGCAGACCTCCAAAAGAGAGCAGGAAGTAGCTCTTCTCAAAATGGCCATCAGTCGTCGCTTCCTCTGCATTTCCTCCCAAAACAGTGGCAGGAAGCCAAGTTTTTCCTCCTCAAAGTGGGGACAGGAAGTCAAGTTTCCTTTACGGGAACCTCTCAAAAGGAAGTAAAGCAATCCCTCTCAAAATGGAGGCAGGAAGTTAATATTCCAAATGGGAAGAGGAAGGAAACTTCCCTCTGTCGTCCCTCTCAAAATGGGAAGCTTCCTCTCAAAAGGGGAGAGCAGGAAGTAACGTTTCTTCTGCAGTCCCTCTCAAAAGGGAAACAGGAAGTTAATAGGTCTGGGCATTCCAAATGGGAAGAGGAAGGAAACTTCCCTCTGTCGTCTCTCTCTCAAAAGGGGAGCAGGAAGTAATGTTTCTTCTGCAGTCCCTCTCAAAAGGGAAACAGGAAGTTAATAGGTCTGGGCATTCCAAATGGGAAGAGGAAGGAAACTTCCCTCTGTCGTGTCTCTCTCAAAAGGGGAGCAGGAAGTAATGTTTCTTCTGCAGTCCCTCTCAAAAGGGAAACAGGAAGTTAATAGGTCTGGGCATTCCAAATGGGAAGAGGAAGGAAACTTCCTCTGTCGTGTGTGTCTCCCAAGGGGAGCAGGTAGTTCTGTTTCTTCTGCTGTCTCTCTCAAAAGGGAAACAGGAAGTTAATAGGTCTGGGCATTCCTAATGGGAAGAGGAAGGATACTTCCCTCTGTCGTCTCTCTCAAAAGGGGAGCAGGAAGTAATGTTTCTTCTGCAGTCCCTCTCAAAAGGGAAACAGGAAGTTAATAGGTCTGGGCATTCCAAATGGGAAGAGGAAGGAAACTTCCCTCTGTCGTCTCTCTCAAAAGGGGAGCAGGAAGTAATGTTTCTTCTGCAGTCCCTCTCAAAAGGGAAACAGGAAGTTAATAGGTCTGGGCATTCCAAATGGGAAGAGGAAGGAAACTTCCCTCTGTCGTCTCTCTCTCAAAAGGGGAGCAGGAAGTAATGTTTCTTCTGCAGTCCCTCTCAAAAGGGAAACAGGAAGTTAATACGTCTGGGCATTCCAAATGGGAAGAGGAAGGAAACTTCCTTCTGCTATCCCTCTCAAAGAGAAGGAAAGCTTCCCCTAAAGTTCTTCCCAAAATGGGGGACAGGAAGTTGTAATTCTATAATAGATGTTTCTTCCGCAGTACTTCCCAAAACGGGGGCAGGAAGTAGTATTTGGTATTATATAATCTTCCACAGTTCCTGTAAAAATGGAGGCAGGAAGTGATGTTTCCTCCGCAGTACTTCCCAAAACAGGGGCAGGAAGTCGTAGTTGGCATTATATAATCTTCCGCATTTCCTGTAAAAATGGAGGCAGGAAGTGATGTTACTTCTGCAGTACTTCCCAAAACGGGGCAGGAAGTAGTAGTTGGTATTTTATAATCTTCCGCGATTCCTGTAAAAATGGAGGTAGGAAGTGATGTTTCTTCCGCAGTACTTCCCAAAACGGGGGCAGGAAGTAGTAGTTGGTATTATATAATCTTCTGCAGTTTCTGTAAAAATGGAGACAGGAAGTGATGTTTCTTCCGCAGTACTTCCCAAAACGGGGCAGGAAGTAGTAGTTGGTATTCTATAATCTTCCGCAGTTCCTGTAAAAATGGAGGTAGGAAGTGATGTTTCTTCCGCAGTACTTCCCAAAATGGGGGCAGGAAGTCGTAGTTGGTATTATATAATTGTCCGCAGTTCCTGTAAAAATAGAGTACTTCCCAAACTGGGGGCAGGAAGTCATAGTTGGTATTATATAATTTTCCGCAGTTCCTCTCAAAATGGTAGCAGGAAGTGATATGTCTTTTGCAATCCCTCTCTGAATGGGAACAGGAAGTTAGTACTCCTGTGCCTTCCCTTTCCAAATGGGAAGAGGAAGGAGACTTCCCAAAATGGCTGCCGGAAGTGTCCCTTGACACCGCGATACAGATTTCCTTCCAGTTCCTGGTCTACCGCCAAGGGAGGGCGTTGGCACCAATGGAAGAGGAAGCAGCGCTGCTCCGAGAGGAAGATCCTATAGAAAGCGGGCGGACGTGACCCGAACCCAAGATCCTTCTTCCTCTTCCGGGAACGGACACAGCTTTACCTTGGGAGACATAGTCCTCCAAACAGTTCTAGATCCTTTAAAAAATACGGCCAAAAGAAGGGATTGAATTTTTCGGAAACGGGCATCCGTCGCACTTTTTTTTGCACGATTTTGCTTTCTTTCACGAATCCGGCCACGTTTACCTTCCTTTCGCACGTGACTTAAAGGGACGGAGACACAATTATTTCGCGAAGGGAGCGTCACGTTTGGCTTGGAAGGGACGAAACAATCACGATAGACTTTCGGGTCGGTGTAAAAACATCTCTATCTCTTCTCTATATATAATAAAAGGGAATGTTTGTATGTTTGTGAGTATGTATGTATGTATGTATGTGGCAGCATTCTGATTGGCTGCCACTTTCACAGGCCACAGCGACCAGCGCGGGTGATGGACCTGCACCAAACTTGGTACACATAACCCCCCTGACCCCCTTTACGTCCTGGTGAGGTTTGGGGGAGAGGGACCACGGAATATGGGATTTGTAGTACTTTAAATCCCTTTGATTCCCACAGACCACTGTGGCCACCTCAAAGGACCAATACAGACCACACTTGGCACACACAGCCCCCATTACCCACTCTACGTCCTGGTGCAGTTTGGAGGAGGGCGGACAATGGATTATGGTACTTCCAGTACCTTCCCTCACTTTCCAAGACTGCTGCAAACCTACTCCAATGACTGATCAAGACCACACTTGGCACACATAACCCCCATGACTCCCTTTACGTCCTGCTGAGGTTCGGGGGGAATGGGACAATGGATGATGGGATTTGTAGTACTTTCACACCCTTCTGTTCCCACAGACCACTGTGGCCCCCAACAAACTGATAAAAACCACACTTGGCACACAGAGCCCCAGTGACCCACTCTACATCCTACTCCTGTTTGGAGGACGGCAGACCACGGATGATGGGACTTGCAGTACCTTCATTAATTTCATGATACAACTCCCAATAATGATGGATCAAGGCCAAACTTGGCAGACAGACCCTCCATGACCCACTCTACGTCCTGGTACTGTTTGGAAGTGGGTGGACCACAGATGATGGGACTCGCAGTACCTTCTGTAAATTCATAATACCACTCCAACTCCCAATAATGAGGGATTAAGGCCACACTTGACAGACAGACCCTCCATGACCCACTCTACCTCCTGGTGCTGTTTACAGGAGGGTGGCCCACGGATGATGGGACTTGCAGTACCTTCAGTAATTTCATGATACCACTGCAACTCCCAATAATGATGGATCAAGACCAAACTTGGCACACAGAGCCCCCGTGACCCTCTCTACATCCTGCTGCAGTTTGGAGGAGGGCAGACCATGGATGATGGGACTTCCAGTACCTTCCCTCACTTTCCAAGACTGCTGCAAACCTACTCCAATGACTGATCAAGACCAAACCTGGCACACAGAGCCCTCATGACCCACTCTACACCCTGGTGCAGTTTTGTGTGCGACGGACTACGGATGATGGGACTTGAAGTACCTTCACTCACTACCTAAAAACAACGCAACCTTCATCCATTCACCAATACAGACCAAACTTGCCACACAGAGCCCCCATGACCCACTCTACATCCTGCTGCAGGTTGGAGGAGGGTGGACCACAGATGATGGGACTTGCAGTACCTTCAGTAATTTCATGATACCACTGCAACTCCCAATAACGATGGATCAAGGCCAAACTTGGTACACAGAGCCCCCATGACCCACTCTACATCCTACTGCAATTTGGAGAAGGGTGGACCACAGATGATGGGACTTGCAGTACCTTCAGTAATTTCATGATACCACTGCAACCCCCACGTCCTGGTGCTGCCTGGAGGAGGGTGGACCACAGATGATGGGACTTGCAGTACCTTCAGTAATTTCATGATCCCACTGCAACTCCCAATACTGATGAGTCAAGGCCAAACTTGGCAGACAGAGCCCCTGTGACCCACTCTACATCCTGCTGCAGTTTGGAACAGGGCAGACCATGGATGATGGGACTCGCAGTGCCCTCACTCACTTCCTGACACCACTGCGAGCCACATAAATAATTGCTACAGACCAACTAATACATGTCTCAAATTACCCGGGTACCGCCGGGTCCCCAAGCTAGTTTCAATAATAAATAGGGGGGGAAAAACATGCTTTTTTGTGATTTATTTCCTTTTTTTGTCCTTTTTTTCACGTTATGGAGGCTCAAGGAGAAGACGGAGGTTTTCCAATCGAAGCGATACAGAATATATTTTGTTTCCAAAAGGGAAAAAAAAGAACAACAACCAACCAAATAAAACGGGAAAAGAAAAATTAAAATCAAAATAATAATAGTAATAATAATAATCACCAATTCTTTTGCATTCCATAGAAAATACAAAGAAAGCATTCCGGTTCGGAAGCGAGCCCTCGCTTCCAAGGGGGGGATAGGTGTTGTTATCCTGCCCCGCGTTACAGAGCGCCGAGTAAATAAAAGGGGACCGTTTTCCGCGGGGTTTGCAAAGGAAAAAGGGGGTCGGGAAACAACCGCCGCAATCAACGCAAAAAAGGGAAAAAACGGGAGGGGGAAAAAAAGTTTATACAGCTTTATTCGTCGGTCGTGATTCGGAAGGAAATACCGTATGACGGAGGACAAAAAAATGGCAGGCAGATGGCGAGGGAGAGGGAAGGGAAACCCAATGTTTTCTAAAGGAAGGAAGTAAACAAAAACGAAAAGGAGAAAGAGAGAGGAAGAGGAAATCTATAAGGAACCGCGTGGCGTGGTTTTGCGTGAGCGCCGAGTCGCCGACCAAGGTCTCGCTGGCCTGATTTTCCCCTCCTGCTCCTCCTCCTAACTCTGCTGCTTCCTCTTCAGAGCCTCCACCAGGTCGTTCTTCAGCGCTTCCTGCTTCGATTTGTCCGCAAGGGTCTGCACAGTCCTGGAAGGGGGGGAACAGGAAGGAAGGAAGGAAGGAAGGAAACGAATCAATACAGGCATTTCGTGAGAGCATGCAACCAAAAAAAGTTAGTTTGTGTGCGTGTCAACTGTAAAGGAAGACGTACGAAGTTGATTGGTTGAGCTTCGTTCGGGAAGATGGCTGAGCCTGGGACCTTTGATTACTGTGACATTATTGTTCAGGCTCAAGCTGCGCAGGTGCTCGGAGAGAGAAAAGAGTGAAGCGGAGAGAGATAATGTGTGTGTGTGTAAACCAGGGCTGCCCAGGAAGTCGATTGCAATTGACCAGTTGATCCCGGGACCGAAGGAGGTCGATCCCAGCCAATGGGGCGCTTCTCAGAGGGGGCGGAGCCAGGCCTCGCCAAGCCCCACCCCCTCTCCCGGCTAACGGCACTCCCAGCAGCTTCTCCAGGCTCGAGGATGGCAATGCCAAGCCAGCCTTGTGCTTGGCATTGCCATCCTCAAGGCTGGAGCAGCTGCTGGGAGCTCCAAAGCCAGAGGGGAGGGGGCGGGGCTTGGCACAGCCTGACTCCGCCCCCCCTCTGGCTTCCGCTCTACCAGCAGCTTCTCCAGGCTTGAGGATGGCAATGCCAAGCCAGCCTTGTGCTATCTATGTCACCACTGGCTTGGCATTGCCATCCTCAAGGCTGGAGCAGCTGCTGGGAGCTCCAAAGATAGAGAGGGGCGGGCTTGGCACAATCTGGCTCCGCCCCTCTGGCTTCCGCTCTACCAGCAGCTTCTCCAGGCTTAAGGAGGGCAGGGCCAAGTCAGCCTTGTGCTAGCTATGCCACCACTGGCTTGGCATTGCCATCCTCAAGGCTGGAGCAGCTGCTGGGAGCTCCAAAGATAGAGAGGGGGCGGGGCTTGGCACAGCCTGGCTCCGCCCCCCTCTGGCTTCCGCTCTACCAGCAGCTTCTCCAGGCTTGAGGAGGGCAGGGCCAAGCCAGCCTTGTGCTAGCTATGTCACCACTGGCTTGGCATTGCCATCCTCAAGGCTGGAGCAGCTGCTGGGAGCTCCAAAGATAGAGAGGGGGCGGGGCTTGGCACAATCTGGCTCCGCCCCCCTCTGGCTTCCGCTCTACCAGCAGCTTCTCCAGGCTTAAGGAGGGCAGGGCCAAGTCAGCCTTGTGCTAGCTATGCCACCACTGGCTTGGCATTGCCATCCTCAAGGCTGGAGCAGCTGCTGAAGCTCCAAAGATAGAGAGGGGCGGGGCTTGGCACAGCCTGGCTCCGCCCCCCTCTGACTTCCGCTCTACCTGCAGCTTCTCCAGGCTTGAGGAGGGCAGGGCCAAGCCAGCCTTGTGCTAGCTATGTCACCACTGGCTTGGCATTGCCATCCTCAAGGCTGGAGCAGCTGCTGGGAGCTCCAAAGATAGAGAGGGGGCGGGCTTGGCACAATCTGGCTCCGCCCCTCTGGCTTCCGCTCTACCAGCAGCTTCTCCAGGCTTAAGGAGGGCAGGGCCAAGTCAGCCTTGTGCTAGCTATGCCACCACTGGCTTGGCATTGCCATCTTCAAGGCTGGAGCAGCTGCTGGAAGCTCCAAAGATAGAGAGGGGCGGGGCTTGGCACAGCCTGGCTCCGCCCCCCTCTGACTTCCGCTCTACCAGCAGCTTCTCCAGGCTTGAGGAGGGCAGGGCCAAGTCAGCCTTGTGCTAGCTATGCCACCACTGGCTTGGCATTGCCATCCTCAAGGCTGGAGAAGCTGCTGGGAGCTCCAAAGATAGAGAGGGGGCGGGGCTTGGCACAGCCTGGATCCGGCCCCCTCTGGCTTCCGCTCTACCAGCAGCTTCTCCAGGCTTGAGGATGGCAATGCCAAGCCAGCCTTGTGCTAAGTATGTCACCACTGGCTTGGCATTGCCATCCTCAAGCCTGGAGAAGCTGCTGGGAGCTCCAAAGATCGAGAGGGGGCGGGGCTTGGCACAGCCTGGCTCCGCCCCCCTCTGGCTTCCGCTCTACCAGCAGCTTCTCCAGGCTTGAGGAGGGCAGGGCCAAGTCAGCCTTGTGCTAGCTATGCCACCACTGGCTTGGCATTGCCATCCTCAAGGCTGGAGAAGCTGCTGGGAGCTCCAAAGCCAGAGGGGAGGGGGCGGGGCTTGGCACGGCCTGGTAGGAGGTGCGCCCGTGCGAGCAAGGCGGCGGCGGGGGAAGCCACATCAAATGCCCTAGAGACGGCGGAACTTCCCCCAGCTCCTTCTCCCTCGCTCCTTCTCAGTGCACAGGCGCAGAAGCAAGATCGGACTAAAAAATTTAAAAATTTTTTTTTCAATTTTGGGGGGTCCGGATTTGCCGCCCCCACAAAGCTGCCACCCTAGGCCATGGCCTAGGGCAGTGTTTCCCAACCTTTTTTGAGCCATGGCACACCTTTTACATTTGCAAAATCCTGGGGCACACCACCAACCAGAATGACACAAAATGACACTCTAACACAGTCATACATATAGTTAATATGTTTATGAATGTATTTATACACTCAGTGTGAAACCTGGTCCTGTTTCGATGAACACAACATAGATATCCTGGCAGGAATGGCAGAAAGACAAACTTCCCACACAGAACTTCCATAACCAAGTGAAAATGCTATAAGAGTTTGGTGGGCATTGACCTTGAGTTTTGGAGTTGTAGTTCACCGACATCCAGAGAGCACTGTGGACTCAAGCAATGTTGGATCAGGACCAAACTTGGCATGAATACTCAATATGCCCAAATGTGAACACAGGTGGAGTTTGGGGAAAATAGACCTTGGCATTTGGGAGTTACAGTTTCTGGAGGGGAGGGGCCTTAAAAGACCAGCAGTCTCCCTCTCACTTAGATTGTCCCCTCCCTCCCTGCCAGGCTTGAATTGGGGTCGTGGGGTGCAGGAGCCTCACTCACCACCTGCGCAGCTCCTCGGGGGTCAGCGGGGCGGCCCGGGTGGGCATCTCAGGGCTGGCGAAGCAGACAGGAAGGAAAGTGGCGGGAGCCGGAGGGAGGCCGAGAGCGGTTTCGGGGAGGAGGGAGGGGCGGGGGCGGTGCTGGACTGAACCATCCGGCATTAGGCCCAGGGGGGGGGGGAGGCAAGAGGCGATCTCTACTTGGGGAAAGGGAGGCGGGCCTTCCCAATGCATGGAGAGGGAGACACCTAGTAGACAACGGGTGGGGAGGGGGGGTGGTTGTAATTCTGTGCCTTTATCGAGGTACGTTTCTTAGGGTTTTTATACTTCAACACACTAGACTCTTCCCCCCTCCTGGAGGTTCCAATTTCCCAAGGCACACCTGATGGTTGCTCACGGCACACTAGTGTGCCCCGGCACACTGGTTGAGAAACACTGGCCTAGGGTGGCCTTATGGGTAATCCGGGCCTGGGGGAGCTGCCGCCCAAAATAACAACGAAAGGCCCTTTGGCCAGATTCCGGTCTCCACAGGACAAACGGACGCAAAAGGGGGCCTCCGAGAGGTCCGCAAACCACAGCAAACCGGCGCCCTTGTGAACGCACTTCCATGCCTCAAACCCATTCGCTTCCGGCCACCTCCGTCAGGGCTGTGCGCACCCCAGCGAGATTTAATATAATATAATCTAATAATTTAACATCAGTCTCGCCGCCAGCAACAAAATACGTAAGACGCCCCCTATGTTTACATCTGAGTACGGCGTACGCACAGCCCCGGCGGCGGCGCGTCCTTACCTGTCCGAAGCGTGTACAAACCCGGAGCCAAACCACACACAAGGCTCCCCATGTCAAGTGAGGGCGAAGGGAAGGCCTCGTATCCAAGCGGGTCAGAGAGTTAGGGGTTAGTGGTGGGTGCGCAAGGCATGCGGCTTGCTGCTCCCCCCCTGGGCCAGCGTTAGGGGTCAAAGTGCGTGGGTGGGTTTAGTCCCGCTGGGCTCCTGGGGGGGAGGGGGGGTACCTGGGGCGGCCCTTAGTTATCGTCCGGCTGAATGTACATCTGGCGCTGGGTCAGGACCTGGGAGAGCTCCCGCTGCAACTGCTTATACTTTTGGTTGTCGGGGAGGGCGTCAATAGATCTAGAGAAGGCCGAGCGCGGGAAACGGAGCGGACGAAGGGAGAAGGGGGAAAGAAGAGTCAGAAGAGGACGGAGGAGGAGGCACCCAAGCCGACTCACTCGTAGGAAAGAAGGAAGGAAGGGAATCACACAAAAGGTGCATTCGTATGCACAGCTAGACAAAGCAGGCCTCCTTCTCTGAGCTGGAGAAAGGAGAAAGCAGCTCTCCATCTCTGAGCTGGAGAAGGGAGAATATAGGGCTCTTTCTCAGAGCTGGAGAAGGGAGAAAACAGGTTTTCGGCGCCGGAGAAGGGAAGGAAGGGATGTAGGGCTCCTTCTCATAGCTGGAGAAGGGAGAAAGCAGGCCTCAGAGTTAGTAGGCCTCGGTGTGGAAGGCCTAGTGTGAGAAGCTTCAATGAGAGACGCCCCAGATTGAAGGCCGTTGTGTGTAAAGCTACTGTGTGAAGCTCAGTGTTAGTTTGCTTCAGTAGGAGAAAGTGTCAGTGTTAGTAGGCCTCAGTGTGAGGTAGGCCTCAGAGTTAGTAGGCCTCAGTGTGTGAAGGTTCAGTGAAAGGAAGCCCCAGGTTGAAGGCCGTTGTGTGTAAAGCTACTGTGTGAAGCTCAGTGTTAGTTTGCTTCAGTAGGAGAAAGTGTCAGTGTTAGTAGGCCTCCGTGTGAGGTAGGCCTCAGAGTTAGTAGGCCTCAGTGTGGAAGGCCTAGTGTGAGAAGCTTCAATGAGAGGACGCCCCAGATTGAAGGCCGTTGTGTGTAAAGCTGCTGTGCGAAGCTCAGTGTTAGTTTGCTTCAGTAGGAGAAAGTATCAGTGTTAGTAGGCCTCAATGTGAGGTAGGCCTCAGAGTTAGTAGGCCTCAGTGTGTGAAGGCTCAGAAGGTTCAGGGAAAGGAAGCCCCAGGTTGAAGGCCGTTGTGTGTAAAGCTACTGTGTGAAGCTCAGTGTTAGTTTTCTTCAGTAGGAGAAAGTGTCAGTGTTAGTAGGCCTCAGTGTGAGGTACGCCTCAGAGTTAGTAGGCCTCAGTGTGTGAAGGCTCGTGTGAGAAGGTTCAGGGAAAGGAAGCCTCAGGTTGAAGGCCATTGTGTGTAAAGCTACTGTGCGAAGCTCAGTGTTAGTTTTCTTCAGTAGGAGAAAGTGTCAGTGTTAGTAGGCCTCAGTGTGAGGTACGCCTCAGAGTTAGTAGGCCTCAGTGTGTGAAGGCTCGTGTGAGAAGGTTCAGGGAAAGGAAGCCCCAGGTTGAAGGCCGTTGTGTGTAAAGCTGCTGTGTGAAGCTCAGTGTTAGTTTTCTTCAGTAGGAGAAAGTGTCAGTGTTAGTAGGCCTCAGTGTGAGGTACGCCTCAGAGTTAGTAGGCCTCAGTGTGTGAAGGCTCGTGTGAGAAGGTTCAGGGAAAGGAAGCCCCAGGTTGAAGGCCATTGTGTGTAAAGCTACTGTGCGAAGCTCAGTGTTAGTTTGCTTCAGTAGGAGAAAGTGTCAGTGTTAGTAGGCCTCAGTGTGAGGTACGCCTCAGAGTTAGTAGGCCTCAGTGTGTGAAGGCTCGTGTGAGAAGGTTCAGGGAAAGGAAGCCCCAGGTTGAAGGCCATTGTGTGTAAAGCTACTGTGTGAAGCTCAGTGTTAGTTTTCTTCAGTAGGAGAAAGTATCAGTGTTAGTTGGCCTCAGTGTGAGGTAGGCCTCAGAGTTAGTAGGCCTCAGTGTGAGAAGCTTCAGTGAGAAGAAACCCCAGGTTGAAGGCCATTGTGTGTAAAGCTGTGTGTAGTAGCTCAGTGTTAGTTTGCCTCAGTATGAGAAAGTGTGAGTGTTAGTAGGCCTCAGTGTGAGGTAGGCCTCAGAGTTAGTAGGCCTCAGTGTGGAAGGCCTAGTGTGAGAAGCTTCAGTGAGAAGAAACCCCAGGTTGAAGGCCATTGTGTGTAAAGCTACTGTGTGTAGTAGCTCAGTGTTAGTTTTCTTCAGTATGAGAAAGTGTCAGTGTTAGTAGGCCTCAGTGTGAGGTAGGACTCGGAGTTAGTAGGCCTCAGAGTTAGTAGGCCTCAGTGTGGAAGGCCTAGTGTGAGAAGCTTCAGTGAGAAGAAACCCCAGGTTGAAGGCCATTGTGTGTAAAGCTACTGTGTGTAGTAGCTCAGTGTTAGTTTGCCTCAGTATGAGAAAGTGTCAGTGTTAGTAGGCCTCAGTGTGAGGTAGGCCTCAGAGTTAGTAGGCCTCAGTGTGTGAAGGCTCGTGTGAGAAGGTTCAGTGAAAGGAAGCCCCAGGTTGAAGGCCATTGTGTGTAAAGCTACTGTGTGTAGTAGCTCAGTGTTAGTTTGCCTCAGTATGAGAAAGTGTCAATGTTAGTAGGCCTCAGTGTGAGGTAGGCCTCAGAGTTAGTAGGCCTCAGTGTGTGAAGGCTCGTGTGAGAAGGTTCAGTGAAAGGAAGCCCCAGGTTGAAGGACATTGTGTGTAAAGCTACTGTGTGTAGTAGCTCAGTGTTAGTTTGCCTCAGTATGAGAAAGTGTCAATGTTAGTAGGCCTCAGTGTGAGGTAGGCCTCAGAGTTAGTAGGCCTCAGTGTGTGAAGGCTCGTGTGAGAAGGTTCAGTGAAAGGAAGCCCCAGGTTGAAGGCCATTGTGTGTAAAGCTACTGTGTGTAGTAGCTCAGTGTTAGTTTGCCTCAGTATGAGAAAGTGTCAATGTTAGTAGGCCTCAGTGTGAGGTAGGCCTCAGAGTTAGTAGGCCTCAGTGTGTGAAGGCTCGTGTGAGAAGGTTCAGTGAAAGGAAGCCCCAGGTTGAAGGACATTGTGTGTAAAGCTACTGTGTGTAGTAGCTCAGTGTTAGTTTGCCTCAGTATGAGAAAGTGTCAATGTTAGTAGGCCTCAGTGTGAGGTAGGCCTCAGAGTTAGTAGGCCTCAGTGTGTGAAGGCTCGTGTGAGAAGGTTCAGTGAAAGGAAGCCCCAGGTTGAAGGCCATTGTGTGTAAAGCTACGGTGTGTAGTAGCTCAGTGTTAGTTTGCCTCAGTATGAGAAAGTGTCAACGTTAGTAGGCCTCAGTGTGAGGTAGGCCTCAGTGTGGAAAGCCATTGTGTGTAAAGCTACTGTGTGAGGCTCAGAGCTGGAGAAGGGAGGATATAGGGCTCTTTCTCAGAGCTGGAGAAGGAAGGAAACGGGTTCTCAGAGCCGGAGAAGGGAGGGGAGGGATGTAGGGCTCCTTCTCATAGCTGGAGAAGAGAGAAAGCAGGCCTCAATTAGAGGAAGCGCCCTTCTTCAGAGCTGGAGAAGGGAGAAAGTTCACATACTGTATTTCTACCGTTCGAAGACCCATATGAACATCTCTAGACACATATTTTTTTTGTTGGTGTGGGCATCTTAGAATCGGGAGAAATACAGCAGTCGCGGCGTCCACGTTGCTGGGGGTTGGCCATCAATTTGGGGGCGGGGAAGAGGCTCGGCGGCGGAGGGGGTTCTTCTTCTCTTCTGGGGTTTGGGGGGGAAAGGGGGAAGGAGGGCGCCCCGGCCATTACCTCAGCCCGTTGACAATGTCCTTCGTTTTCCCAAAATAGATCTCGTTCAGCGTACTCCTGATCTTATTCTCCATGTCCTACAAGCAGGAGAAAGAGAGAAGGTGAGGGCTCCCCTCCAAAGACCCCAAACCCAGGTGGTCATACCGAGTCTCCTGTTGAGGCCTCTCTCAGGCCGAAGCCTCTTCATTCTGAAGGCAACTAACACTCAGCTTCACACAGTAGCTTTACACACAATGGCCTTCCACACTTGAGGCCTACTAACTCTGAGGCCTACCTCACACTGAGGCCTTCTAACACAGACACTTTCTCATACTGAAGCAAACTAACACTCAGCTTCACACAGTATCTTTACACACAATGACCTTCCACACTGAGGCCTACTAACTGAGGCCTACCTCACACTGAGGCCTACTAACACTGACACTGTCTCATACTGAGGCAAACTAACACTGAGCTACACACAGTAGCTTTACATACAATAGCCTTCCACACTGAGGCCTACTAACTCTGAGGCCTACCTCACACTGAGGCCTACTAACACTGATACTTTCTCATACTGAGGAAAACTAACACTGAGGTACACACAATGGCCTTCCACACTGAGGCCTACTAACTCTGAGGCCTATCTCACACAGAGGCCTACCTCACACTGAGGCCTACTAACACTGACACTTTCTCATACTGAGGCAAACTAACACTGAGCTACACATAGTATCTTTACACACAATAGCCTTCCACACTGAGGCCTACTAACTCTGAGGCCTACCTCACACTGAGGCCTACTAACACGGACACTTTCTCATACTGAGGAAAACTAACACTGAGGTACACACAATGGCGTTCCACACTGAGGCCTACTAACTCTGAGGCCTATCTCACACAGAGGCCTACCTCACACTGAGGCCTACTAACACTGACACTTTCTCATACTGAGGCAAACTAACACTGAGCTACACACAGTATCTTTACACACAATAGCCTTCCACATTGAGGCCTACTAACTCTGAGGCCTACCTCACACTGAGGCCTACTAACACGGACACTTTCTCATACTGAGGAAAACTAACACTGAGGTACACACAATGGCGTTCCACACTGAGGCCTACTAACTCTGAGGCCTATCTCACACAGAGGCCTACCTCACACTGAGGCCTACTAACACTGACACTTTCTCATACTGAGGCAAACTAACACTGAGCTACACACAGTAGCTTTACATACAATAGCCTTCCACACTGAGGCCTACTAACTCTGAGGCCTACCTCACACTGAGGCCTACTAACACTGACACTTTCTCATACTGAGGAAAACTAACACTGAGGTACACACAATGGCCTTCCACACTGAGGCCTACTAACTCTGAGGCCTATCTCACACTGAGGCCTACCTCACACTGAGGCCTACTAACACTGACACTTTCTCATACAATTCTGTTATTAAAGATACCTAGATATTTTTTTAAATATTTCTGACAAACCAGGCCCCATAAGCATGAGGGAAAGAAACGGAAACATCCTGCGCACTGTAAGAACTGACCCGGACCAGAAGGGGGCAGCATTCGCCCATCCAATGGAAACCAGCCATAATAATTGAACTAAGTTGAGCAATGGGGAGGGTTAGCACGAAGGTTGAAAGAGGCCTACCTCTACCAAGCGCCCGATGTTGGCTATGTGCGGGGAAGAGTCGCTCACGGTCTCGTCTTTCTCCATCTGCGGAGAAGGAAACCAGGAGGAAAAGAGGAAGAGGTTAAGAGGAGAATGCAGATTATGGCGGATAAACGAGGAACGATCCTCGGGTGTGCCGTGGGAAATGGGAACCTCCGATCCCCTTTCTTCCCGTCCTGCCGAACACTTTTTCTTCTCCCCTCGGGCTCCCTTCTTCCCGGCCTCGCTCTGCTCGCTTTGCTTCGCTTTGCTCTGGGGCGAGTCTGCGCAGTAGCGCCCGAACGGGTCACGCCTCCCTCCCCCCTCCCCTCCTGAACACGCTCACGCTGCCCCCTCGGATCAAAATGGCGGCAGAAGCGGCAGAGGAGAAGAAAAAGTAAGTGTTGGGCAGGAGGGGGAGGAAAGGGGCGAGGGGGAGAGGGGAGGAAGAGGTCTCTGTCAAAAAAGCTGGCATGGGCACACTTGGACCTTCCAGGTGTTTTGGACTCCAACTCCCACCATTCCTGGCAGCCTCAGGCCCTTTTCCTTTTCTCCCCTCAGCCACTTAAGCAGGAAAGGGCCTCAGGCTGTTGGGAATGGTGGGAGTTGGAGTCCAAAACACCTGGAAGGTCCAAGTTTGCCCATGCCTGTTTGAGGGACCTTGAAGTGGTGAGTCTCCTTCCAACATTGCGATTCTGGATAGAGAACAAACAACATCATAACATAACATTGTTTGAGTCCACAGTGCTCTCTGGGTGTAGGGGAACTACAACTTCCAAACTCAAGGTCAATTCCCAAGCAAACCCTTTCAGTACTTTTTGTTGGTAATGAGGAGAGTTCAATGTGCCAAGTTTGGTTCAATTCCATTGTTGCAAGAGTTCAGGATGCTCTTTGATTGTGTGTTAACTATAAATCCCAGAAACTGTAACTCCCAAATGTCATTGGTGGAGTTTAAAATGCTTTTTGATTGTAGGTGAACTATACATCCCAGCAACTACAACTCCCAAATGTCAAGGTCTATTTTCCCCAAACTCCATCTGTGTTCACATTTGGGCATATTGAGTATTCGTGCCAAGTTTGGTCCTAATCCAACATTGTTTGGGTCCACAGTGCTCTCTGGGTGTAGGAGAACTACAACTCCAAAACTCAAGGTCAATGCCCACCAAACTCTTAATAGTATTTTCTTTTGGTTATGGGAGTTCTGTGTGGGAAGTTTGTGTCTTTCCGCCATTCCTGCCAGGATATCTATGTTGTGTTCATCGAAACAGGCCCAGGTTTCACACTGAGTGTATAAATACATTCAAAAACATATTAACTATATGTATTACTGTGTTAGAGTGTCATTTTGTGTGTCTTTCCGCCATTCCTGCCAGGATATCTATGTTGTGTTCATTGAAACAGGCCCAGGTTTGACACTGAGTATATAAATACATTCAAAAACATATTAACTATATGTATTACTGTGTTAGAGTGTCATTTTGTGTGTCTTTCCGCCATTCCTGCCAGGATATCTATGTTGTGTTCATCGAAACAGGCCCAGGTTTGACACTGAGTATATAAATACATTCAAAAACATATTAACTATATGTATTACTGTGTTAGAGTGTCATTTTGTGTGTCTTTCCGCCATTCCTGCCAGGATATCTATGTTGTGTTCATTGAAACAGGCCCAGGTTTGACACTAAGCATGAGGGAAAGAAACGGAAACATCCTGCGCACTGTTAGAACTGACCCGGACCAGAAGGGGGCAGCATTCGCCCATCCAATGGAAACTAGCCATAATAATTGAACTAAGTTGAGCAATGGGGAGGGTTAGCACGAAGGTTGAAAGAGGCCTACCTCTACCAAGCGCCCGATGTTGGCTATGTGCGGGGAAGAGTCGCTCACGGTCTCGTCTTTCTCCATCTGCGGAGAAGGAAACCAAGAGGAAAAGAGGGAAGAGGTTAAGAGGAGAATGCAGATTATGGCGGATAAACGAGGAAACGATCCTCGGGTGTGCCGTGGGAAATGGGAACCTCCGATCCCCTTTCTTCCCCGTCCTGCCGAACACTTTTCCTTCTCCACTCGGGCTCCCTTCTTCCCAGGCTCGCTCTGCTCGCTTTGCCTCGCTTTGCTCTGGGGCGAGTCTGCGCAGTAGCGCCCGCACGGGTCACGTCTTCCTCCCTCCCCCTCCCCTCCCGAACACGCTCACGCTGCCCCTCGGATCAAAATGGCGGCAGAAGCGGCAGAGAAGAAGAAAAAGTCAGTGTTGGGCAGGAGGGGGAAGAAAGGGCGCGGAGGGGGAGGGGGAGGAAGAGGTCTCTGTCAAAAGCTGGCATGGGCAAACTTGGACCTTCCAGGTGTTTTGGACTCCAACTCCCACCATTCCGAGCAGCCTCAGGCCCTTTTCCTTTTCTCCCCTCAGCCACTTAAGCAGGAAAGGGCCTCAGGCTGTGAGGAATGGTGGGAGTTGGAGTCCAAAGCACCCAGAGGGCCGGAGTTTTCCCGTGCCTGTTTTAGGGACCTTCAAGTGGTGAGCCTCCTCCCAACATCGTGATTCTGGATAGAAAACAAACAACAACATGACATTGTTTGAGTCCACAGTGCTTTCCGGGTGTAGGGGAACTACAACTTCCAAACTCAAGGTCAATTCCCAAGCAAACCCTTTCAGTACTTTCTGTTGGTAGTGAGAGTTCAATATGCCAAGTTTGGTTCAATTCCATTGTTGCAAGAGTTCAGGATGCTCTTTGATTGTGTGTTAACTCTAAATCCCAGAAACTGTAACTCCCAAATGTCAAGGTCTATTTTCCCCAAACTCCATCTGTGTTCACATTTGGGCATATTGAGTATCCATGCCAAGTTTGGTCCTGATCCAACATTGTTTGAGTCCACAGTGCTCTCTGGATGTAGGTGAACTACAACTCTAAAACCCAAGGTCAATGCCCACCAAACTCTTATAGTATTTTCTCTTGGTTATGGGAGTTCTGTGTGGGAAGTTTGTGTCTTTCTGCCATTCCTGCCAGGATATCTATGTTGTGTTCATCAAAACAGGCCCAGGTTTCTCACTGAGTGTATAAATACATTCAAAAACATATTAACTATATGTATTACTGTGTTAGAGTGTCATTTTGTGTGTCTTTCTGCCATTCCTGCCAGGATATCTATGTTGTGTTCATTGAAACAGGCCCAGGTTTCTCACTGAGTGTATAAATACATTCAAAAACATATTAACTATATGTATTACTGTGTTAGAGTGTCATTTTGTGTGCCTTTCTGCCATTCCTGCCAGGATATCTATGTTGTGTTCATCGAAACAGGCCCAGGTTTCACACTGAGTGTATAAATACATTCAAAAACATGTTAACAATATGTATTACTGTGTTAGAGTGTCATTTTGTGTGTCTTTCTGCCATTCCTGCCAGGATATCTATGTTGTGTTCATCGAAACAGGCCCAGGTTTCTCACTGAGTGTATAAATACATTCAAAAACATATTAACTATATGTATTACTGTGTTAGAGTGTCATTTTGTGTGTCTTTCTGCCATTCCTGCCAGGATATCTATGTTGTGTTCATCGAAACAGGCCCAGGTTTGACACTAAAGAGAGTATATAAATACATTCAAAAACATGTTAACAATATGTATTACTGTGTTAGAGTGTCATTTTGTGTGTCTTTCTGCCATTCCTGCCAGGATATCTATGTTGTGTTCATCGAAACAGGCCCAGGTTTCTCACTGAGTGTATAAATACATTCAAAAACATATTAACTATATGTATTACTGTGTTAGAGTGTCATTTTGTGTGTCTTTCTGCCATTCCTGCCAGGATATCTATGTTGTGTTCATCGAAACAGGCCCAGGTTTCTCACTGAGTGTATAAATACATTCAAAAACATATTAACTATATGTATTACTGTGTTAGAGTGTCATTTTGTGTGTCTTTCTGCCATTCCTGCCAGGATATCTATGTTGTGTTCATCGAAACAGGCCCAGGTTTGACACGGAGTATATAAATACATTCAAAAACATATTAACTATATGTATTACTGTGTTAGAGTGTCATTTTGTGTGTCTTTCTGCCATTCCTGCCAGGATATCTATGTTGTGTTCATCGAAACAGGCCCAGGTTTGACACGGAGTATATAAATACATTCAAAAACATGTTAACAATATGTATTACTGTGTTAGAGTGTCATTTTGTGTGTCTTTCTGCCATTCCTGCCAGGATATCTATGTTGTGTTCCTCGAAACAGGCCCAGGTTTCTCACTGAGTGTATAAATACATTCAAAAACATATTAACTATATGTATTACTGTGTTAGAGTGTCATTTTGTGTGTCTTTCTGCCATTCCTGCCAGGATATCTATGTTGTGTTCATCGAAACAGGCCCAGGTTTCTCACTGAGTGTATAAATACATTCAAAAACATATTAACTATATGTATTACTGTGTTAGAGTGTCATTTTGTGTGTCTTTCTGCCATTCCTGCCAGGATATCTATGTTGTGTTCATCGAAACAGGCCCAGGTTTGACACGGAGTATATAAATACATTCCAAAACATATTAACTCTATGTATTACTGTGTTAGAGTGTCGTTTTGTGTCATTTTGGTTGGTGGTGTGCCCCAGGATTGTGTGAATGTAAAAAATGTGCCGCAGCTCAAAAAAAGTTTGGGAAACACTGCTCTAGGGGACACAGATTACCCTGAAGTTCAGTGGGGTCTCCTTCTCAAGAGGCCTATAACCAGGGGCTGCGTGGTCATCTGCTAGGAGGGCTTTGACGGGGTCTTCCTGGCACAATGGGGTTGGACTGAATGGACTTTGGGAGTCCCTCCCATGTTCCTTTCCCCCCCGAAACCCTCCTTGGTGCCGAAGGGGTTTTCCTCTGGATGGCTCTTCCCTGGGAAAGGGGGAGGAAGGGAGGATTCGAGCTCTGGCCCTGTTTCTAACCGAGCCATTCCGACGGGGAGCGGCTGGGGAGCCCAAGCAGCCCCTTTCTTTGCCCAGAGCACCTGGCGCTCACTCGCCTGCAAAGCATTGGCTGCCCCAAATCCCCCTCTTTGTTTGTCTCCCCGCAAGCGGCAAAGGCCGCTTCCCGAATCCGTCACGCTTCCGGGCGTTCCTTTTGTCCGCCCTGCACCCCTGGCCTTGGTCGATTTCATGGGAGACGGCCGCCAGGATTGTGGGGAAAGCATTCCAGCACCAAATTGGGATCCTTTCTCAAAGCCGAGGAGGCCCGGAATTTGGACTCCAAATTCCATTCCGGGCACGTTGCGCTATGTGACCGGATTTGAGAAAGGCTCTGTCACCGGGTTTGGAAGTGTGGCTCCCTGTTTAATGGCGCGGCCCTGACTTTGAAAGGAGTTCTTCTCCTCCAGAAACGTCACCTCCCTCCCGCCCGGCTGCAGAAATGACCAAGCCGGGATACTCTTACAGCATCACGGGGAGGCCGAAACTGCGTTCCTCCGAACCGCGGATACGAAAACCCATCAGGCCCCTGTATCCACGGGTCAACGGATCGCCTCTATTTTGGTGCCATAATTTTCCTAGATTAATTGCACCAGAGTTTCCCAACCGCTGTGATACGGCACAGTAGTGTGCCGTGACGGACCTCCTGCTGTGCCGCGAGAAAAGCTCTCTGTCCCCCTTCCTTAGCCCCTCCTCCTGCCGAACTCCTGCTGCTTGGGGGAGGAGGAAGAGGAAGGGCCGGGTGGTGGCGAAGAAAAAGAAGGGGCCGGGGCGCCACCTCCTTCGGCCGTTTCCCCAGCCAGCCCCCAATCCGCTGAAGTGCGCAGAGGGGGCGGAGCATGGCGTGGCCCTCCCCTTGGCTTTGGCACTCCCAGCAGCTGCTCCAGCCATGAGGGGGCAGTGCCAGGCCAGCATTATGCTGTCCCTGCCACCGCTGGCCTGGAACCGCCCCCTCAAGGCTGGACAAGCTGCGGAACAGCTGAAGTCGCACAGAGGGGGCGGGGCATGGCGTGGCCTGGCTCCGCCCCCTCCTCCGCTTTCGGCACTCCCAGCAGCTGCTCCAGCCGTGAGGGGGCAGTGCCAGGCCCGCATTGTGCTGCATTGCTGGCCTGGCACTCTCAAGGCTGCCAAGCTGCTGAAGGCGTGGCATGGCACTGGCTCCCCCTCCCCGGCTGGCACTCCCAGCAGCTGCTCCAGCCTTGAGGGGACAGTGCCAGGCCAGCATTGTGCTGTCTCTGCTACCGCTGGTGGCACTGGCCCTCAAGCTGGACAAACTGTGGGAGAGTTGAAGCCGGCTGGCATTGCGCCGGCCCCCGCCCCCCCGGCTTCGGCACTCCCAGCAGCTGCTCCAGCCTTGAGGGGCAGTGCCTGGCCTGGCACTGCCCCCTCAAGGCTGGACAAGCTGTGGGGCGGAGCCAGGCTGCACCAAGCCCCACCCCCTCCCCGGCTTCAGCTCTACCAGCAGCTTCTCCAGCCTTGAGGAGGGCAGGGCCAAGCCAGCCTTGTGCTAGCTATGCCACTACTGGCTTGGCACTACCCTCCTCAAGGCTGGAGAAGCTGCTGATAGAGCTGAAGCCAGAGGGGGCGGAGCCAGGCCGCGCCAAGCCCCGCCCCCTCCTCCCGGCTACAGCTCTACCAGCAGCTTCTCCAACCTTGAGGAGGCAGGTAGATCTTTCTGACTTGGTTTTATTATAAATAGCACGCATGCTGAAAAAGTGTGGGCACCCCTGTCTTACAGCATCCCGGGGAGGCCGAAACTGCGTTCCTCCAAACCGCGGATACGGAAACCCATTGGGCCCCTGTATACGCGGGTCAACGGATCGCCTCCATTTTGGTGCCATATTTTTCCTAGATTAATTACACGACTAAATGCCATCTTGCTTTTGCTCTTTGGGCCTCTACGCCCCGGGAATAAACTTTTTTATCCAAAGAAAAAATAAACTTTAAAGGGAGATTAGTGGATTGTCAATCCATGGCTCCTCGCTGCAACGCCGATCTTGTCCCCCCTTCTGACGTTTATGTGACCATGTTTGAGAAATGCTCTGTTCCGAGTTTGGAAGTGTCACTCCCTGTTTAACGGTGCGGCCCTGACTTTGAAAGGAGTTCTTCTCCTCCAGAAACTTCGCTTTATTGAAAAACTGCAAGATGGTGCCCCTCCCCTCCGACCCGCCCACCCGCAGAAACGACCAAGTCGGGATACTCTTACAGCATTCCAGGGAAGCCGAAACTGCGTTCCTCCGAACCGCGGATACAGAAACCCATCGGTCCCCCATATCCGTGGGTCAACGTATCGCCTCCATTTTGGTGCCATATTTTTCTCCTCGCTGCAACGCCGATCCTGCCCCCTGTCAGCCTGGTAAACTTTTCCTCTGCTTGTATGATCACCCAAGTGTTCTCAAGACGGATCGAAGGCCAAAAAACGCCTCAAGGGTCACAGCTTTCAAAACACAAAGCCAGGGGTTCGACGGGACGCATTGAAAGTGGGTTTAGGCCAAGCCGTGGTCCCGTTTGTACCACGCTCCACCATAGAATTCGGTCTGGAAACAGATGCCCAACGGGCCAAGGTCTCGTACCTGTCTGGTGAGGCTGCCCCCGAGGTTCATGGTGCCGGAGCCGGTTTTGTTCGTCTGCAGCCACAGCATCACCGTGGAGGTCAGCTTGTAATGGGCTGTGCGGCCGCTGGACTTCTCCTGGAGGAAGAGAGCAGAGTCAGGGACCATCGCAGTCAATGCGGACACAGGCCGACCCTCGGAAGGAGCGGCCTCCAAGTCTCCCGACTCGACTTCCTCAAAGCATTATCATTTTTCCCAGCACGCTCTGCCTTCCAATATCTCCCAGTGACATGGCTCCCAAGGGGGGAAGGTATGCAAGCCAAGAGCGGCCAACACTACAGGTCCAAATGGATGAAAGGAGCCCATCTTGACCAACGACCTGGGTCCCAATAGGTGAAAACAACGGAACCCACTGTACGTAACGCAAGTTGATTTAAGGAGGATTTAGCGAAGGAGGGGGATCGGTATTGTTTCAAAAAGAGGGCCACGTATACGGAGATGAGATTGCGGTTTTCCAGCTATTGCTCTGACTTAACTTGTCCCAAATTAATGTCATTATTATTAATCATTGTTGTCATATTATTGCTATTACTGCGGAGTGAGGGCTGGATATGAATAAAGCATTACTATTATTATTGTCAGAAGGGACAGAGAATTAATCTACGCTGACGATTGTGCCATCACCGCCCAAGCAGGGAGCTTTGAAATGGCCGATGTAGAGCTTCATTTATGCCAGGGGTGGGCAACCTACGGCCCGCGGGCCGGATCCGGCCCAGCAGCTGATTCTGTCCGGCCCGGGAGAAGGGCATCGGGGCGGGGCCAAGAGGAAGGGGTGCCACTGCCGCCATCCCATCGCGGGCTCTGTGGGGCCTGTGTCGACAGACAGGCCGGAGGAGCGGCGGCTTTGGAGTGCCTGCCATCCCTGGAGGCCATCCAGGCCTGCAGCGGGAGCATTCGGCGACCTGCGGGGGCTGATCGCCGTGGCGACCCCGGAAGACTTGATCGTCTTCCGGGTCGCCACGGCGATCAGCCTGCCTGTGGGGGCGGAGTGGACGAGCCCGGCAGGAAGGAAGGAGGGCGAGGGGGAAGATGGAGGCCGAGGACGCGGACTGTTGACTCCTGCTCACTGTTCCTGGGGGGCCGTCGGCAAAGCTGAGGCGGGGGGGGCCTCGGTGAACCCTCCCCCTTCGTAGAGAAGGAGAAGGCGATCAGCTGGGGAACGACTGGGGGCGAGAGCGGGCGGAGGCCTGCAGCCCTCTGCTGCGGCGGCGGCTGGGTCCGCTTTGCCACCCTCTGGGCTGGGTCCATTGGGCCATTCCATCTTGGGATCCTTCCTCTCTTGAGGATGTCAGCCTCCATCTTAGTTCGCACCTTGTCTTCTTGAATTTAATTTAATTTTAGTGGTTTTTATTATTGTTTTATAATAATAATTTTATTATAATAATATAATATGTTATATTATATTATAATTTCAATATATTATAATGTCTATATATATGTATGTGTGTGTACTATAAGATAATAATTATTTATGCAGAGGTGTTTGGGCTGGAAGTCAGCCTGAAGATAAAAAGGAAGTCCTCTACCAGCCCGCACCAAAGGAAGAACACCATCATCCCCACGTCAGCATAGGCACAACTGTGCTTAAGTCCGTCCGGCAGTTCACCTCCCTGGGAAGCATCAACTCTTCAGACGCCAAGATTGACAAAGAGATCGATCACAGATTAGCAAAGGCATAGAGTGCATGCGGAAGGCTTCACAAAAAAGTCTGGAGCAACAAGCACCTGAGGCAAAGCACCAAAATCAGTGTGTCCAGAGCTATCATACTGTCTATTCTCCTCTATGGGTCTGAAACATGAGTCACCTATCGCCAACACCTACGACTCCTCGAACGCTTTCATCAGCGCTGTCTTCACTCAATCCTAAATATACACTGGACCGACTATGTGACTAATGTTGCTGTCCTTGAGCAAGCAGGGATCACCAGCATTGAGGCCATGCTATTGAAAACAGGGCACATCTCTAGGATGGAGGACCACCGCCTCCCAAAGATACTACTCTACGGTGAATTGGCCACGGATCAGCGCAAGAGAGGCGCCCCCAAAAAGAGATCTAAGGACTCCCTGAAACAACATCTCAGGCTCGGCCAGATTGATCGCCAACAATGGTCCACTCTGGCCTCACATCGGGAGGCGTGGAGACGCACTATCCACAATGCTGCGGCCTCTTTCGAGAAGACACGCCGAACGTGTCTCGACAACGCAGAAAGAACCGCAACTTGTAAACAACATCACCCGAGGAGACTTTCTGCCGTGCTTTCTGCAACCGGACTTGCCTATCTCAGATTGGCCTTTTTAGTCATCAACGCGCTTGTACAAAGCGTGGGATGAGTCCTTCCTAAGGATCTTCGTTCGCAAAGTCATGCCGAGAGAGATGAATATTTCTTGATATATTAATATGTTAATATGAATGATGTGCAATAGATAGTAAACTAGCTATACCCGGCATGCGTTGCTGTGCCCTATTTAAGAGACGCAAGGTTGTGTTATGTGCGTATTGCGTTGTGTGTAGGTATTACTTTTTTGGTGAGTTAGTGGGTGTGTGGTGGCATTGTGGGTGGTAGTATGTTGTGGAATGCTTGTGTGGGTGGGGTGTTTTGGGTGTTTGTGTGTGTTTATAGAGTATCAGTGCAGTGTTGTGTTGCGTTGTGGTTGGAGTATAGGTGGAGTTGGTTTTTGTTTGTGGTGGTGGTAGGTGTTGTGTGTGCGGGGTCCCGTAAGGTTGGGGGGATGGCTTGTGATAGGATGTTGTGTTGTGTGGGTAGGAATTGCTGGAGTATTGTGCCTGGGACGTGTGTGTATTTGGAGGTGTGTGTGTGGTGAGTAGTGAGTGCAGTCCTGGGTTTTGTGTTGGGGAAGCTGTCAGGTATTTGTGGGGTCTATTTTGTGTGTGTTGTGGTGACATAGTTGTCTCAGTCTGGCTGTGTGCTGGTTGTGATGTGGAGGGGGTGTTGCTTTTGCCAGTGGTGTTTGTTGTGAATTTTGGTTGGGGTGGGTTTTTGTGTTGCAGGATTTGGCTTTTTTTGTGGGTTTTTGCAAGTTTGTGTTATTCTGGCGGTATGTGTTTGTCAGTGGTGCCTGTGTCCCTGGTGCCCTATTTGTGTTAGTATTATGTCCTCCTGGTAGTTGTTATGTCCTCCTGTGTTAGTTGGTTGTACTGTGTAGGTTTCTGTTTAGCAGTGGTATGTATGTGTTGTGTGTGTTGTGTGGCTGTCATGTTGTGGGTCTGTAGAGGTAGGCGTCACGAGTTGTGTGGCTGTCATGTTGTGGGTGTGGTGTTTGTAAAGTGGATGATTGGTGGTGTGTGGGTGGGATGTGCTTGGAGAAGAGTTTATGGTGTTGAGTGTGTAGTTTGTTGTTGTGAGTGTACAGTGGTAGTGTGGTGTGGATGTACGGTGTGTATGTGGGGTGTGTTAGTTGGTTGTACTGTGTAGGTTTCTGTTTAGCAGTGGCATGTATGTGTTGTGTGTGTCGTGTCTGTTGTATTGTGGGTCTGTAGAGGTAGGCATCGCGAGTTGTGTGGCTGTCATGTTGTGGGTGTGGTGTTTGTAAAGCACAATCTATCAGAACTACAGATCCAAACTCCGATTGCCACTAAGAACCTGCTCCCTCCTAGAGCTTGGCCTTGACAGTTTAACCCACAAACACCAACTGGCTAAATTCATTTCACTCAGCATTCTAACCTAGCCTTGGCTGGCTCCGTCCACCGTTACTATGGGAACTCAACCTCCCGGCATTTTGTGTGGGCCGATGTTGGCCAATGGGTTTCGCTGGTGGCCGCAGAGCACGCTGGGAAATGTAGGGGTTTTTTGTATCGTTGTTTTGGGGGCCTTCTAGGTTTTTTGGGGGGGGGGAGTTTCTTTGCTAAAAACCTTCCTTGCCTGAGGCCTATTTTTGTTGCCAAGTTTGGTGTCTCTGCCTTGGAAGGTTTCTCTGTCTATGGCAGTTGTTCGATGACGGGTCCTCCTTTATATATATAGATACAGTAAATAAATTAATTATGTAGATTAGAATGTAGTTCTGCCTTTAGGTGCGGCCCTCCAAGTGGCCAAAAAAAACGAAGCATGAACGCCAAGTTTTTAACTTTGTGGTTTTTCATTCATCCTAACTATTCTCAACTCACTTAAATATTATTTTCACGAATACTGTTAGGATGTCATCTCGTGTCTATCTCAATTTCCCAGCTTGACAAAGAAAACATGGGGCGGGGAAGTCGAGCGTTGAGAAAGGCTCGCATTGTTTGCCTGAGCACCTGCGCTCATTAGCCGCCTGGAATGCAACTGGGGCAGGAGGGGAATGGGGTTGGTTTTCCTCCCCACAGAGAAGAGGAGGAATGGAGGAGGAGGAGGAGGCACCCTACCTGCACTTCCACCACGTGGATGGAGTCCCAGCAGCCCTTGATCTTCTTTGATCCGTCGCCAGCTTTCTTAATGAGAATCACGCCGGCAAAGCCGTGATCCAAGTCCCAGAGGTAGACGGAGGAGACGCCCCCTTCGAAATACCTGCAGACCAAACGGGGGGAAGGAAAGAGAGAGCGGTCACTGCTAGGAGGGAGGGAGGGGAAGGGAGCAAGGCAGGCTTTGAGAGCTCCTTGGTTACGTCCGTGAGACAAAAGGTCTCCCAAAGGATGGGGAGGCTCAAGACGTTGCTATCGTGTGACTGTTATCATGGCGTTTTCGTAGAAAGAGCTGTTCAGGGAGGGGTCGCCATAGCCTTCCTTTGAGGCAGAGGGTCAAAATCCGAAATCGCCCAAGGGACCTCCATTCATGTCAGTCACCCAACGGACCTTCATTAACATTACTCAATGGATCTTCTTCGAGGTCAGCCAATAGATCTTTCTTGAAGTCATCTCAACGGAACTCCATCACTGTCACCCATTGGACCTCCATTGAAGTCACCCAATGACCTCCATTGAAGTCACCCAATGGACCTCCATTAATATCCCCCAACTGGACCTCCATTAATGCCACCCAATGGACCTCCATTAAAGTCACCCAATGGACCTCCATTAATATCCCCAAACTGGACCTCCATTAATGTAACCCAATGGACCTCCATTGAAGTCACCCAATGGACCTCCATTGAAGTCACCCAATGGACCTCCATTAATGTCACCCAATGGACCTCCATTAATGTCACCCAATGGACCTCCATTAATGTCACCCAATGGACCTCCATTAATATCCCCCAACTGGACCTCCATTAATGCCACCCAATGGACCTCCATTAAAGTCACTCCATGGACCTCCATTAATATCCAACTGGACCTACATTAATGTCACCCAATGGACCTCCATTGAAGTCACCCAATGGACCTCCATTAATATCCCCCAACTGGACCTACATTAATGTCACCCAATGGACCTCCATTGAAGTCACCCAATGGACCTCCATTAATATCCCCCAACTGGACCTCCATTAATGTCACCCAATGGACCTCCATTAATATCCCCCCAACTGGACCTCCCCCAGTGGACCTCCATTAATATCCCCCAACTGGACCTCCATTAACATCACCCAATGAACCTCCATTAAAGTCACCCAATGGACCTCCACTAACATCACCCAAATGTCACCCAATGGACCTCCATTAAAGTCACCCAATGGACCTCCATTAATATCCAACTGGACCTACATTAATGTCACCCAATGGACCTCCATTGAAGTCACTCCATGGACCTCCATTAATATCCAACTGGACCTACATTAATGTCACCCAATGGACCTCCATTGAAGTCACTCCATGGACCTCCATTAATATCCCCCAACTGGACCTACATTAATGTCACCCAATGGACCTCCATTAATATCCCCCAACTGGACCTCCATTAATATCCCCAAACTGGACCTCCATTAATGTCACCCAATGGACCTCCATTAATGTCACCCAATGGACCTCCATTAATGTCACCCAATGGACCTCCATTAATGTCACCCAATGGACCTCCATTAACATCACCTCCACTAACATCACCCAATGGACCTCCATTAACGTCACCCAACGGACCTCCATTAACGTCACCCAACGGACCTCCATTAACATCACCCAACGGACCTCCATTAACATCACCCAACGGACCTCCATTAATGTCACCCAATGAACCTCCATTGAAGTCACTCCATGGACCTCCATTAATATCCAACTGGACCTACATTAATGTCACCCAATGGACCTCCATTAATGTCACCCAATGGACCTCCATTAATGTCACCCAATGGACCTCCATTGAAGTCACTCCATGGACCTCCATTAAAGTCACCCAATGGACCTCCATTAACGTCACCCAACGGACCTCCATTAACATCACCCAACGGACCTCCATTAACGTCACCCAATGGACCTCCATTAACATCACCCAATGGACCTCCATTAACATCACCCAACGGACCTCCATTAACGTCACCCAACGGACCTCCACTAACATCACCCAATGGACCTCCATTAATGTCACCCAATGGACCTCCACTAACATCACCCAATGGACCTCCATTAATGTCACCCAATGGACCTCCACTAACATCACACAATGGACCTCCATTAACATCACCCAACGGACCTCCATTAACATCACCCAATGGACCTCCATTAACATCACCCAACGGACCTCCATTAACATCACCCAATGGACCTCCATTAACATCACCCAATGGACCTCCATTAACATCACCCAATGGACCTCCATTAACATCACCCAACGGACCTCCATTAACATCACCCAATGGACCTCCATTAATGTCACCCAACGGACCTCCATTAACATCACCCAATGGACCTCCATTAATGTCACCCAACGGACCTCCATTAACATCACCCAAAGGACCTCCATTAATGTCACCCAACGGACCTCCATTAACATCACCCAACGGACCTCCATTAACATCACCCAATGGACCTCCATTAACATCACCCAAAGGACCTCCATTAATGTCACCCAACTGACCTCCATTAACGTCACCCAAAGGACCTCCATTAACGTCACCCAACGGACCTCCATTAACATCACCCAATGGACCTCCATTAACGTCACCCAAAGGACCTCCATTCATCCAACGGACCCATTAATTATCACCCAACGGACCTCCATTAACGTCATTAACCAATGGACCTCCATTAATGTCACCCAAATGACCTCCATTAACATCACCCAAAGGACCTCCATTAACGTCACCCAATGGATTTCCAATACATCACCCAATGGATCTCCATTAACATCACCCAAAGGACCTCCATTAACATCACCCAATGGACCTCCATTAACGTCACCCAACGGACCTCCAATACATCACCCAATGGACCTCCATTAACATCACCCAAAGGACCTCCATTAACGTCACCCAATGGACCTCCATTAACGTTTCTCAACAGATATGTTAATGTCACCCAACGGATCCTCTGAAAATGACTTTAGCCACAGATACAGTTCAAACATCAGGAGAAAATGCTACTAGAACATGACCATACAGCCCGGAAACAGCACAACACCTCTACTTCTGTATTGCTTAATATTGTATACAGATAGCCTACACGTCTAGGGCAGGTGTGGGCAAACATGGGCCCTCAGGGTGTTGTGGACTCCAACTCCCATCATTCCTAACAGACTCAGTGGGAGTTGCAGTCTAAAACACCCCAAGAGCCCAGGAATAGTGGCTACGGTGACCCATGACGTCATACAACATGCACCTGGGCCTCAAGGTTACTGCTGTTTCCAGATAGAAACGTTGAACGCGATTGTTTCCTCAAACCCTCCCTTCTGAATGAAGCAGAAAGCCTGGCGAGAAGAGGAGAACGCGCAGCCGTTCTCGGTGCCAAAAGACAGCTGGGTCCAATCTGCAAGAAGAGGGAGGGAGACCCCCGGCAGCCCAAGCTGTGGCGAATTATTGCGCCCGTCCTTTCCTTCCGAGGAGGGGGGTCTTACGCCTGAGCCAAGGGCAATAAAGGCACTTCAAAGGACTTCCAAACCCCCTCCTCCTCAGAGTTGCAGGTCGGCCTGCACCGGGGCTGAATCCAGATCCAGATGGTGAGAACGGGGGGTGAATGAGGAGGGGGCTCCAAAGGAACAGGACACACATATGGCTCGCTCTCCTTTGTTTCAGGCAATTGAGGGGAAAAACCGCCCTGACTTGATGTATTGTCGAAGGCTTTCATGGCTGGAATCACTGGGTTGCTGTGAGTTTTCCGGACTGTCTGGCCATGTTCCGGAAGCATTCTCTCCTGACGTTTCGCCTACATCTGTGGCAGGCATCCTCAGAGGTTGTGAGGTCTGTTGGAAACGTACAGACGTGTATGTGTATGTGTGTGTATATACAACATGTTGAGCCAAGCAAATGCAAAGGGATGGAGGGAGGGCATTATATTTTCGGCCCTCCCCATTTTAAAAGGTTTCCGAGGTAGCCCAAAGGTTTGAAAGAGGCTGTGGTCACTCCATTGCTGAAGAAGCCGGGATTAGATCCTTCGGTCCCTTCCAATTACTGCCCAGTTTCAAATTTATCGTTTCTGGGCAAGGTGATTGAGAGGGCAGCAATAGAGCAGTTGCAGACCTTCCTAGATGACACAACTTGGTTAGACCCCTTCCAGTCCGGCTTCCATTCGGGGCATGGGACGGAGACGGTCCTGGTCGCCATCACAGACAGGAGGTCCCCCCCCCCCTCCGAACTGCACCAGGATGTAGAGTGGGTCATGGAGGCTCTGTCTGCCAAGTTTGGTCTTGATCCATCAGTATTGGGAGTTGCAGTGGTATCATGAAATTAGTGAAGGTAGTGCAAGTCCCATCATCTGTGGTCCACCCTCCCCCAAAGTGTAGTAGGATGTAGAGTGGGTCATGGGGGCTCTGTGTGCCAAGTTTGGTCTTGATCCATCAGTATTGGGAGTTGTAGTGGTATCATGAAACTAATGAAGGTACTGCAAGTCCCATCATCCATAGTCCGCCCTCCTCCAAACTGCAGTAGGATGTAGAGTGGGTCACTGGGGTTCTGTGTGCCAAGTATGGTTTTTATCAGTGTTTGTCGGGGGCCGCAGTGGTCTGTGGGAACAGAGAGTTGTGAAAGTACTACAAATCCCATCATCCATTGTCAGTCCTTCCCCCAATCCTCACCAGGACGTGAAGGCAGTCATAGGGGTTATGTGTGGCAAGTGTGGTCTCGATCAGTAATCGGATGAGGGTCGCAGCAGACTTGAGAAGTGAGTAGAGGTACTTCAAGTCCCATAATCCGTGGTCCGCCCTCCTCCAAACTGCACCAGGATGTAGAGTGGGTAATGGGGGCTGTGTGTGCCAAGTGTGGTCTGTATTGGTCCTTTGAGGGGGCCACAGTAGTCTGTGGGAACCAAAGTGTTGGAAAGTACTACAAATCCCATCATCCGTGGTCCCTCTCCCCCAAACCGCACCAGGACGTAAAGGGGGTCAGGGGGGTTATGTGTACCAAGTTTTGGTGCAGGTCCATCACCCGCGCTGGTTGCTGTGGCCTGTGATAGTGGCAGCCAATCAGAACGCTGCCACATATCCCTCTGCACACATACATACATACAAACATTCCGCTTTATTATATATGTAGAGAGAGAAGAGATATAGAGATAGTGATATCCCTATACCCCCCCCCTTTGTTGTTATGTAATTAATCTTTTTATTCTATTTTGCTGCATTTTATTTTCGGCCTTCTCCTTTTTTAAAAGGTTTCCAAGGTAGTCCAAAGGGCATCGCCGGATGGGATCTTATCGTTCCCTCGAAACGGACCCTCCCGAACGGAGGACGGCCTTCAAAGCGAGGCATGAACAGCATTAAGAGAAAAAGGGGGAGGGGGGCAACGTACCCTGCGGAGGCCTGGAGCCAAAAGGACATTCCTTCCAAACAAAGGCTGACGAGGACAATGGGAACGCAACGGGGGCCTGTCTCGCATTACTCCGCAGGAGGAACTAATCAAGGCCCAGCAGAACGGGCCCTTCAATTGGAACGAGGGAAAGGAGCACGGGAGCCTTGATGATGATGATGACGACGATGGAATTCCCCCCTTGGTTGCCCATCTGGCCAATGCCCGTCACGCTTTGCCGTCACGCATCGGCTTCAGGGCGGCCTTCCTGCTTTCGCTTCACTCCCTTCCGAACAATCAGCAGTCCCACAATTGCACCCGTCCTTTTCGAGGGAGTTTTCCGGGCTGTCTGGCCATGTTCCAGACATAAAACAATCAGGGCCAGCCAACACCTCCCAACAAAGGATTTCCCCCCAGGCAGGAAGCACTCAGGCTTTGCAGGTGCAAGACCATTCAATGCTAAACAAGAGTTCTTTCTCCCGCCCTGGACATTATTCCACAGGGATATGTATTTTCCAAGTTTCCAACAGTCCTCATACCCTCTCAGAAGGCCTCACAGTGTGAGGTAGGCCCGAGGCTGTGAGAGAAGGCCTCACAGTGAGAGGTAGGCCTGAGTCTGAAAGAAGGCCTCACAGTGTGATGTAGGCCTGAGTCTGTGAGAAGGCCTCACAGTGAGAGATAGGCCTGAGTCTGAAAGAAGGCCTCACAGTGTGATGTAGGCCTGAGTCTGTGGGAAGGCCTCATAGTGTGAGGTAGCCCTGAGTCTGTGAGAGAAGGCCTCACGGTTTGGGGTAGGCCTTAGTCTGTGAGAGAAGGCCTCACGGTGTGAGGAAGGCCTTAGTCTGTGAGAGAAGGCCTCATAGTGTGAGGTAGGCCTGAGTCTGTGAGAGAAGGCCTCACAGTGTGAGGTAGGCCTGAGTCTGTGAGAGAAGGCCTCACGGTGTGAGGAAGGCCTTAGTCTGTGAGAGAAGGCCTCATAGTGTGAGGTAGGCCTGAGTATGTGAGAAGGCCTCACAGTGTGAGATAGGCTTGAGTCTGTGAGATGGCCTCACAGTGTGAGATAGCCCTGAGTCTGTGAGAGAAGGCCTCACAGTGTGAGGTAGGCCTGAGTCTGTGAGAAGGCCTCACAGTGTGAGGTAGGCCTGAGTCTGTGAGAAGGCCTCACAGTGTGAGGTAGGCCTGAGTCTGTGAGAAGGCCTCACAGTGTGAGATAGGCCTGAGTCTGTGAGAAGGCCTCACAGTGTGAGGTAGGCCTGAGTCTGTGAGAGAAGGCCTCACAGTGTGAGGTAGCCCTGAGTCTGTGAGAAGGCCTCACAGTGTGAGGTAGGCCTGAGACTGTGAGAGAAGGCCTCACAGTGTGAGGTAGCCCTGAGTCTGTGAGAAGGCCTCACAGTGTGAGGTAGGCCTGAGACTGTGAGAAGGCCACACTGTGTGAGATAGGCCTGAGTCTGTGAGAAGGCCTCACAGTGTGAGGTAGGCCTGAGTCTGTGAGAAGGACTCACAGTGTGAGGTAGGCCTTAGTCTGTGAGAAAGCCTCACAGTGTGAGATATGCCTCTGTCTGTGAGAAGGGCTCACAGTGTGAGGTAGGCCTTAGTCTGTGAGAAGACCTCACAGTGTGAGATAGGCCTTAGTCTGTGAGAAGGCCTCACAGTGTGAGGTAGGCCTGAGTCTGTGAGAAGGCCTCACAGTGTGAGGTAGGCCTGAGTCTGTGAGAAGGCCTCACAGTGTGAGGTAAGCCTGAGTCAGTGAGAGAAGGCCTCACAGTGTGAGGTAGGCCTGAGTCTGTGAGAAGGCCTCACAGTGTGAGGTAGGCCTGAGTCTGTGAGAAGGCCTCACAGTGTGAGATACGCCTTAGTCTGTGAGAAGGCCTCACAGTGTGAGATAGGCCTGAGTCTGTGAGAAGGCCTCACAGTGTGAGGTAGGCCTGAGTCTGTGAGAAGGCCTCACAGTGTGAGGTAGGCCTTAGTCTGTGAGAAAGCCTCACAGTGTGAGGTGGGTCCTGAGTCTGTGAGAGTAGGCCTCACAGTGTGAGGTTGGCCTGAGTCTGTGAGAAGGCCTCACAGCGTGAGTTAGGCCTGAGTCTGTGAGAAGGGCTCACAGTGTGAGATAGGCCTGAGTCTGTGAGAAGGCCTCACAGCGTGAGGTAGGCCTGAGTCTGAGAGAAGGCCTCACAGTGTGAGATAGGCCTGAGTCTGTGAGAAGGCCTCACAGTGTGAGGTAGGCCTGAGTCTGTGAGAAGGCCTCACAGTGTGACATAGGCCTGAGTCTGTGAGAAGGCCTCACAGTGTGAGGTAGGCCTGAGTCTGTGAGAAGGCCTCACAGTGTGAGGTAGGCCTGAGTCTGTGGGAAGGCCTCACAGTGTGAGGTAGGCCTGAGTCTGTGAGAAGGCCTCACAGTGTGAGGTAGGCCTGAGTCTGCGAGAAGGCCTCACAGTGTGAGGTGGGTCTGAGTCTGTAAGAAGGCCTCACAGTGTGAGGTGGGCCTGAGTCTGTGAGAAGGCCTCACAGTGTGAGATAGTCCTGAGTCTGCGAGAAGGCCTCACAGTGTGAGATAGGTCTGAGTCTGCGAGAAGGCCTCACAGCGTGAGGTGGGCCTGAGTCTGTGAGAAGGCCTCACAGCGTGAGATAGGCCTGAGTCTGTGAGAAGGCCTCACAGTGTGAGGTAGGCCTGAGTCTGTGAGAAGGCCTCACAGTGTGACATAGGCCTGAGTCTGTGAGAGGCCTCACAGTGTGAGGTAGGCCTTAGTCTGTGAGAAGGCCTCACAGTGTGAGGTAGGCCTTAGTCTGTGAGAAGGCCTCACAGTGTGAGGTAGGCCTGAGTCTGAGAGAAGGCCTCACAGTGTGAGGTAGGCCTGAGTCTGTGAGAAGGCCTCACAGTGTGAGGTAGGCCTGAGTCTGTGAGAAGGCCTCACAGTGTGAGGTAGGCCTGAGTCTGAGAGAAGGCCTCACAGTGTGAGGTAGGCCTTAGTCTGTGAGAGAAGGCCTTACAGTGTGAGGTAGGCCTGAGTCTGTGAGAAAGGCCTCACAGTGTGAGGTAGGCCTGAGTCTGAGAGAAGGCCTTACAGTGTGAGGTAGGCCTGAGTCTGAGAGAAGACCTCACAGTGTGAGGTAGGCCTGAGTCTGAGAGAAGGCCTCACAGTGTGAGGTAGGCCTTAGTCTGTGAGAAGGCCTCACAGTGTGAGGTAGGCCTGAGTCTGCGAGAAGGCCTCACAGTGTGAGGTAGGCCTGAGTCTGCGAGAAGGCCTCACAGTGTGAAGTAGGCCGGAGTCTGTGAGAAGGCCTCACAGTGTGAGATAGGCCTTTCTGTGTGTGAAGGCTTCACAGTGTGAGGTAGGCCTGAGTCTGTGAGAAGGCCTCACAGTGTGAGGTAGGCCTGAGTCTGTGAGAAGGCCTCACAGTGTGAGATAGGCCTTTCTGTGTGTGAAGGCCTCACAGTGTGAGGTAGGCCTGAGTCTGCGAGAAGGCCTCACAGTGTGAAGTAGGCCGGAGTCTGTGAGAAGGCCTCACAGTGTGAGATAGGCCTTTCTGTGTGTGAAGGCTTCACAGTGTGAGGTAGGCCTGAGTCTGTGAGAAAGAGGGAAAGGCATGCTCCGAATCCCCAGATCCTTTCTAGCTGTGAGGTTTTCCCCCTTCCCAACCCAGAGAGAGAGAGAAATGGTAAGAGACGTGGACCTACAAGTCTCTGTACTGGTCGAAGGCGTTGTTCGCTTCCACCTCCAGCTTGCGCAGGCGGGCCGAGGGCATGGCGCCGTCTTCCAGGGGCGGGTCGTATTTGTTGCTCCACGGGGATCTGCAAAAGAGTGTAAGCATTGCACCACACCAGCCCTGGGGCCAACTTCGGCCCTCCCTCCCTCCATTCCTACTACGCCTGAACAATCGTCATCTATCTGGATCTATTGATCGGGATCTCTATTTGCTTATCTCACTATCCGGAGCTATCTATCTATTTATTTACTATTTACTAGCTGTACCCGGCACGCGTTGCTGTGCCCTATTTTGGAGATGCGAGGAAGTCTGAGTATGTAAGGGTTGGAGTTGTTGTTAGTTATGGTGTTGTTGAGGTCATTGCTGTGTTGTTGTGGGTTGTTTTGGTGGCTCAGCCCTCCTCTGACAGTTTATTATGGGTCGGAATGTTCATGTTGGCTGGCCAATACAGGAGTTATGCAAATCCGCCCTTATTGGCAGCCAATCATGTTGTCAGAATGTAGAGGCTGGGAGAGTCGTTGGCAGCCCCGGAGGATGCTGGGAAATGTAGGGTTTTTTTTACTTTGTTTTGGGGGCCTTTTAGGTTTGGGGGGGGGGGAGTTTCTTTGCTACAAACGTACCTTGTCTGAGGCCTATTTCTGTTGGCAAGTTTGGTGTCTCTGTGTTGTAAGGTTTCTCTGTTTGGGACGGTCTTTCCATGACGACTCTTCCTTTATATATATAGATTTACTATATATTTACTATATGTTTACTATATGTTTACTATTTGTTTACTAATTATTTACTAATTATTTACTCATGATATACACCAACTTTCTCTGCCCCCCCCCCTAAAAGAACCCCATGTGGCCCATATTGGTGCCTCGGCCCTTTAAGAGGCAGAATCCAAAGGAGTGAGATAAAAAAAAATACATATTTCTATGCAGACAGGTACTGCAAACACGTTGAAGGGCTTAAGGGAATGGCGGGGGGGGGGGGGGTCCTCGCCGGCCCATTTCGGCCGGGAACGTCACGGGTTTCAAAGCTTTGCTGGCACCAACTTCGCCCCATAAGGATCCCATTTAAGGAACGCTGCGGAAAGGGGTTTGGGGGTTTTCTAAATGGATGCTGGTGTGTGTTTTAAAGGCTCTCCAGATGTCCCGGCTATTGACGTCTCCCAGATGTTGAGCGCTAATTGGCCTCCTCTTCCTCCGCCAGCTGTTGGGGCGCTCCTTACCCCGACAGCGGGCTTCCCGTCCACAAAAAAGGAGCCGCTTTGTGCGCAGATGGCCAAGAAGGGAAGGGGACGCTGGCTGAGATCAAGGGCAAGATAAGGGAACCAAACGCCCCCCGGCCCTTCCAGATTCAGTCCTCAAGGGGAGGAAGGAGAGGAGGAAGGGAAAAGAGAAAGGAAGGGAGGGAAAGGAATGAAGGAAAGGAAAAGAAAGAGGGAGGTTGAAAGGAAGGAAAGGAAGAGAAAGGAAAGAAAAGGAAGAAGGAAGAATGAAAGAAAGGAGGAAGGGAAAAGAGTAAGGAAGGAAGAAGGGAAGAAAGGGAAGGAAAAAGAAAAGAGAGGAAAGGTGAAGGAAGGGAAGGGAAAGGAAGAAGGAAGAATGAAGGAAAGGAGGAAGGGAAAAGAGTAAGGAAGGAAGGGAAGGAAAAAGAAAAGAGAGGAAAGGTGAAGGAAGGGAAAGGAAAGGAAGAAGGAAGAATGAAGGAAAGGAGGAAGGGAAAAAAGTAAGGAAGGAAGAAGGGAAGAAAGGGAAGGAAAAAGAAAAGAGGGAAGGTGAAGGAAGGGAAAGGAAAGAGGGAGGAAGAGAAAAGAAGGGAAAGGAAAGGGAGGAGGAAAGGAGAGAAGGAAAGGAAAGAGGGAGGTTGAAAGGAAGAGAAAGGAAAGAAAAGGAAGAAGGAAGGAAAGGAGGAAGGGAAAAGTAAGGAAGGAAGAAGGAAGGGAAGGAAAAAGAAAAGAGAGGAAAGGTGAAGGAAGGGAAAGGAAGGAAAGGAAGAGAAGGAAGAATGAAAGAAAGGAGGAAGGGAAAAAAGTAAGGAAGGAAGAAGGGAAGAAAGGGAAGGAAAAAGAAAAGAGAGGAAAGGTGAAGGAAGGGAAAGGAAAGGAAGAAGGAAGAATGAAGGAAAGGAGGAAGGGAAAAAAGTAAGGAAGGAAGAAGGGAAGGAAGGGAAGGAAAAAGAAAAGAGAGGGAAGGTGAAGGTGAAGGTGAAGGAAGGGAAAGGAAAGAGGGAGGAAGAGAAAAGAAGGGAAAGGAAAGGGAGGAGGAAAGGAGAGAAGGAAAGGAAAGAGGGAGGTTGAAAGGAAGAGAAAGGAAAGAAAAGGAAGAAGGAAGGAAAGGAAGAAGGGAAAAGAGTAAGGAAGGAAGAAGGGAAGAAAGGGAAGGAAAAAGAAAAGAGAGGAAAGGTGAAGGAAGGGAAAGGAAAGGAAGAAGGAAGAATGAAGGAAAGGAAAGGAAAGGAAGGAAGAAGGAAGGGAAGGAAAAGAAAAGAGAGGAAAGGTGAAGGAAGGGAAAGGAAAGGAAGAAGGAAGAATGAAGGAAAGGAGGAAGGGAAAAAAGTAAGGAAGGAAGAAGGGAAGAAAGGGAAGGAAAAAGAAAAGAGAGGAAAGGTGAAGGAAGGGAAAGGAAAGGAAGAAGGAAGAATGAAGGAAAGGAGGAAGGGGAAAAAAGTAAGGAAGGAGGAAGGGAAGGAAGGGAAGGAAAAAGAAAAGAGAGGGAAGGTGAAGGTGAAGGAAGGGAAAGGAAAGAGGGAGGAAGAGAAAAGAAGGGAAAGGAAAGGGAGGAGGAAAGGAGAGAAGGAAAGGAAAGAGGGAGGTTGAAAGGAAGAGAAAGGAAAGAAAAGGAAGAAGGAAGGAAAGGAGGAAGGGAAAAGAGTAAGGAAGGAAGAAGGGAAGAAAGGGAAGGAAAAAGAAAAGAGAGGAAAGGTGAAGGAAGGGAAAGGAAAGGAAAGGAAGAAGGAAGAATGAAGGAAAGGAGGAAGGGAAAAGAGTAAGGAAGGAAGAAGGGAAGAAAGGGAAGGAAAAAGAAAAGAGAGGAAAGGTGAAGGAAGGAAAGAAAAGGAAGAAGGAAGAATGAAGGAAAGGAGGAAGGGAAAAGAGTAAGGAAGGAAGAAGGGAAGGAAGGGAAGGAAAAAGAAAAGAGAGGGAAGGTGAAGGAAGGGAAAGGAAAGAGGGAGGGAGGAAGAGAAAAGAAGGGAAAGGAAAGCAAAGGGAGGAGGAAAGGAAGGAGAGAAGGAAAGGAAAGAGGGAGGTTGAAAGGAAGACGAAGGAAAGAAAAGGAAGAAGGAAGAATGAAGGAAAGGAGGAAGGGAAAAGAGTAAGGAAGGAAGAAGGGAAGAAAGGGAAGGGAAAAGAAAAGAGAGGGAAGGTGAAGGAAAGAAGGGAAAGGGAAGTGGGAGGAAGAGAAATGAAGGAAAAGAAAAGGGAGGAGAAGGGAAGGGAAGGAGGGAAGGAAAGAATGAGGTTAGAAGGAAGAGGAAGGGAAGTTAGAAGAAAGAATGAAAGTGAAGGGAAAGAAAAGGAGGAAGGAAGAGAGAAGGGGGATGGTCAGAAAAGAGGGAGGGAGGGAGGAAAAAGAAAAGAGGGAGGGATAAATGAAGAAAAGGGGGGAGGAAGGAAAACGGAGGGGAAAGGGAAGGGAAGGAGGGAAGGAAAGGAGTGAGGTTAGAAGGAAGAGGAAGGGAAGTAAGAGGAAAGAAAGAAAGTGAAGGGAAAGAAAAGGAAAAAGAAAGGGGGAAGTGAGAAAAGGAAGAAGAGATAGAGGATTGGAAAAGAGGAAGGGAGGGAGGAAGGAACAAGAAAAGAGGGAGGGAGAAGGAAGGAAAGAAAAAAGGAGGAAGGAAGATAAACGAAGGAAGGTAAAGGAAAAGATAAGGGAGGGAAGGAGAATAGAGGGAAGCAAGGGAGGAGGGAAGGGAAAGAGGGAGGTCAGAAGGAAGGGAAAGGGAAGGGAAAGAAGAAGGGAAGGGAGGAGGGAAGGAGAGGAAAGGAAAGAGTGAGGTTAGAAGGAAGAGGAAGGGAAGTAAGTGGAAGAGAAGTGGAAGGAAAGAAAAGGGGGAAGGAAGGGAGGGAGGAAGTGAGGAAAGAAGAAAGAAATGGAGGATTGGAAAAGAGGAAGGGAGGGAGGAAGTGAGGAAAGAAGAAAGAAATGGAGGATTGGAAAAGAGGAAGGGAGGGAGGAAGTGAGGAAAGAAGAAAGAAATGGAGGATTGGAAAAGAGGAAGGGAGGGAGGAAGTGAGGAAAGAAGAAAGAAATGGAGGATTGGAAAAGAGGAAGGGAGGGAGGAAGTGAGGAAAGAAGAAAGAAATGGAGGATTGGAAAAGAGGAAGGGAGGGAGGAAGTGAGGAAAGGAGGAAGAGATAGAGGATTGGAAAAGAGGAAGGGAGGGAGGAAAGGGAGGAAAGGAGGAAGAGAGAGATTGGAAAAGAGGAAGGGAGGAAGTGAGGAAAGAAGAAAGAAATGGAGGATTGGAAAAGAGGGAGGGAGGGAGGAAGTGAGGAAAGGAGGAAGAGAGAGAGGATTGGAAAAGAGGAAGGGAGGGAGGAAGGGAGGAAAGGAGGAAGAGAGAGAGGATTGGAAAAGAGGAAGGGAGGGAGGAAGGGAGGAAAGGAGGAAGAGATAGAGGATTGGAAAAGAGGAAGGGAGGGAGGAAGTGAGGAAAGAAGAAAGAAATGGAGGATTGGAAAAGAGGAAGGAAGGAAGGAAGGAAGGAAGGAAGGAAGGAAGGAAGGAAGAGATGGAGGATCAGAAAAGAGGGAGAGAGGGAGGGAGAAGGAAGAAAAGAAAAAGAAAAAGGAGGAAGGAAGAGAAATGAAGGAAAGCGAAAGGAAAGAGGGAGGGAGAGAAAGGCAAGGAAGCGGGGGGGGGGGAGGAAGTCAGGGCGGGCGGCCCGTTCACCTGTAGGAGTCGCCATCTCTGTTGTAGTCGCAGAGCAAGTAGTCCTTGCCCACCACTTTGTCGCGGGCGATCTTCAAGGGCTGGTCGACGGAGGACAGGAGGTCTTCGCAGAGGCTGGGGACCTGAGAGAGACGAGAGAAAGAGAGAGGCGGGGGTCAGGCCAACGGGCCGCCTTCTCCCCCCTTTGGCCACACATCCCTTCAACGGTGGTGCCCAGAACTGGACGCAGCGTGATTGACTACGGCAGAATAGTTTGTATCCGAGCAGACACTCAAGAGGTCAATAAATCGATTATGGTTATGGGCCCAGCACGCTTGTGTAGGCCCAGCTAAGGACTACACAAACCATGGGGGCTCTGTATGCCTAGTTTGATTGTGAACAGTCATTGGTGTGGGTTGGAGTGGTCCCAGGAAGTGAGTGAAGGTACTCAAAATCCCATCATCCATGTTCTGTCATCTGTCAATCTGCACCAGTATGTAGAGTGTGTCATGGGGGCTCTGTGTGCCAAGTTTGGTATTGATCAGTCATTGGATGAGAGTTGCAGTGATCTCAGAAAGTGAGTGAAGGTACTGCAAGTCCCATCATCCATGATCCGTCCTCCCCCAAACCGCACCAGGATGTACAGTGGGACATGGGGATCTGTGTGCCAAGTTTGGTATTGATCAGTCATTGGATGAGGGTCGCAGTGGTTTGAGTAACTGAGTGAAGGTACTGCAAGTCCCATCATCCATGGTCCATCCCCCTTAGAACTGCAGCAGGATGTAGAATGGGTCATGAGTAGTTTGTGTGGCAAGTTTGGGCCTGGTCAGTGATTTTTAGGGGCTGTGGGAAGTGAATCGGGTGAAGGTACTGCAAATCCCATCATTTGTGGCCCATCATGCCCTAAAGTGCTCCAGGTTGTAAAGTGGGCCATTGGGCCTGTGGCTGCCAAGTTTGGTCCTGATCCGACATTGGTGTGGGCCACAGTGCTCTAAGCAACTGAGTTAAAGTACTGCAAGTCCCGTCATCCATGTTCTTTCCTCCCTCAAACTGCACCAGGATGTAGAGTGGGTCTTGGGGGTTTTGTCTGCCAAGTTTGGTCTTGTTCTGTCATTGTTGGGGGCCGCAAAGTGTTTTGTCCTTAAACTCCCACCATGGCTGACTGCCTCAGGCCTTTTCCTTACTCCCCTCTGGCAGTTTAGAGTGTCGGAATGTTCGTGAAGTTGGCCAATTAGAGGCGTTATGTAAATCCTCACTGGCAGCCAATCATGTTGTCAGAATTTAGAGGCCGGGACTCCCACCATGGCTGACTGCCTCAGGCCTTTTCCTTACTCCCCTCTGGCAGTTTAGAGTGTCGGAATGTTCGTGAAGTTGGCCAATTAGAGGCGTTCTGCAAATACTCCCTCACTGGCAACCAATCATGTTGTCAGAATGTAGAAGCCGGGACTCCCACCATGGCTGACTGCCTCAGGCCTTTTCCTTACTCCCCTCTGGCAGTTTAGAGTGTCGGAATGTTCGTGAAGTTGGCCAATTAGAGGCGTTATGTAAATCCTCACTGGCAGCCAATCATGTTGTCAGAATGTAGAGGCCGGGACTCCCACCATGGCTGACTGCCTCAGGCCTTTTCCTTACTCTCCTCTGGCAGTTTAGAGTGTCGGAATGTTCGTGAAGTTGGCCAATTAGAGGGGTCATGCAAATACTCCCTCACTGGCAACCAATCATGTTGTCAGAATGTAGAAGCCGGGACTCCCACCATGGCTGACTGCCTCAGGCCTTTTCCTTACTCCCCTCTGGCAGTTTAGAGTGTCGGAATGTTCGTGAAGTTGGCCAATTAGAGGCGTTATGCAAATACTCCCTCACTGGCAACCAATCATGTTGTCAGAATGTAGAGGCCGGGACTCCCACCATGGCTGACTGCCTCAGGTCTTTGCCTTACTCCCCTCTGGCAGTTTAGAGTGTCGGAATGTTCGTGAAGTTGGCCAATTAGAGGCGTTATGCAAATACTCCCTCACTGGCAACCAATCATGTTGTCAGAATGTAGAGGCCGGGACTCCCACCATGGCTGATTGCTTCAGGCCTTTGCCTTATCTCCCTCTGGCAGTTTAGAGTGTCGGAATGTTTGTGAAGTTGGCCAATTAGAGGCGTTATGCAAATACTCCCTCACTGGCAACCAATCATGTTGTCAGAATGTAGAGGCTGGGACTCCCACCATGGCTGATTGCTTCAGGCCTCTGCCTTATCTCTCTCTGGCAGTTTAGAGTGTCGGAATGTTCATGTTGGCTGGCCAATTAGAGGCGTTATGCAATTACTCCCTCACTGGCAACCAATCATGTCGTCAGAATGTAGAGGCTGGGACTCCCACCATGGCTGACTGCCTCAGGTCTTTGCCTTATCTCCCTCTGGCAGTTTAGAGTGTCGGAATGTTCATGTTGGCTGGCCAATTAGAGGCGTTATGCAAATACTCCCTCACTGGCAACCAATCATGTCGTCAGAATGTAGAGGCTGGGACTCCCACCATGGCTGACTGCCTCAGGTCTTTGCCTTATCTCCCTCTGGCAGTTTAGAGTGTCGGAGTGTTCGTGTTGGCTGGCCAATTAGAGGCGTTATGCAAATACTCCCTCACTAACAACCAATCATGTTGTCAGAATGTAGAGGAGAGGCCGGGAGCCAATCAAAATGCTGCCACATACAAACCCACAAACATACATACATACATTCCGCTTTATTATATAGAGAGATATAGAGATACAGATTATTATTGTTGTTATTTGCAAGGAGGGCAACTGGGAATGTTTGCGGGAAGTACAAAACGCAATGCCGCGAGGAACCGGGATCCAACGAGCCGCATTACGCCTCGCCACAACCCGCAAATAAATCGCTTCGGATAGAAGGCTCCCACCGGCAGCATCAACTGTGAAACCGCACCGTGCGCGTGCCTGCGCTCTTAAGCCAATTCGGGCCCCATTATCGCGGCCGCGAGTGTGGTCTCGTAAAGCCAAGCGCACGCACGAGGGAGAGAAACGCAGCCAAACCGAGGCCTGTAAAGCAATGGCCGGGGGCGGGAAATAATAATAAAAAACCCAGAATTTGAGAAAGCGGTAAATATTTATAATGGGGTGGAAATCCAAGAGAATAAGCCGCTTAATTTTTTCCACTCGCTCATGCTCTGGGTGGGGCTTCGTAGACTTTCCAGGAAAGCGGCCAAGCATTACCATGCTAGTTAACTTTGGGAAAATACATTTCCGGGACACGTGTCGGGTTTCAGAAAACAAAAGGAGGGGCGAGGAACACCGTTTTGGCCACACGTTGGACACTTGCACACCACCAACCAAAATGACACAGAATGACACTCGAACACAGTCATACATATAGTTAATATGTTTTTAAATGTATTTATACACTCAATGAGAAACCTGGGCCTGTTTCGATGAACACAACATAGATATCCTGGCAGGAATGGCAAAAAGAAAGACACAACAAAACATATGACACTCAGTAAACCTGGGCCTGTTTCGAGTAATACATATGGTTATATATGTTTTTAAATGTATTTATACACTCAGTGTGAAACCTGGGCCTGTTTCGATGAACACAACATAGATATCCTGGCAGGAATGGCAGAAAGACACAAACTTCCCACACAGAACTCCCATAACCAAGAGAAAATGCTGTAAGAGTTTGGTGGGCATTGACCTTGGGTTTTGGAGTTGTAGTTCGCCTATATCCAGAGAGCACTGTGGACTCAAACAGTGTTGGATCAGGACCAAACTTGGCATGGATACCCAATATGCCCAAATGTGAACACAGATGGAGTTTGGGGAAAGTAGACCTTGGCATTTGGGAGTTACCGTTTCTGGGATTTATAGTTAACACACAATCAAAGAGCATCCTGAACTCTTGCAACAATGGAATTGAACCAAACTTGGCATATTGAACTCTCATTACCAACAGAAAGTACTGAAAGGGTTTGCTTGGGAATTGACCTCTGTCGAAAGCTGACATGGGCAAACCTGGACCTTCCAGGTGTTTTGGACTCCAACTCAGGGTACTGGAGGTCCCAATTTCCCACGGCACACCTGATGATCGCTCACGGCACACGACCACGCCACACTGGTTGGGAAACACTGCTCTAGATAAACAGTTCAGAGAGAGAGAGAGAGAGAGAGAGAGAGAGAGAGAGAGAGAGAGAGAGAGAGAGAGATATAATGGTGGGAGTTGGACTCCAAAGCACCCAGAGGGCCGAAGTTTTCCCATGCCTGTTTGAGGGACCTTAAAGTGGTGAGCCTCCTTCCAACAAATACAGTAAATATATAATAATAAATAAACATTGTGATTCCGGATAGAAGACAAACAACAACATAACATAACATTGTTTGAGTCCACAGTGCTCTCTGGGTGTAGGTGAACTACAACTTCCAAACTCAAGGTCAATTCCCAAGCAAACCCTTTCAATAGTTTCTGTTGGTCATGAGAGTTCAATATGCCAAGTTTGGTTCAATTCCATTGTTGCAAGAGTTCAGGATGCTCTTTGATTGTGTGTTAACTATAAATCCCAGAAACTGTAACTCCCAAATGTCAAGGCCTCCTTTTCCCCAAACTCCCATCTGTGTTCACATTTGGGCATATTGAGTATGCATGCCAAGTTTGGTCCTGATCCAACATTGTTTGAGTCCACAGTGCTCTCTGGATATAGGTGAACTACAACTCCCAAACCCAGGTCAATGCCAAAACTGCTTATCATTTTCTCTCTTATGGGAGTTCTGTTTTGATTGCATTCCATCATTGGTGGAGTTCAGAGTGGATTGCTGTGTGGGAACTCTATGTTGTGTTTATCAAACAGGCCCAGGTTTCACACTGAGTGTACAAATACATTTAAAAGATATTAACTATATGTATGACTGTAGAGTGTAACTGTCATTTTGGTGTGGTGTGCCCCAGGAACACTGACAGGTTTCACACTGAGTGTATAAATACATTTAAAAGATATTAACTATATGTATGACTGTGTTAAGAGTGTCGTTTTGTGTCATTTTGGTTGGTGGTGTGTCATTTTTTCACACTGAGTGTATAAATACATTTAAAAACATATTAACTATATGTATGACTGTGTTAGAGTGTCGTTTTGTGTCATTTTGGTTGGTGGTGTGCCCCAGGATTTTGTTGTGTTCATCGAAACAGGCCCAGGTTTCACACTGAGTGTATAAATACATTTAAAAACATATTAACTATATGTATGACTGTGTTAGAGTGTCGTTTTGTGTCATTTTGGTTGGTGGTGTGCCCTGGGATTTTGTAAATGTAAAAAGTGTGCCGCGACTCAAAAAAGGTTGGGAAATACTGGTCTAGAGGGCCTTGGGAAATTAGGTGCAATGCTATAGCAGGCGACAACAATAATAGGTAACAATAACATCGCTATTTCGCGGATTTTTTCGTTTAGCAGATGGTCCTGGAACGCAATAAGCGCGACAAGTGAGCGAACACCGTACGACGAGAATGGGATGTTTGATGCACAACCGTAGTAATGCATCTGCATATCTAGAAGTCCGGTGTCCAAGCCTCGATGTCCAGCCATGCCAGGGCTTCGGTTTCGCCCTCTTCCGGCCCACAGGAAGTGCCCTAATTTACTCAATTATGCTGAAAGCACTCCTCCGCGGCGGCCTGTTCCCACCGCAAGGTTCTCCGGCCCCCCTTTTGTGCGACTGCCCGCCGAGCCGTCCCAATAATTGGTAATTAGAGTCCGTGCCAAGGCCGATTGCCGGCACCCGCGGCCGGGCGCCTTTCAGGGCGGCCCCTGACTGACAAGGGCTCTAATGAGCGGTAATTACGGCCCCCGAAAAAGCGGCCGCAGATGTGGCGAGAGGCACGCCACCCCTCCGCTAATGAAGGAGCGAGCGAGGAAGCGCTCAGTGACCCCGAAAAGGGCCTCCACCCGCTTCTCGGGACCTTCAGGGCCTCGCTTCCACGTTCAAGTTGGGCACTGGTAACGTCGGTGCAATCCCACAGGACAGCGAGGGGCCTTCTCCCCGTCGCTCTCGAGGGGGGATCTGGTGTTAAGCGGCTTAGGAGAGGCCCCCGCCTTCGGGTTCAACAAGTTCAGGCCCAGCGGCAGGATTTGCGGCCCTCGAGGGGCCTTCCTTCACTTCACCAGCTTCCACTTCCGCTTCATTTGCTTCCTGTCCACTTCCTGTCGCAACATGCGATCCTTTTCCAAGCTAGCAAAATACCCGCCATATAATGGTGGCCAGGCCCGGACTACCCATAAGGCCAACCTAGGCCATGGCCGATCAGGACGCAGATCACGGACCAATTTTTTTTCCCACCCTCCCTCGCCCTCGCCCATAGATGTCTATGAGAGCAGGCCCTGTCCTGAAGACTACACTTCCGGTCGTGCACCTCTCTCCCTTTCCGCCTCCCTCCCCGCAGGAGAAAGACTACGCCTCCCGGTATGCCCCATGGGGGCAATGGTGGGGCCAGGCCAATGGGAGGTGGCGAGGGCAGAACCAGGGGGCGTGGCCGGGCAGCGGAGAGAGAGAGAGAACGCACTCGCGGGGATGGCGGATGGCGCCAAGGAGGGTCCTCCCTTCCAGCTGGGCAGGCCGCGCTTCGAGCAGGTAAGCGCGGGGGTGCCGCGCGACGGGGACCGAGATGGAGTTGCTCCCTCAGGGAGCCCGAGTCGCTTGCCTCGGGTGGCCCCGCCCCCTCGGCGCCATCCCGTCCCCTCATTGGCCCTGCCGGGTGTCACTCTCCCATTTGAATTCCCGCCCTCGGGAAAGCGCTTCTGTGACTGGCTCCCGCTTCCCTTGACTACTCTTCGGGGGTGGTGCTTCTGTCTTAGCGTCCTGAGTTCGAGTCCCGCTTCGGGCAGAAAACGTGACTGTGGAACTCCCTGCCACTGCATTGGGATGGCATTTTTTAAAATGGGCCTGAGCACGGCACTGCTGCAGGTGGGTCCGGCCCAAGCGCCCCGCGGATACACCTACGCTGATTGGCGCGGGTTGTTGATTTATTTGGATACTAGCTTTGGGACCCGGCGGTGCCCGAGTTATTTGAAATGGGCTGAGGCCTAGGAAGCCTTAATGCCCATTCAGGCTGAGGCCTAGGAAGCCTTACTGTCAATGCAGGCTGAGGCCTAGGAAGCCTTACTGTCAATTGAGGCTGAGGCCTAGGAAGCCTTACTGTCAAAGCAGGCTGAGGTCTAGGAAGTCTTACTGTCAATTCAGGCTGAGGCCTAGGAAGCCTTAATGTCCATTCAGGCTGAGGCCTAGGAAGCCATACTGTCCATTCAGGCTGAGGCCTAGGAAGCCATACTGTCCATTCAGGCTGAGGCCTAGGAAGCCATACTGTCCATTCAGGCTGAGGCCTAGGAAGCCTTACTGTCCATTCAGGCTGAGGCCTAGGAAGCCATACTGTCCATTCAGGCTGAGGCCTAGGAAGCCATACTGTCCATTCAGGCTGAGGCCTAGGAAGCCTTACTGTCCATTCAGGCTGAGGCCTAGGAAGCCATACTGTCCATTCAGGCTGAGGCCTAGGAAGCCATACTGTCCATTCAGGCTGAGGCCTAGGAAGCCATACTGTCCATTCAGGCTGAGGCCTAGGAAGCCTTACTGTCCATTCAGGCTGAGGCCTAGGAAGCCATACTGTCCATTCAGGCTGAGGCCTAGGAAGCCTTACTGTCCATTCAGGCTGAGGCCTAGGAAGCCATACTGTCCATTCAGGCTGAGGCCTAGGAAGCCTTACTGTCCATTCAGGCTGAGGCCTAGGAAGCCATACTGTCCATTCAGGCTGAGGCCTAGGAAGCCTTACTGTCCATTCAGGCTGAGGCCTAGGAACCCTTACTGTCAATTTAGGCTGAGGCCTAGGAAGCCGTACTGTCCATTCAGGCTGAGGCCTAGGAAGTCTTACTGTCAATTTAGGCTGAGGCCTAGGAAGCCTTACTGTCAATGCAGGCTGAGGTCTAGGAAGTCTTACTGTCAATTCAGGCTGAGGCCTAGGAAGCCTTAATGTCCATTCAGGCTGAGGCCTAGGAAGCCATACTGTCCATTCAGGCTGAGGCCTAGGAAGCCTTACTGTCCATTCAGGCTGAGGCCTAGGAAGCCATACTGTCCATTCAGGCTGAGGCCTAGGAAGCCTTACTGTCCATTCAGGCTGAGGCCTAGGAAGCCATACTGTCCATTCAGGCTGAGGCCTAGGAAGCCATACTGTCCATTCAGGCTGAGGCCTAGGAAGCCATACTGTCCATTCAGGCTGAGGCCTAGGAACCCTTACTGTCCATGCAGGCTGAGGCCTAGGAAGCCATACTGTACATACAGGCTGAGGCCTAGGAAATTACTGTCCATTCAGGCTGAGGCCTAGGGAAGCCATACTGTCCATTCAGGCTGAGGCCTAGGAAGCCTTACTGTCCATTCAGGCTGAGGCCTAGGAAGCCATACTGTCCATTCAGGCTGAGGCCTAGGAAGCCATACTGTCCATTCAGGCTGAGGCCTAGGAAGCCATACTGTCCATTCAGGCTGAGGCCTAGGAAGCCTTACTGTCCATTCAGGCTGAGGCCTAGGAAGCCATACTGTCCATTCAGGCTGAGGCCTAGGAAGCCTTACTGTCCATTCAGGCTGAGGCCTAGGAAGCCATACTGTCCATTCAGGCTGAGGCCTAGGAAGCCGTACTGTCCATTCAGGCTGAGGCCTAGGAAGCCTTACTGTCCATTCAGGCTGAGGCCTAGGAACCCTTACTGTCCATTCAGGCTGAGGCCTAGGAACCCTTACTGTCCATTCAGGCTGAGGCCTAGGAAGCCGTACTGTCCATTCAGGCTGAGGCCTAGGAAGCCATACTGTCCATTCAGGCTGAGGCCTAGGAAGCCTTACTGTCCATTCAGGCTGAGGCCTAGGAACCCTTACTGTCCATTCAGGCTGAGGCCTAGGAAGCCGTACTGTCCATTCAGGCTGAGGCCTAGGAAGCCTTACTGTCCATTCAGGCTGAGGCCTAGGAAGCCTTACTGTCCATTCAGGCTGAGGCCTAGGAAGCCGTACTGTCCATTCAGGCTGAGGCCTAGGAACCCTTACTGTCAATTTAGGCTGAGGCCTAGGAAGCCGTACTGTCCATTCAGGCTGAGGCCTAGGAACCCTTACTGTCAATTTAGGCTGAAGCCTAAGAAGTCTTACTGTCCATTCAGGCTGAGGCCTAGGAAGCCTTACTGTCAATTCAGGCTGAGGCCTAGGAAGCCTTACTGTCCATTCAGGCTGAGGCCTAGGAAGCCTTACTGTCAATTGAGGCTGAGGCCTAGGAACCCTAACTGTCAATGCAGGCTGAGGCCTAGGAAGCCTTACTGTCCATTCAGGCTGAGGCGTGTTGGGAAAAGTGGTGTTTTCACCTTTGGCTGGAAGGATGTATGTCTAGTTTTGGGCCTAGCTTGTAATGCTAGTAGTGCTCTCAGTACATCAGCAAACCCTCTCTCTGTAGTGAAATCCTATTAGGAAATGAACATTCCACTTCCAACGGAAAAGCTGTCTGGTACTTTAGTGTTGGAGTTTGGTGGCTGGCCAATGAGAGTTCTTTATGCAAATAATCCCACATTGGCGACCAATCAAAAGGCTGCCACATATTCCTCCCTTCCTCCGCACCTGCCACCGCTCCTCCCGCCGCAATCATTGACTTTTATTATATAGATAGATAGATAGATAGATAGATAGATAGATAGATAGATTACTGATCAACTGAAATGTATTGGGCTACCTGAGTGAATTTGAGGTAAGTGTGGGTCTGAGTGATCTGTGTGTGTGTGTGGGGGGGCTAGGGTAGACGTTGGTTTAAAGGGGGCGTAATTCCAAAGTGTGTCCTAGGGCGCAAAAAGGTGTTAATCCGGGCCTGATGGTTACGTGGGCCTCTGTTGAACATCGTAAATACCTCCCTTGAGCAAGGAGTGTTTCCAGAGTGCTTAAAAGAGGCGGTGGTGGCTCCATTGCTGAAAAAACCATCATTAGACCCTGCGGTTCCCTCCAACTACCGACCAGTGTCGAACCTTTCGTACCTGGGGAAGGTAGTTGAGAGGGCAGTAATGGAGCAGTTGCAGTCCTTCCTAGATGATGCAACATGGCTAGACCCCTTCCAGTCCGGCTTCAGTTCGGGGCACGGGACGGAGACGGTCCTGGTCTCCATCACAGACCAACTCCGCTGCCAGCTTGACCAAGGCGGGTCTGCGCTGCTCGTGTTATTGGACCTCACGGCAGCGTTTGACACGGTCGACCACAACCTTTTGACCCACCGCCTGGCCATGGCTGGAGTGAGGGGGACAGCCTTGAAATGGCTGGCCTCCTTCCTCCGCCATCGGTCTCAGCGAGTGAGGAGGGGCGAGGTGGTCTCCGAGGGCTCCCCATTAGTTTGTGGGGTCCCTCAGGGGGCCATTCTCTCCCCTCTATTATTTAACATCTATATGCAGGCGCTTGCACAGCTGGTGCGGAGTTTTGGGCTTGAGTGTCACCAGTACGCTGATGACACTCAGCTCATTCTGAGGATGGAGGGCAGGCCTGGATCCGTCCCTGATAATTTCCAGCGCTGCCTCAAGGCCGTTACTGGATGGCTGCGAGCCAGTAGGTTGAGGGTGAATCCAGCGAAGACGGAGATCTTGTGGCTGGGCCGCCTGGGCGATGGGGATGTCCAGTTTCCGACCCTGGACAGTGTGGCGTTATGCCCATCGCTTTCAGTAAAGAGCTTGGGAGTTCACTTGGACTGCCAGCTGACCATGGAGGCCCAGGTCTCCATGGTCAGCAAGTCTGCTTTTTTCCATCCTAGACAGACAAGGCGACTGGCCCCCTATCTATCCCGGAGCGACCTGGCCACGGTGATCCAAGCCACGGTCATCTCGAGGCTGGACTACTGTAACGCACTCTACGTTGCCCTTCCTCTGTCGGTGACCCGGAAGCTCAAGCTGGTGCAGAACACTGCCGCCCGACTCCTGTCTGGCACGCCAGCTGGTAGTCACATGACACCCACCTTGCAGGATCTGCACTGGCTTCCAATCAAGCACCGGATCACCTTCAACGTGTTGGTTCTCACCTTTAAGGCCTTGCACGGCCTGGGGCCAGCGTATCTGAGGGACCGTCTCTCTCCATACTGCCCTACGAGATCACTGCGGTCGGAAGGTACCAACCTCTTGGACGTCCCCTCTGTGAAGCTTGCGAGATTGACAGCAACCCGTAGGAGGGCATTTTCCGTTATCGCGCCCACGTTGTGGAATTCCCCCCTCGCTGAAACGCGCGCCATCCAGGATTTGCTTCCTTTCAGACGGGCTTGCAAGACCTACTTATTCCAGCAGGCTTTTGACCTGTAAGTTTTGCCTGTACATAACCCGCCACGCTTGTATCCGTTACCTTTGGTGTCGCGCCCACACACCAGGTTTTTAACTTTGTTGTATTTTATTCGCCGTGTTCTAATTGTTTAATATGTTGTTTTATTCTGTTTTATCCGGCGCTTGTGAGCCCCCCGAGCCTCCCGGGAGTGGCTGCATAGAAGCCCAACAATACATAAATAAATAAATAAATAAATGGTGGCGTATGAACCAATCTGTTTGTAGAGAAGGGCAACAACCTGCCAGAAATTCAATGGTGCAAAGCTAAACAACCTCTGTGTCCGCTCACTCAGCACCGGCATCCTCTGTACTCACCAAATCAATCAGATCGCTGAGGTTTTTCTCAATCTGTTGGGGAGGCAGACGCCTCATCAAATCCAAGGCACAATCCAGCTGCTGGTCACTCTGAAAGAGAAACAGAGAGGAAACAAAACAGTTACTCCCATGGAACACAAAACGTTTAACATTGACACAAATGACCAGCCACTGCCAGAAGGGAGAGAGAGTTTCATCTATGCTGACAATCGTGCCATCACCACCCAAGCAGGGAGCTTTGAAATAGTTGAACAGAAGCTCTCCAGAGCTTTAGGTGCTCTTACTGCCTATTCCAGGGAAAACAAGCTTGCTCTGTCAATAATATTGACACAAATGACCAGCCACTGCCAGAAGGGAGAGAGAGTTTCATCTATGCGGACGATCGTGCCATCACCACCCAAGCAGGGAGCTTTGAAATACCGTGTTTCCCCGAAAGTATGACACCCCCGATTGTAAGACGTATCAGGGGTGTCAGGGGTCGGCTAATGCCGCACCCGAAAATAAGACGTACCCCGGCGCCGCGTCACACGGTCCCGCCTCCTCCTCGGTCCCGCCTCCCTCCTCCTCCTCCGCTGCCTCCGCCTACCTCCGCCTCGGTGCCGCCCGCCGCCGCCTACCTCCTCCGCCGCCGCCGCCGCCAGCGCCCCACGCCTGCGACAGGCACGGCTGCGCCGGCGCGCTCGGACCTTCTGCCCATGCGCGAATGTCTGCGCATGGGCAGAAGGTACCGAGCGTCTGCCTGACGCTGGCGCTGGCGCCAAGCGGCGCCGGGCGCTGTACCTTCTGCCCATGCGCAGACATTCGCTCATGGGCAGAAGGCCTGAGCGCGCCCGGCGCGCCTAGCGCCAGGCGCCTGCCAAGGCCAGACGCTCGGTACCTTCTGCCCATGCGCAGACATTCGCGCATGGGCAGAAGGCCTGAGCGCGCCAGCGCAGCCGCGCCTGGCAGGCGTGGGGCCAGCTGTGCGGCGGCAGAGGCAGGCGGCGGGGTGGCACCGGAGGCGGAGGTAGGCGGCACTGAGGCGGAGGTAGGCAGTGGCGGCGGAGGCAGGCGGCGGGGTGGAGGAGGCGGAGGCGGAACCGAGGAGGAGCGGGACCGAGTGACGCGGCGGCCAAGGGAAGGCTTACTTTCGGTACGGCAGGTACCGTCGGCTAATGTAAGCCGTACCCCGAAAGTAAGCCGTAGTGGGGATTTTGGGGGTCAAAAGAAAGTAAGACGCTGTCTTACTTTCGGGGAAACACGGTAGTTGAACAGAAGCTCTCCAGAGCTTTAGGTGCTCTTACTGCCTATTCCAGGGAAAACAAGCTTGCTCTGTCAATAACATTGACACAAATGACCAGCCACTGCCAGAAGGGAGAGAGAGTTTCATCTATGCCAGTGTTTCCCAACCTTTTTTGAGCCGCGGGAAATCCAGGGGCACACCACCAACAACAAGACACACAATGACACTCTAACACAGCAAAGAACGGCTGGGGGATGGTGGCCTGCTGGGAGCAGCTGCTGGGAGTGCCGAAGCCGGGGGAGGGGGAGGAGTCAGGTCATGCTAGGTCCCGCCCCCTCCCCCCGGCTTCAGCTCTCCCACAGCTTCTCCAGCCTTGAGGGGATAGTGCGAGCGAGGGACCCTCGTCCCTGGCGCCCCTCTCCACCATGACTCCCGCCCCTCGCTCGCTGAAGCCGCACGGAGGAGGAGGATCCTAAATCTACACTGGACCGACTATGTGACGAATGTTGCTGTCCTTGAGCAAGCAGGGGTCACCAGCGTTGAGGCCACGCTATTGAGAACACAGCTGCGCTGGGCAGGGCACGTCTCTAGGATGGAGGACCACCGCCTCCCAAAGATACTACTCTATGGTGAACTCGCCACGGGTCAGCACAAGAGAGGCACCCCAAAGAAGAGATACAAGGACTCCCTGAAACAACATCTCTGGCTCGGCCAGATCGATCACTAACTATGGTCCACATCGGGAGGCGTGGAGATGCACTCTCCACAATGCTGCGGCCTCTTTCGAGAAGACACACCGAACGGGTCTCGACAATGCAGACAGAACCGCAACTTGGAAACAACATCACCCAAGGAGACTTTCTGCTGTGCTTTCTGCAACCGGACTTGACTATCTCAGATTGGCCTTTTTAGTCATCAACGCGCTTGTAGAAAGCGTGGGATGAGTCCTTCCTAAGAATCTTCGTTCGCAAAGTAATGCCGAGAGAGAGAGAGAGAGTGTGTGTTATTATTACTACGACCACTACGCTTTCCTCTCTTATATGAGTCTCAAAGTGGATCCCAATACTAAAAATACTACAAATCGACACTCAAAACCTACAACATATAAAACATTGGGATTGTAAAAAACAACTAAAATCACATGATGTTGAGAAAAACCATTAGCTTTGGCCAGGAAGAGGCAGCGCACTCCGCGGGAAGTCAGGGTGGAATGTGTGTGTGTGTGTGTGTTTTGCTCTCTCAGAGAACATACAGCCGCCAAAGAAGAGACATTTCCCCTCTAAGTAAGGAAACGGGCACACAATCCAAGGCTAGGGCAGGCGCCAAGTACTCCCAATGCGAGCTCTGAGCAAACCGCGTCAGCGCTTCCTTCTCCGAAAATGCCAGCCACGCAGGGAGCCTGGGAACCGATGCTTCGGTGTGAATTCTTCCCCGGTCAGCGCAACGAAAGAGGCAGAGAAGGTGCCGACGCAGCAGGGACAGCGGCCCTTAAATGAAGACGGGAGCTTCACAGCGTAGCTTTCTACACACAGCAGCCTTCACGCACGAGGCCTTCAACCTGGAGCTTCTCTCACCAGGCCTTCTCAAACCTAGGCCTACGAACACACTGAGGCCTCACTTAGACCGAGACCTTTCTCCCACTGAGGCCTCACTCAGACTGAGACCTTTCTCCCACTGAGCCCTACCACACACTGAGGCCTCACTCAGACCGAGACCTTTCTCCCACTGAGGCCTACCTCACACTGAGGCCTACCTCAGACCGAGACCTTTCTCCCACTGAGGCCTACCTCACACTGAGGCCTCACTCAGACCGAGACCTTTCTCCCACTGAGGCCTACCTCACACTGAGGCCTCACTCAGACCGAGACCTTTCTCCCACTGAGGCCTCAATCAGACCGAGACCTTTCTCCCACTGAGGCCTACCTCACACTGAGGCCTCACTCAGACCGAGACTTTTCTCCCACTGAGGCCTACCACACACTGAGGCCTCACTCAGACAGAGACCTTTCTCCCACTGAGGCCTACCTCACACTGAGGCCTGCTAACACAGAGGGCTTTCTCAAACTTACCTCTTTCATAAACTGAGGGAAGCTAACATTGAGGCCTACCACAGCTGACGCAGATGACCAAGACGGTTTTAAACAGTGTAATTTAATATTGAGATAAATGTATTAGTGTTTATGTACAAATACACTCATACACTCAGGCTAACTAACATTGAGGCCTCTCTTAGAGGTCTGCTAACACCAAGGCTCTCTCAGACTGACACCTCTCATACACTGAGGCTAACTAACATTGAGGCCGCTCTCGGAGGTCTGCTAACACTGAGGGCTCTCTCAGACTGACACCTCTCATACACTGAGGCTAACTAACATTGAGGCCTCTCTCGGAGGTCTACTAACACCGAGGGCGAGGACTCTCTCAGACTGACACCTCTCATACACTGAGGCTAACTAACATTGAGGCCTCTCTCGGGGGTCTACTAACACCGAGGACTCTCTCAGACTGACACCTCTCATACACTGAGGCTAACTAACATTGAGGCCTCTCTCGGGGGTCTACTAACACCGAGGACTCTCTCAGACTGACACCTCTCATACACTGAGGCTAACTAACATTGAGGCCTCTCTCAGAGGTCTGTTAACACCGAGGGCTCTCTCAGATTTGCAGTACCTTCACCCGATTCACTTCCCAAACATCATCCAATGACTGATCAAGACCAAACTTGGCACACACAGCCCCCATGACCCACTTTACATCTTGGTGCAATTTGGAGGAGGATGGACCATGGATGATGGGACTTGAAGTACCTTCACTCACTTCCCGAGACCACTGCAAGCCAAATAAAGAACTGATAAGGAGCAAACTTGGCACACAATGTCTTTCTCAAATCACCCGGGCAGGGCCGGGTCCCCAAGCTAGTTCTTAATATTTCCGAGAAGCCTTCCCTTGTTCCAGAGCAGGCATGTGCAAGCGAAAGGGTAAAGGAAGCTGTAACCAAACCGACGCTGACCTGAAGCTTCCCATGGAGGAAAATCTCTTTGCAGGGGATGCATGAAAGGGGCCTTGTTTACCTTGGCCACAGCTCACTCTTCGCTTCCTGGCTCTCAGATCTCCAAATCCCAGGGTGTCCAGAATTATCATTTGTTCCACCCCCCCCCCTAAAAAAAAAGTCCAATTTGGAGTTCTTTGCTCCCGCCGCGGAGAGGCGAGTTTGGTGGCGCATTGCCATCCGCCCTGAAGTCCCGAAACCTGGAAGATCTCGCAGCATCCTGGCCCTCGGGGTCCAAAGCCTGCGTCATCAAGGAAACAACTCAGAGCACAGATTGAGAATTACAGGGAGGTTTAGTCTCTCTCATCCCAGTTCTCACGATCTTGGCGGTGTTTGAGACCCTGACCTCGCCACTGTGCCTTTCCTCCTCCATTGTGTGTCCGAAGTGGTGGGAGGTGTCAGAAGTATTAAAAATTAACTAAGTATGGCTAATATCAACAATGTGAGTCAAGCACTGAAAGGGTTAAATGGATGCAATGGCTCAGCAAAAGCGGTAGTTCTATGTAAGCGGTTGTTCCTGTAGGTTAGTAGTCTCAGTCTGTGAAAAGTCTCTGTGGGAGAATGGCCTCACTATGAGGTAGGCCTCAGTGTTAGTTAGCCTCAGTGCATGAGAGGTGTCAGTCTGAGAGAGCCCTCGGGGTTAGCAGACCTCCGATAGAGGCCTCAGTGTTAGTTAGCCTCAGTGTATGAGAGGTGTCAGTCTGAGAGAGCCCTCGGTGTTAGCAGACCTCCGAGAGAGGCCTCAATGTTAGTTAGCCTCAGTGTATGAGAGGTGTCAGTCTGAGAGAGCCCTCGGTGTTAGCAGACCTCCGAGAGAGGCCTCAATGTTAGTTAGCCCTCGGTGTTAGCAGACCTCCGAGAGGGGCCTCAGTGTTAGTTCAGCCTCAGTGTATGAGAGGTGTCAGTCTGAGAGAGCCCTCGGGGTTGCAGACAGACCTCCGAGAGAGGCCTCAATGTTAGTTAGCCTCAGTGTATGAGAGGTGTCAGTCTGAGAGAGCCCTCGGTGTTAGCAGACCTCCGAGAGAGGCCTCAATGTTAGTTAGCCTCAGTGTATGAGAGGTGTCAGTCTGAGAGAGCCCTCGGGGTTAGCAGACCTCCGATAGAGGCCTCAGTGTTAGTTAGCCTCAGTGTATGAGAGGTGTCAGTCTGAGAGAGCCCTTGGTGTTAGCAGACCTCCGAGAGAGGCCTCAATGTTAGTTAGCCTCAGTGTATGAGAGGTGTCAGTCTGAGAGAGCCCTCGGTGTTAGCAGACCTCCGAGAGAGGCCTCAATGTTAGTTAGCCTCAGTGTATGAGAGGTGTCAGTCTGAGAGAGCCCTTGGTGTTAGCAGACCTCCGAGAGCGGCCTCAATGTTAGTTAGCCTCAGTGTATGAGAGGTGTCAGTCTGAGAGAGCCTCAGTGTATGAGAGGTGTCAGTCTGAGAGAGCCTCAGTGTATGAGAGGTGTCAGTCTGAGAGAGCCCTCGGTGTTAGCAGACTTCCTAGAGAGGCCTCAATGTTAGTTAGCCTCAGTGTATGAGAGATGTCAGTCTGAGAGAGCCCTTGGTGTTAGCAGACCTCCGAGAGAGAGCCTCAATGTTAGTTAGCCTCAGTGTATGAGAGGTGTCAGTCTGAGAGAGCCCTTGGTGTTAGCAGACCTCCGAGAGAGGCCTCAATGTTAGTTAGCCTCAGTGTATGAGAGTGTATGAGAGTGTCAGTCTGAGAGAGCCCTTGGTGTTAGCAGACCTTCCGAGAGAGGCCTCAATGTTAGTTAGCCTCAGTGTATGAGAGGTGTCAGTCTGAGAGAGCCCTTGGTGTTAGCAGACCTCAGAGAGAGGCCTCAATGTTAGAGGCCTCAGTGTATGAGAGAGGTGTCAGTCTGATAGAGCCTTCGGTTTTAGCAGACCTCCGAGAGAGGCCTCAATGTTAGTTAGCCTCAGTGTATGAGAGATGTCAGTCTGAGAGAGCCCTCGGTGTTAGCAGACCTCCGAGAGAGGCCTCAATGTTAGTTAGCCTCAGTGTATGAGAGGTGTCAGTCTGAGAGAGCCCTCGGTGTTAGCAGACCTCCGAGAGAGACCTCAATGTTAGTTAGCCTCAGTGTATGAGAGGTGTCAGTCTGAGAGAGCCCTCGGTGTTAGCAGACCTCTGAGAGAGGCCTCAGTGTTAGTTAGCCTCAGTGTATGAGAGATGTCAGTCTGAGAGAGCCCTCGGTGTTAGCAGACCTCTGAGAGAGGCCTCAATGTTAGTTAGCCTCAGTGTATGAGAGATGTCAGTCTGAGAGAGCATTTGGTGTTAGCAGACCTCTGAGAGAGGCCTCAATGTTAGTTAGCCTCAGTGTATGAGAGATGTCAGTCTGAGAGAGCCCTCGGTGTTAGCAGACCTCTGAGAGAGGCCTCAATGTTAGTTAGCCTCAGTATATGAGAGGTGTCAGTCTGAGAGAGCCCTCGGTGTTAGCAGACCTCCGAGAGAGGCCTCAATATTAGTTAAGCTCAATGTTAGTTAGAGCTGCCGCCAGGGGGTGGGCGGGGCATGGCGCGGCCTGGCTCCGCCCCCTCCCCCAGCTTCAGCACTCCCAGCAGCTGCTCCCAGCCGTTCTTTACTGTGTTAGAGTGTCATTTTGGTTGGTGGTGTGCCCCCGGATTTTTTAAATGTTAAAGTGTGTCATTTTGCGGCTCAAAAAAGGTTGGGAAACACTGAGCTTGGCTACCTTACTCTACTATGGATGCACAAATCAGTCTCCCCATCTTGACCGACAGCTCTACTCACCAAAACAGAACGCAGGACTTAATTTTATGCGCACAGAAAAGAACAAAGTCAAGCAAGAGTCTTCCAGCGTGTTTACATTCTGGAGAACAGCGGGGACGCTGATTATTTGCACAACTTTGTCATCGACCAGAACCCTGCAATTTGGCCGACCGCTTTCATCCGCTGCCAGGCCGGCCCACGGACCGTAAACCTGACCCCAAAACAAAGACGTCGCCCAATAAGCTTGGCGTCCTCGGGAGAAGGCCCCAAAGGGACACCAATTAGCTTAAAACTGGGGGGGAAACACGCAGCTTTGCATGACTAAGACACACGCACAGCCATGCGCTCCCCGCTGTGCTCCAATTTCCAGAGAAGGGCAGCGAATGGGGCTCCGAACAGGAGAATGCTTCAGACCCGGCAAATGGGGTAAACGCAGCAATATCTATATATATAAATGAGTTCCCGTCATGGAACGACCGTCCCAAACAGAGAAACCTTACAACGCAGAGACACCAAACGTGCCAACAGAAATAGGCCTCAAGCAAGGTAGGTTTTAAGCAAAGAAACCTTCCCCCCCAAAACCGAAAAGGCCCCAAAAACAACAATTTAAAAAAACTACATTTCCCAGCATCCTCCGGGGCTGCCAACGACTCCCCCAGCCTCTACATTCTGACAACATGATTGGCTGCCAATAAGGGCGGATTTGCATAACTCCTGTACTGGCCAGCCAACATGAACATTCCGACCCATAATAAACTGTCAGAGGAGGATAAGGCAAAGGGCTGAGGCACAAACACCCAATTCACTTCCCACAGAAAATTTACACCCCTACAAATCACAGACCACGCCCAAAATTTACAGTAAGGCTTCAGACTAGGCCTCACTCTGTTTACACTCTGAATTGACAGTAAGGCTTCATTAAATTTCCCTGACTAGGCCTCACTTAATGGAATGCTGTTTACGCTCTGAATTGACAGTAAGGCTTCATTAACTTAATTTCCCTGACTAGGCCTCACTTAATGGAATGCTGTTTACGCTCTGAATTGACAGTAAGGCTTCATTGTATGGCCTGAATTGACAGTAAGGCTTCATTAACTTAATTTCCCTGACTAGGCCTCACTTAATGGAATGCTGTTTACGCTCTGAATTGACAGTAAGGCTTCATTAACTTTATTCTCCCGACTACACCTCAGCTCATTGGACATTGTGTATGGCCTGAATTGACAGTAAGGCTTCATTAACTTGCTGTTCCTGACTAGGCCTCAGCTCATGGGACATTGTGTATGGCCTGAATTTACAGTAACCTACCTTGGCACACAGAGCCCCTATGACCCACGCTACATTCTACTACAGTTTGGAGGAGGGTGGACCATGGATGATGGGACTTGAAGTACCTCCATGGATAATGGGAGTTGTAGTACTTCAAAACCCATCATTCCCCACAGGCCACTGTGGCCCAGAACCAAGACCGATAAAGACCAAACTTGGCACACCATGCCCCCCATGACCCACACTCCATCCAACTGCAGTTTAGAGGAGGACACACCATGGATAATGGGATTTCAGGTACCTCCACTCACTTCCAAAATACCCCACCCACACACGTATCAACCTCTACATCAACACAGCAGACGGAAAGACAAAAAACATTGTATATCCACAAGCTCTGCAGAACGCCAGCAACACCACACAACAACAACTCCACAGGACTCCAACAACCCAGCCACCAAAACAACCCACAAGAACACAGCCATGACCCCAACAACACCATAACTACCAACAATTACAACCCTTACATACTCAGACTTCCTCGCATCTCCTAAATAGGGCACAGCAACGCGTGCCGGGTACAGCTAGTTCTCCTATATACTGTTCCCTGCCTTATTTCCAATCATGGGACGTCCTTGGGGGTTGAAAACAATTGCCTCTGAGAAACGTTTCTCAACCTGGGATCGGGACCCTTGGAGGGGCCGCAAGGGGGTTTCAGAGACCATCAGAAAACACATATACACACACACATACATACATACATACTAGCTTGGGTACACAGAGTTGCTCAGGTTATTTGAAAAAGTCGTTTTTATTGGCACAAAATGCATATGGTTGTGGGTGAACTACAACTCCCATCATGCCAGGTTAACCCCCTGAAACTCCAGTACTTAAGATTGGGCAAGATTGCACTGTGTGCATCATGGGTAGGGTTTGGTGTGTTCTCTGGCTGTAGATTCCCACTTTGGTGAGTCAAACCCCTCCGAACTACAACTCCCATCATGCCAGGTTAACCCTGAGTAATTCCATCAGTAGGTAAAGTTTGTTACGTTAGGCAAGTCTGCTCCGGATGCCTCATCGGTGGGGTTCAGTGTGCTGGCTGTAGGGTAAACTACAACTCCCACTTTGGTGAGTCGGTCCCCTCAAACCCCTCCGAACTACAACTCCCATCATGCCAGGTTAACCCTGAGTAATTCCATCAGTAGGTAAAGTTTGTTACGTTAGGCAAGTCTGCTCGGGATGCCTCATCGGTGGGGTTCAGTGTGCTCTCTGGCTGTAGGGTGAACTACAACTCCCGCTCTGGTGAGTAGGTGAACTACAACTTATAGTTGGGGGTTCTGCGTGCCAAGTTTGGCCCAGGTCCATCATGCGTAGAGGTCATGGTTTCTTTGGCTGTGGGGTTCTGTGTGGAAAGCTTGGCCCAATTCTATCGTCGGCGGGGTTCAGAATGCTCTTTGATTGTAGGTGAACTATAAATCCCAGCAATCTCAACTCCCAAATGTCGAGGTCTGTTCTCCCCAAACTCCACCAGTGTTTACATTTGGGCATATTGAGGATTCGTGCCCAGTTTGGTGCAGACCCATCACTGTTTGAGTCTCTGGATGTAGGTGAACTACAACTCCAAAACTCAAGGTCAATGCCCAGCAAACCCTTCCAGTAATTTCTGTGAGTTGTGGGAGTTGTGTGTGCCAAGTTTGGTTCAATTCCATCATTGGTGGAGTTCAGAATGCTCTTTGATTGAAGGTGAACGATAAATCCCAGCAACTACAACTCCCACATGACAAAATCAACGCAACCAGTATTCAAATTCGGGTTTGCTATTGACCTTGGAATATACAGAAGGCGGGAAAGAGTCAAGTGGGATTTGGAAAACACAAAGAGGAACCGCTTGGCGCACTTAGCCTCAAAAGCATCCAAACCTCACAAAGGAAGCGAACACTGTGTCCAGGATGCGCAAGAAGAAACCACATCCATTTTCGCAGTCTATGGCAACAGCATTATGAAGCTCGTGCAGGCAAGAAGGGAGGGAGGAAGAAAAAGCTCTTACGGCCTACTACAGAGAAAACCAGGTTGCACCATCAATGTTTAACATGGGCGCAAATGACCAACCACTGCCAGAAGGTACAAAGAGTTTCTGCTGACGATCATGCCATCACCACCCAAGCTTTGAAATGGTTGAACAGAAGCTCTCCAATGCTTTAGGTCAGGGGTGCCCACACTTTTTCAGCATGCGAGCTACTTATACAATAAAACCAAGTCAGAAAGATCTACCTACCTCCTCAAGGCTGGAGAGGGAAGGGGGCGGGGCTTGGCACGGTCTGGCTCCGCCCCCCTCTGGATTTCGCTCTACCAGCAGCTTCTCCAGGCTTGAGGATGGCAGTGCCAAGCCAGTGGTGGCATAGCTAGCACATGGCTGGCTTGGCCCTGCCCTCCTCAAGCCTGGAGAAGCTGCTGGTAGAGCTGAAGCCAGAAGGGGCGGAGCCATGCCATGCCAAGCCCCGCCCCCTCCCCACTGGGTCTAAATCCGAAATGTTGGCACTGTGGGAGTAGAGAAGCCTGGTACGCACATCTCTGGTGGGAGTGTAAGGAGATACAAAGGTTCTGGAATCAAATTTTTAGGAAGATCGAACTATATACAAAAATAAAAAATGATTTAAATATGGATATTCTCTTAAAAGGGATATGCGGGATAGTAAAATCAAAGCGCAAGAACAAAAATTAGTTATGATGATGTTTAGAGCGGCACATGCCGTGATTGCCTGGGGTGGAAAGAAAAAGAAAATGGACCCTTGAAAAATGGTATGAATATGTGTGGGAACAAGTTCAGCTGGAAATTATGGATATTATAAGAAATGAAAAACTATGGACAGAAAAGCAGAAGAAAATCAAAGAAATATGGTTACCCTTCAAAAACTGGATACAGGAAGCTAAACCAGAAGATGAACATTGGGGAAAAAACTGGACAGAATGCAACGATGGCTCAAATAAATGAAGGACTAACTTGTCAACGGGGGAGGGGGAGGTCAGGGGAAGAAAATGTATTTTAACTAAAGCAATGTAAAGTAAGAGTAAATGTAGTATAACAATACAATAAAAAATCTTTAAAAAAAAAAAAAAAAAAAAAAAAGAGGATGGCAATGCCAAGCCAGTGGTGGCATAGCTAGCACAAGGCTGGCTTGGCCCTGCCCTCCTCAAGCCTGGAGAAGCAGCTGATAGAGCTGAAGCCAGAAGGGGCGGAGCCATGCCGCGCCAAGCCCCGCCCTCTCCCCGCTGGCTTTGGAGCTCCCAGCAGCTTCTCCAGGCTTGAGGATGGCAGGGCCAAGCCAGTGGTGGCATAGCTAGCACAAGGCTGGCTTGGCCCTGCCCTCCTCAAGCCTGGAGAAGCTGCTGGTAGAGCGGAAGCCAGAGGGGGCGGAGCCATGCAGCACCAAGCCCCGCCCCCTCCCCGCTGGCTTTGGAGCTCCCAGCAGCTTCTCCAGGTTAGAGGATGGCAATGCCAAGCCAGTGGTGGCATAGCTAGCACAAGGCTGGCTTGGCCCTGCCCTCCTCAAGCCTGGAGAAGCTGCTGGTAGAGCGGAAGCCAGAGGGGGCGGAGCCATGCCACGCCAAGCCCCACCCCCTCCCCGCTGGCTTTGGAGCTCCCAGCAGCTTCTCCAGGTTAGAGGATGGCAATGCCAAGCCAGTGGTGGCATAGCTAGCACAAGGCTGGCTTGGCCCTGCCCTCCTCAAGCCTGGAGAAGCTGCTGGTAGAGCTGAAGCCAGAAGGGGCGGAGCCATGCTACGCCAAGCCCCGCCCTCTCCCCGCTGGCTTTGGAGCTCCCAGCAGCTTCTCCAGGTTAGAGGATGGCAATGCCAAGCCAGTGGTGGCATAGCTAGCACAAGGCTGGCTTGGCCCTGCCACCCTCAAGCCTGGAGAAGCTGCTGGTAGAGCTGAAGCCAGAAGGGGCGGAGCCATGCCACGCCAAGCCCCACCCTCTCCCCGCTGGCTTTGGAGCTCCCAGCAGCTTCTCCAGGCTTGAGGATGGCAATGCCAAGCCAGAGGTGGCATAGCTAGCACAAGGCTGGCTTGGCCCTGCCCTCCTCAAGCCTGGAGAAGCTGCTGGTAGAGCGGAAGCCAGAGGGGGCAGAGCCAGGTTGTGCCAAGCCCCGCCCCCTCCCTGCTGGCTTTGGAGCTCCCAACAGCTTCTCCAGGCTTGAGGATGGCAATGCCAAGCCAGTGGTGGCATAGCTAGCACAAGGCTGGCTTGGCCCTGCCACCCTCAAGCCTGGAGAAGCTGCTGGTAGAGCTGAAGCCAGAAGGGGCGGAGCCATGCCACGCCAAGCCCCACCCTCTCCCTGGCTTTGGAGCTCCCAGCAGCTTCTCCAGGCTTGAGGATGGCAATGCCAAGCCAGAGGTGGCATAGCTAGCACAAGGCTGGCTTGGCCCTGCCATCCTCAAGCCTGGAGAAGCAGCTGGTAGAGCGGAAGCCAGAGGGGGCCGAGCCAGACAGCCCGCCACTCCGGAGAACGATTGGAGGAGCGGCGGCTTTGGAGTGCCTGCCATCCCGGGAGGCGATCCGGTCCTTGATCGTCTTCCAGGTCGCCGACTGCTCCCGCTGCAGGCCCGGATCGCCTCCCGGGATGGCAGGCACTCCAAAGCCGGGATGGCAGGCACTCCATGGCAGGGCGATCAGCTGGGGGCGAGAGCGGGCTGAGGCCTGTAGCCTCCGATCGTCTGCTGCTCTGCTCTGCTGCGGCAGCGGCTGGGCCCGCTTTGCCATCCTCTGGGCTGGGTCCATTGGGCCTTTCCATCTTGGGATCCTTCCTCTCTTGAGGACGTCAGCCTCCATCTTGATTCGCACCTTGTCTTCTTGAATTTCATTTTATCTTATTTTAGTTTTAGTGGTTTTTATTATTATTTTATAATATTTTTATTATAATAATATAATAAATAATATAAGGTTATATTATATTATAATTTCAACATATTATAATGTGTGTGTATATAAATATACTATAATATAATAATTATATTAATACTAATAATATATGAATATTTCTTGATATATTAATATGTTAATATTAATGATGTGTAATATATAGCAAATATCTATTATATAAATGGGTTCACGTCATGTGATGTATACCTCAAACAAAGAAGCCTTACAACGCAGAAACACAATACTTGACAACAGAAATAGGCCTCAAGCAAGGTACGTTTGTAGCACAGACAATTTCCCCCCAAAAACCTAATAGGCCCCCACAACAACGAGTAAAAATAAAACTACATTTACCAGCATCCTCCGGGCAGCCAAAGACTCACCCAGCCTCTACATTCTGAACAACATGATTGGCTGCCAATAAGGGCGGATTTGCATAACTGCTGCACTGGCCAGCCAACATGAAAATTCCGATCCATAATAAACTGCCAAAACAGAATAAGGAAAAGGCCTGAGCCAATCCCCAACACAAACACCCAAATCACTTCCAACCGAAAAATCACAGACCACGCCCAAAATTGACAGTAAGGCTTCATTAACTTGATTTCCCTAACTAGGCCTCACTTACTGGGAAGCTGTTTACGCTCTGAATTGACAGTAAGGCTTCATTAACTTGATTTCCCTAACTAGGCCTCACTTACTGGGAAGCTGTTTACGCTCTGAATTGACAGTAAGACTTCATTAACTTGATTTCCCTAACTAGGCCTCACTTACTGGGAAGCTGTTTACGCTCTGAATTGACAGTAAGACTTCATTAACTTGATTTCCCTAACTAGGCCTCACTTACTGGGAAGCTGTTTAGGCTCTGAATTGACAGTAAGGCTTCATTAACTTGATTTCCCTAACTAGGCCTCACTTACTGGGAAGCTGTTTACGCTCTGAATTGACAGTAAGGCTTCATTAACTTGATTCTCCCGACTAGGCCTCAGCTCATTGGACATTGTGTATGGCCTGAATTGACAGTAAGGCTTCATTAACTTGATTCTCCCGACTAGGCCTCAGCTCATTGGACATTGTGTATGGCCTGAATTGACAGTAAGGCTTCATTAACTTGATTCTTTTGACTAGGCCTCAGCTCATTGGACATTGTGTATGGCCTGAATTGACAGTAAGGCTTCATTAACTTGCTGTTCCTAACTAGGCCTCAGCTCATGGGACATTGTGTATGGCCTGAATTGACAGTAACCTACCTTGGCACACAGAGCCCCGACCGTGCATGATGGGACTTGAAGTACCACCATGGAAAATGGGATTTGTAGTACTTCAAAACCCATCATTCCCCACAGACCACTGTGGCCCAGAACCAAGACCGATAAAGACCCAACTTGGCCCACCATGCCCCCCATGACGCACACTCCATCCAACTGCAGTTTAGAGGAGGGCACACCGTGGATGATTGGACTTTCTCGCATCTCCGAAAAAGGGCACAGCAACGCATGCCGGGTACAGCTAGTAGTAAATAAATAAATAAATAATGTAGATTAGAATGTAGTTCAGCCTTTAGGTGCGGCCCTCCATAATATTTTTTGGCTCTCGTGTGGCCCCTTGGAAAAAATAATTGCCCACCCCTGCTCTGGACCGTGCTCAGACATACAAGAAGCATGGTTTGGCTATCAACAAAAATGGGTGCTAGGGGGTTGAGAAGAGCGGGGTAAAATGCTGGAAATAAATCATACGAAATCTGACCGGCACAACCTGGGGATCACAACCAGACACAGTGAAGGCATCTGCCCTTGCACTTGGCTACTCTGCTGCTGAATAATACGTATGCTCAGTCCGGAACACATCTCACCACGTTAAAGCAGTGGACGTGGCTCTTAAGAAGGCACGGCGCATTATCACAGGATGTCTACGCCCCACACCACTCTTCAGGATTGAAACCCATCAATCCTTTTCTGAAGCCAGTGTTGGAAATATTGATCTCAAATAGATTTGGGAGTGGGGACAACCATTCATGCTGTCATAATGGGATGGGATCACATGCCTTCTCCACAACCTTACTCATTTTTTCCTTCTCCTGCATTAGAAGGCGAGATGTAAACAAGGCTTTCTTCTGGGAAGCAGACCAGAGGTTTATCGCAAAACTATTCTCGCTGCCCCGCCCTCCCAAGGCAAACCCAGGGCGTTGTAAGCATTACCATCCCAGAGCCAACAGTAATAATAGAGTAAAATAATAAATGTAATAATAAGAACAATAAAGTAAAATAATAAATGTAATAATAATAATTAGAGTAAAATAATACATGTAAAAAAATAACAACAGCAATAATAGAGTAAAATAATAAATGTAATAATAATAGAGTAAAATAATAAATATAATGATAATACTAATAAATAGAGTAAAATAATAACGGTAAAATAGTAACGACAGTAATAATAAAGTAAAATAATAAATGCAATAATAATAGATCAAAATAATAAATGTGAAATAATAACAACAGTAATAATAGTGTAAAATAATAAATATAATAATACCAATAATAAAGTAAAATAATAAATGTAATAATAATATAGTAAAATAATAAATGCAATAATAATAGAGCAAAATAATAAATGTAAAATAATAACAACAGTAATAATAGTGTAAAATAATAAATGTAATAATAACAATAATAAAGTAAAATAATAAATGTAATAATAATAGAGTAAAATAATAAATGTAATAACAATAATAGAGTAAAATAATAAATATAATGATAATACTAATAATAAATAGAGTAAAATAATAACAATGACAGTAATAATAAAGTTAAATAATAAATGCAATAATAATAGAGTATAATAATAAATGTAAAATAATAACAACAGTAATAATAGTGTAAAATAATAAATGTAATGATAATACTAATAATAAATAGAGTAAAATAATAACTGTAAAATAATAACAATGACAGTAATAATAAAGTAAAATAATAAATGTAATAATAATAGAGTAAAATAATAAATGTAAAATTAACAACAATAGTGTAAAATAATAAATATAATAATACTAATATTAAATAAAATAATAACTGTAAATAATAACAATGACAGTAATAATAAAGTTAAATAATAATTGCAATAATAATAGAGTAAAATAATAAATGTAAAATAATAACAACAGTAATAATAGAGTAAGATAATAAATGTAATAATAATAATTAGAGTAAAATAATAAATGTAATAACAAGAACAACAATAAAGTAAAATAATAAATGTAATAATAGTAGAGTAAAATAATAAATGTAATAATAAGAACAACAATAAAGTAAAATAATAAATGTAATAATAATAATAAATAGAGTAAAATAATAAATGTAAAATAACAACAAGAGTAAAATAATAAATAATGAGGCGGACTTTTCCAGCCTACAAAAAGGGATGAAAAACTAGCCTTATACTCGAGTATATACAGTATGTATGTATGTATAGCTGGAGTTCCACTGAAAAATGTGTCTGTCCCAACTTAAATACCAATCCAACCTAGAGAACCAGTCTTGTTTGTAACTTGGGCACTGCCCGTAAACAAAGGGATGAGTTCGTGGGAAACAGAGGATCCCGAGGGGTCACATTCGAACACAGGCCCCGAGAGAGTGCCTATCGGCAGCTGAGAATCTGCAGACGCCGGAAAGGAAAGCATTGGGGCGGTGATAAGAGGTAGATCCTCTCTGGGGGGAAAGCCATGGGGAAGGGAAGGGAAGTGTGTGGCCAACTGCCAGCCCCAAACAGGTTCGATATCAGATGCTTTACAGTAAGAGCGTCCGGTTGCGCCAAATTTCGTTAAGAGGGCAAGGCTCTTCGGCTCCAGCAGCCCCGTTGACGTCACGCTTTTCTCAACTTCCATTAGGGCCCCGGGTTAGGTTTCCACTGCAGCCAAAGCGGAGAGCAGATCTGCAAGCGGAGGGTCCTCCGGACGGCTATTTCGGGCACGTTCCGGGGCAAAAAATAAACTGGGAAAGGGGTCGGCAGCTTGAGATCAGTTACAAAGCCAGGTCAGCTTAAGGAAGGAGGAGAGGGGCAGAAAATACTCAACAGCGGAAGATACTCAACAGAGAAGCCTGATGGGAGGTTTGCCCATGTTATAGAACTCCAATATGCCGATGATAAGGTAGTCTGTGCGCATTCAGACCTACATGTTATAGAACTCCAATATGCTAATGATAACGTAGTCTGTGCGCATTCAGACCTACATGTTATAGAACTCCAATATGCCGATGATAAGGTAGTCTGTGCGCATTCAGACCTACATGTTATAGAACTCCAATATGCTAATGATAACGTAGTCTGTGCGCATTCAGACCTACATGTTATAGAACTCCAATATGCTAATGATAACGTAGTCTGTGCGCATTCAGACCTACATGTTATAGAACTCCAATATGCCGATGATGACGTAGTCTGTGCGCATTCAGACCTACAGTACATGTTATAGAACTCCAATATGCTAATGATAACGTAGTCTGTGCTCATTCAGACCTACATGTTATAGAACTCCAATATGCTAATGATAACGTAGTCTGTGCGCATTCAGACCTACAGTACATGTTATAGAACTCCAATATGCTAATGATAACGTAGTCTGTGCGCATTCAGACCTACAGTACATGTTATAGAACTCCAATATGCTAATGATAACGTAGTCTGTGCGCATTCAGACCTACATGTTATAGAACTCCAATATGCTAATGATAACGTAGTCTGTGCGCATTCAGACCTACATGTTATAGAACTCCAATATGCTAATGATAACGTAGTCTGTGCGCATTCAGACCTACAGTACATGTTATACAACTCCAATATGCTAATGATAACGTAGTCTGTGCGCATTCAGACCTACAGTACATGTTATAGAACTCCAATATGCTAATGATAACGTAGTCTGTGCTCATTCAGACCTACATGTTATACAACTCTAATATGCTAATGATAACGTAGTCTGTGCGCATTCAGACCTACAGTACATGTTATAGAACTCCAATATGCTAATGATAACGTAGTCTGTGCTCATTCAGACCTACATGTTATACAACTCTAATATGCTAATGATAACGTAGTCTGTGCGCATTCAGACCTACATGTTATACAACTCCAATATGCTAATGATAACGTAGTCTGTGCTCATTCAGACCTACATGTTATACAACTCCAATATGCTAATGATAACGTAGTCTGTGCGCATTCAGACCTACAGTACATGTTATAGAACTCCAATATGCTAATGATAACGTAGTCTGTGCTCATTCAGACCTACATGTTATACAACTCCAATATGCTAATGATAACGTAGTCTGTGCGCATTCAGACCTACATGTTATAGAACTCCAATATGCTAATGATAACGTGGTCTGTGCGCATTCAGACCTACATGTTATAGAACTCCAATATGCTAATGATAACGTAGTCTGTGCGCATTCAGACCTACATGTTATAGAACTCCAATATGCTAATGATAACGTAGTCTGTGCGCATTCAGACCTACATGTTATAGAACTCCAATATGCTAATGATAACGTAGTCTGTGCGCATTCAGACCTACAGTACATGTTATAGAACTCCAATATGCTAATGATAACGTAGTCTGTGCTCATTCAGACCTACATGTTATACAACTCCAATATGCTAATGATAACGTAGTCTGTGCGCATTCAGACCTACATGTTATAGAACTCCAATATGCTAATGATAACGTAGTCTGTGCGCACAGACTACGTTATCATCGTACATGTTATAGAACTCCAAAATGCCAATGATAACGTCGTCTGTGCTCATTCAGACCTACATGTTATACAACTCCAATATGCTAATGATAACGTAGTCTGTGCGCATTCAGACCTACAGTACATGTTATACAACTCTAATATGCTAATGATAACGTAGTCTGTGCGCATTCAGACCTACATGTTATACAACTCCAATATGCTAATGATAACGTAGTCTGTGCGCATTCAGACCTACAGTACATGTTATAGAACTCCAATATGCTAATGATAACGTAGTCTGTGCTCATTCAGACCTACATGTTATACAACTCCAATATGCTAATGATAACGTAGTCTGTGCGCATTCAGACCTACAGTACATGTTATAGAACTCCAATATGCTAATGATAACGTAGTCTGTGCGCATTCAGACCTACAGTACATGTTATAGAACTCCAATATGCTAATGATAACGTAGTCTGTGCTCATTCAGACCTACATGTTATACAACTCCAATATGCTAATGATAACGTAGTCTGTGCGCATTCAGACCTACAGTACATGTTATACAACTCCAATATGCTAATGATAACGTAGTCTGTGCGCATTCAGACCTACATGTTATACAACTCCAATATGCCAATGATAACGTAGTCTGTGCGCATTCAAAAGAAGACCTACAACAAGTTATAGATCTCCAATATCCTGTTGATAACATAGTCTGTAAACATTCTGAAGACATGCAACATGTTATAGAACTCCAATATACTGATGATAACGTAGTCTGTGTGCGCTCAGAAGACGGCCTACAAGCCACTCTAAACTTCTTTGCAGAAGTGTATGGAAAAGCTCGGCCTCTCAAAGAACATCGAGAAAACCCTAGTGCTTTTCCAGCAGTCAATCACCATATCCCAAAGAAGTTACTATACTCCGAACTCAAGAACTGGAAACGTAATGTTGGTGGACAGGAAAAGAGATTTAAAGTCAACCGTAAAAACTGTGGCACAGACACGGAGAACTGGGAAGCCCTGGCCCTTGAGCGCTCTAACTGGAAGTCAGCTGTGACCAGCAGTGCTGCAGAATTCGAAACGGCACAAATGGAAGGAGGTGAACCAAACAATGACCACGACCATCTTCCACCTGGAAACCGATGTCCTCACTGCAGGAGAACATGCGGATGGAGAATAGGGCTCCACCGCCACCTACGGACCCACCGCCAAGACACTTCACTGTAAGCAGTCCTGGCCGTAATTGCCCCCCTCGCGTCCTCCTCCCTTCAATTCAGGACAATTGGGTGGCCGAGACCACCCTCCAAGGAGGAAAAAGGCCACACCGCAGCAGTAAACGAGGGCTCTTTGATGGTGTTTGGAACGGCCACCCACTCTTTGGCCAAAACGTTGCTCTGTTTACCAATTTGGGAGAGACACGCAAGCCTCGGTTTGGGGCTCTGGAGTTGACTTGCCAATTATTCTGGCAGCCTGTGGTTGGGGAAGGGTTTTTTTTTCATTTGGGAGTTGTAGTTGCTGGGATTTATAGTTCACCTCCAATCAAAGCACATTCGGAATCCCACCAATGAGAGGATTGGGCCAAATTTCCCACACATAACCCCCATGCCTTGAAGGGACTCACTAGCATGAGCGTGCTCTCCCTCGTCTGCACATGTGCCGAGCATGCCTGCTCTCTCCTCCCTGCCTAGAGTCTCAGAAACACCCCCCCCCCCTTGGCTGAGAGTCCAGCCAATCACAGCAAGAGGAGAGCCTTGAAGAGACCCCATGCCTCGAAGGGACTCACGTGCTCTCCCCTCTCACCACACTGCCATGCGCCTCGCACACCTGCTCTCCCCTCCTCGCTTGGAGTCTCAGAAACAGCTCCCCCCCCCCTTGGCTGAGAGGACAGCCAATCACAGCAGGAGGAGAGCCTTGAAGGGACCCTACTCTAAGGCCCCTGATTATTTGCATAAAGGACTCTGATTGGCCAGCCTCTGAACTCCAACACTCTAAGGCACCAGACAGAGGGCATTGGTTGCCAACTGAGAGAAATTTGCATAAAGGGCTCTGATTGGCCAGCCTCAGAACTCCAACACTCTAAGGCACCAGACAGAGGGCATTGGTTGCCAACTCTGAGACAATTTGCATAGAGGGCTCTGATTGGCCAGCCTCTGAACTCCAACACTCTAAGGCACCAGACAGAGGGCATTGGTTGCCAACTCTGAGACAATTTGCATAAAGGGCTCTGATTGGCCAGCCTCTGAACTCCAACACTCTAAGGCACCAGACAGAGGGCATTGGTTGCCAACTCTGAGACAATTTGCATAAAGGGCTCTGATTGGCCAGCCTCTGAACTCCAACACTCTAAGGCACCAGACAGAGGGCATTGGTTGCCAACTCTGAGACAATTTGCATAAAGGGCTCTGATTGGCCAGCCTCTGAACTCCAACACTCTAAGGCACCAGACAGAGGGCATTGGTTGCCAACTGAGAGACAATTTGCATAAAGGGCTCTGATTGGCCAGCCTCTGACAGAGGGGCATTGGTTGCCAACTGAGAGACAATTTGCATAAAGGGCTCTGATTGGCCAGCCTCTGAACTCCAACACTCTAAGGCACCAGACAGAGGGCATTGGTTGCCAACTGAGAGACAATTTGCATAAAGGGCTCTGATTGGCCAGCCTCTGAACTCCAACACTCTAAGGCACCAGACAGAGGGCATTGGTTGCCAACTGAGAGACAATTTGCATAAAAGGCTCTGATTGGCCAGCCTCTGAACTCCAACACTCTAAGGCACCAGACAGAGGGCATTGGTTGCCAACTGAGAGACAATTTGCATAAAGGGCTCTGATTGGCCAGCAAAACAGAATGCAACTGAATGCTTGAGTTAGCCAAAAGACATTTTTTTTCCATTGGACATGGAATGTTCATTTTCTGGGAGGTGCGGAGGTGCCAAGGAATATGCGACAGCGTTTCGATAGGTTGTCACTATGGGATTATCTGCATAAAGGGCTCTGATTGGCCAGCCTCAGAACTCGAACATTCTAAGGCCCTAGACAGAGGGGATTGGTTGGCACTGAAATGGTATTTGCATAAAGGACTCCGATTGGCCACCCACATTCCAACATTCTAAGGTGACTCAGAAAGAAATGGAAAGGCCTCAAGCAGTCAGACACTGCGGCCCACAGCAGTGATGGATCAGGACCAAACTTGGTACACAGGGGCCCAATGTCCTACTTCACAACGCGACTCTCATCCAATGACCACTACAGACCAAAATTAGCACGCAGAGCCCCCTTGACCCACTCTACGCCCTGGTGCTGTTTCAAGGAGGATGGACCACAGATGATGGGACTTGAAATACCTTCACTCGCCTTCCGAGACCGCTGCAACCCTCATCCAGAGAATGATCAAGACCAAATGTGACACACAGAGCCCCCATGACCCACTCTACATCCTGGTGCTGTTTGGAGGGGGACGGACCATGGCCGATGGGACTCGCAGTACCTTCTCTAAGTTCCTGAGACCACTGCAAGCCACATAAACATCTAATAGGAACCAACCTGGGCACACAAATAACCCGGGCAGGGCCGAGTCCCCAAGCTAGTAGATCAGGGCTGTCCAACTTCTTCCGTCCCAAGGGCCGGAATTCCGGTCACTGATCACCTGGGGGGCCGAAGGTGATCAGTGAGCGGGGGGCGGGGCCGCTCCCGGGAGGCGGGGCCGCGCATGCCCAGCCTCCTGTGCGGCCCGCCCTTTTTTGGCGGGGCTGGGTGACGTCAGGCATCACCCAGCCTGACGTCACCCAAGGACCCGATCCAGGCGAAAACCCTCCCGCAGGCCTGGATGGCTTGCGGGGGAAGCTTTTCGCCCGGTTCTCGCTTCCCCCGCGAGCCAGCCAGGCTTGCGGGAGGGTTTTCGCCCGGCTCTTACGTCCCAAAGCTTTCCCGCGGGCCTCGATGGCTCGCGGGGGAAGCGAGAACCGGGCGCTCGCTTTCCCCGCGAGCCATCCAGAAGGCTTCCCTGGAGGAAGGCCTGCCCCCTCACTCCCTCCCGCCCGTCCCGGCGCCACCGGTGTCCCGATCGCCGCGATTCCTCCTCCCCCCCCCCCCCCCCCGGCCGCCATTTTTTTTCAAAAATATTTTTTTTAAAAAAATTAAAAAAATTATTTCAGGAGAGTAGCGGGGGCCGTGTCCAACAGGCTGGGGGGCCGTATACGGCCCGCAGGCCGCCTGTTGCACAGCCCTGTAGTAGATTATATAATAAGAAAAGCAAGCACCGAATGGCATTCATTTCAGTAGGAGTTCCACTTAATCACAGAGTGGATACTGGGGGGGGGGGTCTTCCTGTACACACCAAATAGCTGTCTGAAAGCTATTTACATGATCTTGAACATGAATGTTTAGCCCAGGCACCTGTGGCAGGCATGTGCCCTCTCCATTTCTGGTTTGAAATGCCTCTGCTAAGTCAGCTTTGAAGCAGAGAGGCGGGGAGGAAGGAGAAGGAAGGCAGCTTGGCCCTAGCCCTTCGCTTCCTCCAAAAGGAGCCATTCCTATGGGCGAGTACAGTATCAAATGCTCTAAATATAGCCCAGCGCCACACTACACTGTATGCTTTGGGGTTGGTTTTTTCTTCTTCATTTTTTTTTACGACTGAGCGACACATACCATATTACAAGGACTAGAAATGCACGCCAACACCATGAGTGGTGGAACGGGTTAGGCAAGGCGAAGTAGTAAAAATAGGAAAATCGGTAAAAGGTCCAAAATATAAAGTAGTCCATAAGCTTCAAGGGAAAACAAGATCCATAGGTCAGTGTTTCCCAACCTTTTTTGAGCCGTGGCACACTTTTTACATTAACAAAATCCTGGGGCACACCACCAACCAAAATGACACAGAATGACACTCTAACACAGTCATACATAGAGTTCATATGTTTTTAAATGTATTTATACACTCCGTATACAAAACGACACTCTAACACAGTAATACATATAGTTAATATGTTTTTCAATGTATTTATTCACTCAGTGTGAAACCTGGCCCTGTTTCCATGAACACAATATAGATATCCTGGCAGGAACGGCAGAAAGACACAAACTTCCCACACAGAACTCCCATAACCAAGAGAAAATGCTATAAGAGTTTGGTGGGCATTGACCTTGAGTTTTGGAGTTGTAGTTTACCTATACCCAGAGAGCACTCTGGACTCAAACAATGTTGGATCAGGACCAAACTTGGCATGAATACTCAATATGCCCAAATGTGAACACAGATGGAGTTAAGGGGAAATAGACCTTGACATTTGGGAGTTGTAGTTGCTGGGATTTATAGTTAACACACAATCAAAGAGCATCCTGAACTCTTGCAACAATGGAATTGAACCAAACTTGGCATATTGAACTCTCATGACCAACAGAAAGTACTGAAAGGGGTTGCTTGGGAATTGACCTTGAGTTTGGAAGTTGTAGTTCACCTACACCCAGAGAGCACTGTGGACTCAAATAATGTTATGTTGTTGTTTGTTTCCTAGCCAGAATCACAATGTTGGAAGGAGGCTCACCACTTCAAGGTCCCTCAAACAGGCATGGAAAAACTTCGGCCCTCTGGGTGCTTTGGACTTCGACTCCCACCATTCCTCACAGCCTGAGGCCTTTTCCTGCTTAAGTGGCTGAGGGGGGGGGGGAAGGAAAAGGGCCTGAGGCTGCTGGGAATGGTGGGAGTTGGAGTCCAAAACACCTGGAAGGTCCAAGTTTGCCCATGTGTATATACACATAATATTAATATTATAATGTATTACAATATAATACTACTAATAATATGATAGTATTATATATTTTATATTGTATGTAATATTAATATTACCGTACAATGTTATAGTACAATGTCATATATTTTCGATTGTATGTAAGCCGCCCCGAGCCATTGGGAGTGGCGGCGAATAAATCCGAATAAATAAATAAATAAAATATATAAAACAAGGTTGTGTTTTTTTTGCGGACGATGCTGCCCTTGTCGCCCATTCAGAAGCAGCCCTGCAGCGCCTCACATCCTGCTTTGCAACAGCTGCAGAGCCGTTTCGGCTGGAAGTCAGCCCGAAGGAAACTGAAGTCCTCTACCAGCCCACACCACAGGAAGAACACCATCATCCCCACGTCAGCATAGCCCTCATATCCTGCTTTGCAACAGTTGCAGAGCTGTTTGGGCTGGAAGTCAGCCTGAAGAAAACGGAAGTCCTCTACCAGCCCACACCACAGGAAGAACACCATCATCCCCACGTCAGCATAGCCCTCATATCCTGCTTTGCAACAGTTGCAGAGCTGTTTGGGCTGGAAGTCAGCCTGAAGAAAACGGAAGTCCTCTACCAGCCCGCACCACAGGAAGAACACCATCATCCCCACGTCAGCATAGCCCTCACATCCTGCTTTGCAACAGTTGCAGAGCTGTTTGGGCTGGAAGTCAGCCTGAAGAAAACGGAAGTCCTCTACCAGCCCACACCACAGGAAGAACACCATCATCCCCACGTCAGCATAGCCCTCACATCCTGCTTTGCAACAGTTGCAGAGCTGTTTGGGCTGGAAGTCAGCCTGAAGAAAACGGAAGTCCTCTACCAGCCCACACCACAGGAAGAACACCATCATCCCCACGTCAGCATAGCCCTCATATCCTGCTTTGCAACAGTTGCAGAGCTGTTTGGGCTGGAAGTCAGCCTGAAGAAAACAAAAGTCCTCTACCAGCCCAAACCAAAGGAAGAACACCATCATCCCCACGTCAGCATAGGTCTCACATCCCGCTTTGCAACAGCTGCAGAGCTGTTTGGGCTGGAAGTCAGCCTGAAGAAAACGGAAGTCCTCTACCAGCCCACACCACAGGAAGAACACCATCATCCCCACGTCCAGCATAGCCCTCATATCCTGCTTTGCAACAGTTGCAGAGCTGTTTGGGCTGGAAGTCATCCAGAAGAAATCGGCAGTCCTCTACCAGCCCACACCACAGGAAGAACACCATCATCCCCACGTCAGCATAGCCCTCATATCCTGCTTTGCAACAGTTGCAGAGCTGTTTGGGCTGGAAGTCAGCCTGAAGAAAACGGAAGTCCTCTACCAGCCCACACCACAGGAAGAACACCATCATCCCCACGTCAGCATAGCCCTCATATCCTGCTTTGCAACAGTTGCAGAGCTGTTTGGGCTGGAAGTCAGCCTGAAGAAAACGGAAGTCCTCTACCAGCCCGCACCACAGGAAGAACACCATCATCCCCACGTCAGCATAGCCCTCACATCCTGCTTTGCAACAGTTGCAGAGCTGTTTGGGCTGGAAGTCAGCCTGAAGAAAACGGAAGTCCTCTACCAGCCCACACCACAGGAAGAACACCATCATCCCCACGTCGGCATAGCCCTCATATCCTGCTTTGCAACAGCTGCAGAGCTGTTTGGGCTGGAAGTCAGCCTGAAGAAAACGGAAGTCCTCTACCAGCCCGCACCACAGGAAGAACACCATCATCCCCACCGTCAGCATAGGCACATCTGTGCTTACGTCCGTTCAGCAGTTCACCTCCCTGGGAAGCATCATCTCTTCAGACGGCAAGATTGACAAAGAGATAGATCACAGATTAGCAAAGGCATAGAGTGCCACAAGCACCTGAGGCAAAGCACCAAAATCAGCTATCGTACTGTCTATTCTCCTCTCTGGGTCTCAAACATGGGTCACCTATTGACAACACCTACGACTTCTCGAACGCTTCCATCAGCGCTGTCTAAGTATACACTGGACTAACTATGTGACGAATGTTGCTGTCCTTGAGCAAGCAGGGGTCACCAGCGTTGAGGCCATGCTATTGAGAACACAGCTGCGCTGGGCAGGGCACGTCTCTAGGATGGAGGACCACCGCCTCCCAAAGATACTACTCTACGGTGAACTCGCAAGAGAGACGCCCCCAAAAAGAGATACAAGGACTCCCTGAAACAACATCTCAGGCTCGGCCAGATTGTTCCCCAACAATGGTCCACCCTGGCCTCACATCGGGAGGCATGGAGGCGCACTCTCCATAACACTGAAGCCCCTACAAATCACAGACCAGGCCCAAACTTGCCACACAGAATACTCATGAGCCACTCTACATCCACACATTATTGTCAGGAATTCCCCTGTGCTTTCACTCTTGCTCTTTATATGGGGAGAATCTTATGTTTATAATAAAACTCAGTCTATGTATGTATGGATATATGTGGAGGTGTGGATATGTGGCAGCTTTCTTATTGGCTACCACTTTCACAGACCACTGTCACAAGCACAGGTGACGGATCTAGACCAAATCAGGCACACATAACCTCCATGACCCCCTTTACGTCCTAGTAAGGTTTGGGGGGGGGGGGGCACAGAAAAAGGATGATGGGTTTTGTAGTACTTTGGATCCCACAGACCACTGCGGCCCCCAACAAAGACAGATAAAGACCAAACTTGGCACACAGAGCCCCCATGGCCCACTCTACATCCTGGTGCAGTTTGGAGGAGGATGGACCACGGATGACAGGACTTGAAGTACTTCCACTCACTTTCCGAGATCGCTGCTATGCTCATCCAATGACTGATCAAGACCAAGATTGGCACACAGAGCCCTCATGACACACCCTACATCCTACTGCAGTTTGGAAGAGGGCGGACCATGAATGATGGGACTTGAAGTACCTTCACTCACTTCCCAAGACCACTGTGACACTCATCCCATGACTGATCAAGACCAAACTTGGCATACAGAACCCCCCAAGATGCACTCTACATCCTTGTGCAGTTTGAGGGAGGATGGACCATGGATGATGGGACTTGCAGTACTTTAGTTCACTTCCTTACATCACTGTGGTCCACACCAATGACGAATCAGGACCAATCTTGGCACACAGAGGCCCAATGGCCCACTTTACAAACCTGCTGCGGTTTACGGCAGGATGGCTCACAAATGATGGGATTTGCAGTACCTTCACCCAATTCATTTCCCACCGAACATTGCAGCCCCTACAAATCAGAGACCAAGCCCAAACTTGGCACACAGAGTACCCATGACCCACTCTACAGCCTGGTGCAGTTTTGAGTGGGACGGACCACGGATGATGGGAGTTGAAGTACCTTCACTCACTTTCAGATACCGTTGCGACCCTCATCCAATGACTGATCAAGACCACACTTGGCACGCAGAGCCCCCATGACCCACTCCACATCCTGGTGCAGTTTGGAGAACGGGGGCCATGGATGATGGGACTTCCAGTACCTTCCCTCACTTCCAGAGACCGCTGCCACCCTCATCCAATGACTGATCAAGACCACACTTGGCACACAGAGTCCCCATGACCCACTCTACATCCTGGTGCTGTTTGGAGGGGGGTGGACCATGGCCAATGGGACTCGCAGTACCTTCACTAAGTTCCTGAGACCACTGCAAGCCACAGAAACATCTAATAGGAACCTTGGCACACAATGCCTTCCTCAAATAACCCGGGCACCGCCGGGTCCTCAGCTAGTAATAAATAAATAAAGATGGTAGGAAGAGAGCTGGCACAAAGCAAGGCTTTAAATTGAAGCAGGAGAGCGGGCACGCGATGGAGATGAGCCCGCTCCGATGCCAGAGCACGCCGCAACTACATAGAATTGTACAATGGGATGAGGCCTTTCCAGATTTTGCTTTCCCGTTCCAATGAGCCAACTCGCTTCTCATCTGCGGCATGAAAAACACTTCGCCATTATCAGGCTTCCCTCGAGCGCAAACTACCAGAAAACAGCGTAAACAGGATACGTCCTTGAAACGACAACAACGCAGGCCTTCCTCGTTCTGCGCTGAACACTCTGGAAACAGAGACTGATATTTCTGGCTGGGACCGGACCCAACGCACCATCTGCTAATGCTGAAATGAGCAAAGAAAGCACGAACAACTCGACTTCCGGGATCCAAAACTTCTGGGTCAAGATCAAGATGGTAAAACAGCCAAAGCCCTAATGCCGTGACCCCTTAATATGGTTCCTCACGTTGTGGTGACCCCCGACCATAACATTATTTTCGTTGCTACTTCCATATCTCTAATTTTGCTTCTATTACTAATCGTAATGTAAATACCTGATCAAGTCAGATAAGGCGATGCTCTCTCAGAGGCCTTTCTCATAGCTAACGGAGTGAAACAAGGTTGTGTTCTTGCACCAACACTATTTACAATCTTCTTCATCCTGATGCTCCAAAGGGCTACGGCAGACCTCGAAGAAGAAGACAACATATCTATACGCTATCGTACTGATGGCAGCTTGTTCAACTTAAGCCGCCTGAGGGCTCGCACTAAGACTCTAAACTATCCAGTCCGTGAGCTGCTTTTTGCCGACGATGCCGCCCTGGTCACCCATTCAGAAGCAGCCCTGCAGCGCCTCACATCCTGAAAACGGAAGTCCTCTACCAGCCCGCACCACAGGAAGAACACCATCATCCCCACGTCAGCTTCTAACATCCTCCTTTGCAACAGCTGCAGAGCCGTTTGGGCTGGAAGTCAGCCTGAAGAAAACGGAAGTCCTCTACCAGCCTGCACCACAGGAAGAACACCATCATCCCCCACGTCAGCTTCTAACATCCTCCTTTGCAACAGCTGCAGAGCCGTTTGGGCTGGAAGTCAGCCTGAAGAAAAGGGAAGTCCTCTACCAACCCGCACCACAGGAAGAACACCATCCCCACGTCAGCATAGGCACATCTGTGCTTACGTCCGTTCGGCAGTTCACCTCCCTGGGAAGCATCATCTCTTCAGACGCCAAGATTGACGAAGAGATAGATCACAGATTAGCAAAGGCATAGAGTGCATTCGGAAGGCTTCATCAGAGAGTCTGGAGTAACAAGCACCTGAGGCAAAGCACCAAAATCAGTGTGTACAGAGCTCTCCTACTGTCTATTCTCCTCTGTGGGTCTGAAACATGGGTCACCTATCGCCAACACCTACGACTCATCGAACAATTTCTTCAGCGCTGTGTTCGCACAATCCTAAATGTACACTGGACCGACTATATGACGAACATTGCTGTCCTTGAGCAAGCAGGGGTCACCAGCATTGAGGCCATGCTATTGAGAACACAGCTGCGCTGGGCAGGGCACATCTCTACGATGGAGGGCCACCGCCTCCCAAAGATACTACTCTATGGTGAACTCACCACGGGTCAGCGCAAGAGAGGCACCCAAAAAAAGAGATATAAGGACTCCCTGAAACAACACTCAAGTTCGGACAGATTGATCACCAACAATGGCCTCACATCGGGAGGCATGGAGACGCACTATCCACAATGCTGCGGCCTCTTTCGAGAAGACGCGCCGGTTGGGTCTCGACAACCCAGAAAGAACCGCAACTTGGAAATGATATCACCCAAGGAGACTTTCTGCTGTGCTTTCTGCAAATGAACTTGCCTATCTCAGATTGGCCTTTTAAGTCATCAACGCGCGTGTAAAAAGCGTGGGATGAGTCCTTCCTAAGAATCTTCGTTCGCGAAGTAATGCCGAGAGAGAAATACCTGATATGCAGGATGTATTCTCACTCACTGGACCACGTTTGGCAGAAATACACAAAATTTGAATACTGGTGGGTTTGTGGGGGAGGAGGAGATTGATTTTATTGTTCACCTACAATCAAAGAGCCTTCTGAACTCCACTAATGAAGGAATTGGGCCAAACTTCCCACACAGAATCCCCCCTTCTTTGAGGATAATAATAACAACAACAACTTTATTTTTCTTACCCCGCCTCCATCTCCCCAAAGGGACTTGGGGCGGCTTACATGGGGCCACCCCCAGATAACATACAATTAAAAACAGAACAGCAAAATATAAGAACAACATCATCATCTACCTACTATATCTATCTATATCTATATCTCTATCTATCTCTCTACCTCTATATAATAAAGAGGAATGTTTGTATGTATGTATGTATATATGTGGCAGCGTTCTGATTGGCTCCTAGCCTCTACATTCTGACATGATTGGTTGCCAGTGAGGGAGTATTTGCATAACACCTCTAATTGGCCAGCCAACACGAACATTCCGACACTCTAAACTGCCAGAGGGGGATAAGGCAAAGGCCTGAGGCAGTCGCCAAGACGAGCATTCCGACACTCTAAACTGCCAGAGGGGGATAAGGCAAAGGCCTGAGGCAGTCGCCAACACGAACATTCCGACACTCTAAACTGCCAGAGGGGGATGAGGCAAAGGCCTGAGGCAGTCGCCAACACGAACATTCCGACACTCTAAACTGCCAGAGGGGGATAAGGCAAAGGCCTGAGGCAGTCGCCAAGACGAGCATTCCGACACTCTAAACTGCCAGAGGGGGATAAGGCAAAGGCCTGAGGCAGTCGCCAACATGAGCATTCCGACACTCTAAACTGCCAGAGGGGGATGAGGCAAAGGCCTGAGGCAGTTGCCAACACGAACATTCCGACACTCTAAACTGCCTACACTCTCAACTGCGAGAGGGGAGTAGGCAAAGGCCTGAGGCAGTCGCCAACACGAACATTCCGACACTCTAAACTGCCAGAGGGGGATGAGGCAAAGGCCTGAGGCAGTTGCCAACAAAGGCCTGAGGCATTCGCGACACTCTAAACTGCCAGAGGGGATGAGGCAAAGGCCCGAGGCAGTTGCCAACACGAACATTCCGACACTCTAAACTGCCAGAGGGGAAATAAGGCAAAGGCCTGAGGCAGTCGCCAACACGAACATTCCGACACTCTAAACTGCCAGAGGGGATAAGGCAAAGGCCTGAGGCAGTCGCCAACACGAACATTCCGACGCTCTAAACTGCCAGAGGGGGATAAGGCAAAGGCCTGAGGCTGCCAGTCGCCAACACGAAAACATTCCGACACTCTACACTGCCAGAGGGGATAAGGCAAAGGCCTGAGGCAGTCGCCAACACGAATATTCCGACACTCTAAACTGCCAGAGGGGGATAAGGCAAAGGCCTGAGGCAGTCGCCAAGAAGAGCATTCCGACACTCTAAACTGCCAGAGGGGGATAAGGCAAAGGCCTGAGGCAGTCGCCAACACAAACATTCCAACACTCTAAACTGCCAGAGGGGGATAAAGCAAAGGCCTGAGGCAGTCGCCAACACGAGCATTCCGACACTCTAAACTGCCAGAGGGGGATAAGGCAAAGGCCTGAGGCAGTCGCCAAGACGAGCATTCCGACACTCTAAACTGCCAGAGGGGGATAAGGCAAAGGCCTGAGGCAGTCAGCCATGGTGGGAGTTTAAGGCCAAAATGACAGATCAAGACCAAACTTGGCCCACAGAGCCTCCATGACCCACTTTACATTCTGGTGCAGTTTGAAGGAGGACAGACCGTGCATGATGGGACTTTAAGTACTTCCAATCACTTCCCCAGAGTGCTGCAACCCTCATCCACTGACTGATCAAGACCAAACTTGGCACACAGAGCCCCCATGACCCACTTTACATCCTGGTGCAGTTTGGAGGAGGGCAGACCATGCATGATGGGACTTTAAGTACCTTCACTGACTTTCAAAGACTGCTGCAAACCTAATCCAATGAATGATCAAGACCAAACTTGTCACACAGAGCCCCCATGACCCACTCTACATCCTGGTGCCGTTTGAAGGAGGATGGACCATGCATGATGGGACTTGAAGTACCTTCACTCACCTTCCGAGACCGCTGCGACCCTCATCCAATGAATGATCAAGACCAAACGTGGCACACAGAGCCCCCAAGACCCACTCTACATCCTGGTGCCGTTTGAAGGAGGATGGACCATGCATGATGGGACTTGAAGTACCTTCACTCACTTTCTAAGACTGCTGCAAACCTAATCCAATGACTGATCAAAACCAAACCTGACACACAGAGCCCCCATGACCCACTCTACATCCTGGTGCTGTTTCAAGGAGGATGGACCACAGAGGATGGGACTTCAAGTACCTTCACTCACCTTTCCAAGACCGCTGCACCCCTCATCCAATGAATGATCAAGACCAAACCTTACACACAGAGCCCCCATGACCCACTCTACATCCTGGTGCCGTTTGAAGGAGGATGGACCATGCATGATGGGACTTGAAGTACCTTCACTCACTTTCCAAGACTGCTGCAAACCTAATCCAATGACTGATCAAGACCAAACGTGGCACACAGAGCCCACATGACCCACTCTACATCCTGGTGCTGTTGGGAGGGGGGTGGACCATGGCCGTTGGAACTTGCAGTACCTTCACTAACTTCCTGAGACCACTGCAAGCCACGTAAACATCTGATAAGGACCAACCTTGGCACACAATGCCTTTCTCAAATAACTCGGGCAGGGCCGGGTCCCCAAGCTAGTCTATAATAAAAGTGAATGTATGTATGTGGATATGTGCCAGCTTTCACTGATGATACACAGATCCAATCTATGTGCTGATCTACCCAAAGCCTATCCCTTTCGTCTCCCAAGAGACAGGCCCGGCAAAGAATGGACAGCATTGTGTCAAACAGTACAGATCACCTTTCTGCCTCCGCCTGAGGGCACACCATCAACATTGGGACAAGAAGCAGACTAAGCAGGATCTGTTAGCCACACCAATCTGGGCCCCGGCCTGTGGGAAGAAGTCATTAATTCTGGGTGAAAGATGGTTGCCATAGGGGTTGCCCTGTGACTCATTGGTAGGTGTGGGGAAACTGGTCCATTTCTCCAAGATGGAGCTCAACTTCCCTGTTTTCACTACAAAAAAAAGTCATACAACCTTTGCTAGAAGGTGTGACCCACAACACAGGGGCTTCCCGTCGTTATTTTGCTGGCACGGCACATCCCAAACCACAAGGCAACCGTCATGGCCGAAGGGGCCTACCTTTGTGACTCAAGGGGACACACCCATGTATTGTGTCTCCTGCCTACACACACCCAGAGAGATATGAGCTGGTGACAGGCATTTGACCTCACCACAACAGCAATGTGTTCTGATTGATTACAGCCAAAGCAAAAATCCACTGGAAGCATCTGCTGTTGTTGTTTGTATTGATTATTCATAATCAATAACAACCTGAGGGCTCGCACTAAGACTCTATCTAGTCCGTGAGCTGCTTTTTGCCAACGATGCTGCCCTTGTCGCCCATTCAGAAGCAGCCCTGCAGCGCCTCACGTCCTGCTTTGCAACAGCTGCAGAGCTGTTTGGGCTGGAAGTCAGCCTGAAGAAAACGGAAGTCCTCTACCAGCCCGCACCACAGGAAGAACACCATCATCCCCACGTCACAATAGGCAATCTGAAAGTCCGTTCAGCCTGAAGAAAACAGAAGTCCTCTACCAGCCCGCACCACAGGAAGAACGCCATCATCCCCACGTCAGCATAGGCACATCTGTGCTAAAGTCCGTTCAGCCTGAAGAAAAGGGAAGTCCTCTACCAGCCCGCACCACAGGAAGAACACCACCATCCCCACATCAGTATAGGCACATCAGTCCGTTCAGCAGTTCACCTCCCTGGGAAGCATCATCTCTTCAGACGCCAAGATTGACAAAGAGATCGATCACAGATTAGCAAAGGCATAGAGTGCATTCGGAAGGCTTCACAAAAGAGTCTGGAGCAACAAGCACCAAAATCAGTGCGTACAGAGCTATCGTATTGTCTCTTCTCCTCTATGGGTCTGAAACATGGGTCACCTATCGCCAACACCTACGACTCCTCGAACAGTTTCATCAGCACTGTCTTCGCACAATCCTAAATATACACTGGACCGACTGTGTGATGAATGTTGCTGTCCTTGAGCAAGCAGGAGTCACCAGCATTGAGGCCATGCTAGTGAGAACACAGCTGCGCTGGGCAGGGCACGTCTCTAGGATGGAGGACCACCGCCTCCCAAAGACACTACTCTACGGTGAACTCGCAAGAGAGGCGCCCCCAAAAAGAGATACAAGGACTCCCTGAAACAACATCTCAGGCTCGGCCAGATTGATCACCAACAGTGGTCCACCCTGGCCTCACATCGGGAGGCATGGAGATGCACTCTCCACAAGGCTGCGGCCTCTTTCGAGAAGACACGCCGAACGGGTCTCGACAACGCAGAAAGAACCGCAACCTGGAAACAACATCACCCAAGGAGACTTTCTGCTGTGCTTTCTGCAACCGGACTTGCCTACCTCAGATTGGCCTTTTTAGTCATCAACGCGCTTGTAAAAAGCGTGGGGCGAATCCTCCCTAAGAAAGAAACTTAAAAGGCCATGAAATTTCCAATAATCCAAATATCTAAGGAGGTGCCATGCTCTACTACCTGCATAAGACCTTGCAGGGCATGCCCATATTTGCAAACTAAAGAGAACCCAAGAGGTATATTGTGGTCTGGGTGTGTGACTAGAACCCAAACAGACCAGGATTCCAATCCCCTCTCAGCCATGGAAAGGTCTCACTCTCTCAGCCTCGGAGAAAAAAACAAAGCCAAACACCTCGACAGGTTCACCTTAAGCGCCAGCGTGTCAGAAATGAAGATAATATGCACCAAGGAGATGGAACACAGACTTGGAAGCATTCCCTTCCCTTGGAAATGCTAGGTATTCTCTAAACCAGTGTTTTTCAATGTTTATTGAGCCGCGGCACATTTTTTACTTTTACAAAATCCTGGGGAACACCATCAACCAAAATGACACAAAACGACACTCTAACGCAGTCATACATATAGTTAATAGGTTTTTGAATGTATTTATACACTCAGTGTGAAACCTGGGCCTGTTTCGATGAACACAACATAGAAATCCTGGCAGGAATGGCAGAAAGACACAAACTTCCCACACAGAACTCCCAGAACCAAGAGAAAATACTATAAGAGTTTGGTGGGCATTGACCTTGGGTTTTGGAGTTGTAGTTCACCTATATCCAGAGAGCACTGTGGACTCAAACAATGTTGGATCAGGAGCAAACTTGGCATGAATACTCAATATGCCCAAATGTGAACACAGATGGAGTTTGGGGGAAATAGACCTTGACATTTGGGAGTTACAGTTTCTGGGATTTATAGTTAACACACAAACAAAGAGCATCCTGAACTCTTGCAACAATGGAATTGAACCAAACTTGGCCTATTGAACTCTCATAACCAACAGAAAGTACTGAAAGGGTTTGCTTGGGAATTGACCTTGAGTTTGGAAGTTGTAGTTCACCTACACCCAGAGAGCACTGTGGACTGAAACAATGTTGGATCAGGAGCAAACTTGGCATGAATACTCAATATGCCCAAATGTGAACACAGATGGAGTTTGGGGGAAATAGACCTTGACATTTGGGAGTTGCAGTTTCTGGGATTTAGAGTTAACACACAAACAAAGAGCATCCTGAACTCTTGCAACAATGGAATTGAACCAAACTTGGCACATTGAACTGAGCAAAGCGAGGTAAAGCGAGCCGAGCGAGGCTGCGAAGAAGGGAGCCCGAGTGGAGAAGAAGAAGTGTTGGGCAGGAGGGGGAAGAAAGGGTCTTGGAGGTTCCCATTTCCCACGGCACACCTGATGATCGCTCACGGCACACTAGTGTGCCATGGCACACTGGTTGGGAAACACTGCTCTAAACACCCAGGGGAGGATGGAAGGAGAAAGAGGGAGACAGGGAAGGAGGAAGGAAAAAGGGAAGGAAAGACAAAAGTGAAGGAAGGAGAGGCTCTGAAACAGAAGCTGGGTGGCCACCTGTCAGGATTGCCTTGATTGTGCTTCTCCTGCCTGGTGGTTGGACTGGATGGCCCTTGGAAGCCCCTTCCAACTGTGACGGTGCAAAAGCAGAATCCAGGCCCAAATGACAGGGAAGGAACATTGATAGGAAGGTCTATAGAAGGAAGGAAGGAAGGCTAACAGGAAGGAAGGAAGGAAGGAAGGAAGGAAGGAAGGAAGGAAGGAAGGAAGGAAGGAAGGAAGGAAGGAAGACAGGCAGGAAGGCTGACAGGAAGACCTATGGAAGGAAGGCCTATGGATGGAAGGAAGGAAGGAAAGAAGGAAGGCCGGCCTATAGATAAATGGATGGAAGATAGGTTGACCGGAAGGACTATGGAAGGAAGGAAAGCTAAGGAAGGAAGGAAATAAGGAAGGGGAAAGAAATGATAGAAGGAAGGAGGGGAGGAAGGATGGCTTATAGAAGTCAGGAAGGAAGGAAGTATGGCCTATAGAAGGAAAGCTTACAGGAAGGCCTACAGAAGGAAGGAAGGCGGCGTGACTGGAAGGCCTATGGAAGGAAGGAAATAAGGAAGGGGAAAGAAAGGAAGAAAGGCTATAGAAGGAAGGAAGGCTGAGAGGAAGGCCTATAGAAGTTAGGAAGGAAGTACGGCCTATAGAAGGACAAAAGGAAGAGGAAAGAAGGAAGGCTGACAGGAAGTAAGGAAGGGGAAAGAAAGGATAGAAGGAAGGAGGGAAAGAAGGAAGGAAAGGCCTATGGAAGGAAGGAAGGAAGGAAAGAAGGAAGGAAGGAAAGAAGGAAGGAAGGCTGACAGGAAGGCCTATGGAAGAAGGAAGGAAGGAAGGAAGGAAGGAAGGAAGGAAGGAAAGGAAGGAAGGAAGGAAGGAAGGCTGACAGGAAGGCCTATGGAAGTTAGGAAGGAAGTATGGCCTACAGAAGGAAGGAAGGAAAGGATAGAAGGAAGGAAGGAAGGAAGGAAGGCCTATAGAAGGAAGGAAGGAAGGAAGGCTGACAGGAAGGCCTATAGAAAGAAGGAAGGAAGGAAGTATGGCCTATAGAAGGAAGGAAGGCAGACTGGCCTATGGATGGAAGGAAGGAAAGAAGGAAGGAAGGAAGGAAGAAGGAAGGAAGGAAGGAAGGAAGGAAGTATGGCCTAGAGAAGGAAGGAAGGAAGGCTGACAGGAAGGCCTATGGAAGGAAGGAAGGAAGGAAGGAAGGAAGGAAGGAAGGCTGACAGGAAGGCCTATGGAAGTTAGGAAGGAAGTATGGCCTACAGAAGGAAGGAAGGCCTATGGAAGGCCTATGGAAGGAAGGAAGGAAGGAAGGAAGGAAGGCTGACAGGAAGGCCTATGGAAGTTAGGAAGGAAGTATGGCCTAGAGAAGGAAGGAAGGCAGGCAGACTGACAGGAAGGCCTATGGAAGGAAGGAAGGAAGGAAGGAAGGAAGGAAGGAAGGAAGGCAGGCTGACAGGAAGGCCTATGGAAGGAAGGCCTAGAGAAGGAAGGAAAGCAGGCAGACTGACAGGAAGGCCTATGGAAGGAAGGAAGGAAGGAAGGAAGGAAGGAAGTATGGAAGGCCTAAAGAGAAGGAAGGAAGGAAGACTGGACAGGAAGGCCTAGGAAGGAAGGAAGGGATAGGAAGGAAGGAAGGAAGGAAGGAAGGAAGGAAGGAAGGAAGGCCTATGGAGGCTGACAGGAAGGCCTATGGAAGTTAGGAAGGAAGTATGGCCTACAGAAGGAAGGCAGGCAGGCTGACAGACAGGAAGGCCTATGGAAGGAAGGAAGGAAGGAAGGAAGGAAGGAAGGAAGGAAGGCTGACAGGAAGGCCTATGGAAGTTAGGAAGGAAGTATGGCCTACAGAAGGAAGGAAGGCAGGCAGACTGACAGGAAGGCCTATGGAAGGAAGGAAGGAAGGAAGGAAGGAAGGCTGACAGGAAGGCCTATGGAAGGAAGGAAAGAAGGAAGGAAGGCAGGCAGGACAGAAGGCCTTGGAAGGAGAAAGAAAGGATAGAAGGAAGGAAGGAAGGAAAGGAAGGAAAGGAATGAAGGAAGGAAGGCTATAGAGGAAGGCCTATGGAAGGCCTATGGAGAGGAAGGAAGGGCCTACAGAGAAGGTTAGGGAAGTCCAGGGAAGCCCGGCCTACGGAAGGCCTCAAGGAAGGATAGGGAAGGAAGGGGGAAGGCCTATGGAAGGAAGGAAGGAAGGGAAGCTGGAGGCCTGGGGCAGGGAGGGAGGGAGGCGCCCTGGCAGGAGGCCTAGGGATCCGGCCGGGCTTACCATGGTGGCTGCGGGCGGGGGGGGGGGGGGGGGGGGCAGCTCTCCTCCTCCTCCTTCCTCGTCGCCGTCCGCCGCCTCCTGCTCCTGCTCAGGCCACTTCCGCCGTTGCCTAGGAGTTCCACATCCGGGTCACAGCGCGAGCCGGAGCCCTGCTTCCCCGCAGGCCACGCCCCCCGCACCCGCCCCGGCCAATCAGGAGGCGGCTCGCCGGCTATGGCCAAGTATGGAGCGGGGAGGCCTGCTTGGGAGGAACCATTCGGGCCCCAGGAAGGGGGGGGGAGGGAGGCAGCAGGGCTGCTTGGGAGGAACCATTTGGAGAGGGAGGGAAACAAGGCCCCAAAGGAAAAGGGAAACCACAAAAGACCTTTCAAAGATATAATAATACATATTATTATTAAACTGGGGGTATAAATAAATATAATAGTAATAATAGATAATATAATATAAAATATTGTATATTAATAATAATAATAATAATACACTGGATACACAGCCACTTTGAATCTGGAGCGGTACCTATTGATCTACTCGCATCGGCATGTTTTCGAACTGCTAGGTTGGCAGGAGCTGGGGCTGACAGCGGGAGCTCGCCCCGATCCCCGGATTCGAAGCACAAAGTTCAGCAGCTCAGCGGTTTAACTCGCTGCGCCACCGGGGACTACTAATAATAAAAAATATATTATTATAATAATATAATATAGTGTAATATCAATAGTATAGTATTAATACCATGTAATACTAATAATACTATAATAATAATAATAATACAGTGTAATACCATTAATATAATAATAAAAAGTAATACCAATAATAATATACTACAGTCTAATACCAATAATAATATAATAATAGTACTACAGTGAAATACCAATAATAATAATAATATAATAATACAGTGTAATACCAGTAATATAATAATAAAAAGTAATACCAATAATAATATACTACAGTCTAATACCAATAATAATATAATAATAGTACTACAGTGAAATACCAATAATAATAATATAAATAATACAGTGTAATACCAGTAATATAATAATAAAAAGTAATACCAATAATAATATACTACAGTCTAATACCAATAATAATATAATAATAGTACTACAGTGAAATACCAATAATAATAATAATATAATAATACAGTGTAATACCAGTAATAATATAATAATACTACAGTGAAATACCAATAATAATATAATAATACAGTGAAATACCAATAATTATAATAATATTATAATAATAATACAGTGTAATACCAGTAATAATAATATAATACAGTGAAATACCAATAATAATAATATAATAATACAGTGTAATACCAATAATAATAATATAATAATACAGTGAAATACCAATAATAATACAATAATAGTACAGTATAATACCAATAATAATATAATACTACAGTATAATTCCAATAATATAATAATAGTGTAATACCAATAATATAATAATAATACAGTGTAATACCTATAATATAATATTACAGTGTAATAATTAATAATATAATAATAATACAGTGTAATACTGATAATAATTTAATAATAATACAGTGTAATACCAATAATATAATAATACAGTGTAATACCAATAATATAATAATAATACAGTTTAATACCAATAATATAATAATAATAGAAGGGAGAACAATACTAGAATTTAATAAATAATATTATGATGAGGAGTAATAATAATATATTGTAATATCAATAATGGATACATAGCCACTTTGGATATAAATAAATACAATAATAATATAAAATAGATAATATAATAATAATACAGTGTAATACCAATAATAAATATAATAATACAGTGTAATACCAACATAATAATAATATTATAATAATACAGTGTAATAGCAATAATAAATAGCAGCTAAGCTTCTCCTTTTAACAGATAAATTATGATGATAAATAAACAATAACAATATTATAATAACTTAAATTGTATGTTAATGTTTTTCTGATATAAATAAATACAATAATAATATAAAATGGGTGTATTATAATTATTCATAATAATAATATTATAATAATATAGTATAATGTAATGTAATAAATATAATAATACATACTATAATAGATAACATATTAAAATATATTAACATTACACTATAATCTAATAAATATATATTAATAACACATATTATAATAGGTAATATATTAAAACATATTAATGTTATAATAAAATACAATAGATAATTATAGATAATATTATAATACATAATATATAAAACAGATTAACATTATAATATAATAGTAAATATAATAATAGATAATATATTAAAATATATTAACAACGTAATATAATAAATAAATATATTAATAATGCATATTATAATAAGTAACATATTAAAAGATATTAATGTTATAATAACATATAATAATAGATAATATAATACATAAACTATCTAAACTAGTCCGTGAGCTGCTTTTTGCTGCCCTTGTCGCCCATTCAGAAGCAGCCCTGCAGCGCCTCACATCCTGCTTTGCAACAGCCGCAGAGCTGTTTGGGCTGGAACTCAGCCTGAAGGAAAGGGAAGTCCTCTACCAGCCCGCACCACAGGAAGAACACCACCATCCCCACGTCAGCATAGGCACATCTTAAGTCCATTCAGCAGTTCACCTGCCTGGGAAGCGTCATCTCTTCAGGCGCCGAGATTGACAAAGAGATCGATCACAGATTAGCAAAGGCATAGAGTGCATTCGGAAGGCTTCACAGAAGAGTCTGGAGCAACAAGCACCTGAGGGAAAGCATCAAAATCAGTGTGTACAGAGCTATCGTCCTGTCTATTCTCCTCTATGGGTCTGAAACATGGGTCGCCTATCGCCAACAGCTACGACTCCTCGAACGCTTTCATCAGCGCTGTCTTCGCACAATCCTAAATATACACTGGACCGACTATGTGACGAATGTTGCTGTCCTTGAGCAAGGAGTCACCAGCGTTGAGGCCGTGCTATTGAGAACACAGCTGGGCAGGGCACGTCTCTAGGATGGAGAGATAGTACTCTATGGTGAACTCGCCACGGGTCAGCGCAAGAGAGGCGCCCCCCAAAAGAGACACAAGGACTCCCTGAAACAACACCTCAGGCTCGGCCAGATTGACCACCAACAATGGTCCACCCTGGCCTCACATCGGGAGGCGTGGAGACGCACTGTCCACTATCGAGAAGACACGCCGAACGGCTCTCGACAGCGCAGACAGAACCGCAACTTGGAAACGAAGAACGCCGACTGGGCCTCGAACTTGGGAACCACAACTTGACATCACCCGAGGAGACTTTTTGCTGTGCTTTCTGCGACCGGACTTGCCTATCTCAGATTGGCTTTTTTAAGTCACCGACGCGCTTGTAGAAAGCGTGGGACGAGTCCCTTCCTAAGGATCTTCGTTCGCGGTAAATGCCGAGAAGAGATAATATAGTAACAATAATAATAATAATACATTGTAATACCAATAATGGAATAGTGGCCATAAATAAATATAATAATAATGTGAGGTTATGTAATTAGAAGAATGGTGATCTGGGTCTGTTGCCCTGATTCCATTTTCCTGCTTTGGGGCCTAGCGTGCAAGGTCAAGCCTGGCTGGAGTTGCCTCGGTTGCTATTGGCAACGGGGAGGGGGCTGAGCAAGCGGAGCGCTTCGAGGTCTCGCGAGAGGAGCTCGGTCCCAGCCGTGCGGGCGGCGGCTCTCGCGAGAGGTGGGCGGGCAGAAGGCTTGAGCGGCAGGCGGGAGAGGGAGCAAGATGGCGTCGGAAGGCGACTTGGGGAGGAAGTGGGACCGGTGCCTGGCCGACTCCGCCGTCAAGCTGGGTGAGGAATCGCCACCAGGCCGGCCTGCCTCTCCCCCGCTCCCCCGCTCCCTTTGGAAGCCAGCCACCCCTGGCCCTGGCCTTGGGTCCCTTCTGTTTCTGAGGAGGAGGCCTCCATGCCATCATTATTATTAATATTATATATATTATGTATATATTATTTTATTTACTTATTATATTATTATATACATTAAATATAAATATAATATATACATTATTTATATATATACTGTATATATGTATTTATTATATATTATTAAATATATATACATTATATTTATATATATTATTTATTATAATATATAAAATTAAATATAATATATACATTATATTTATATATATTATTTATTGTCTATTATTAAATTACATATTTAGTTTACTATTATTAAATTACATTATTATGCGCCAGCGTACAATTATTATTATTATATTTTATTTATTTTATATAATATATATACTTTATTTATTTATTTATTATTTATTATAATATGTATAATTAAATATAATATATACATTATATTTATTATTAATAATATTATATTTAGTATTATATCTATTATTAAATTACACATTTACTGTTATATGTATTTATTATGCGCCACCATACAGTTATTATTAATAATAGTATCATTGTATTTAGTATTATATTATCTATTATTAATAATAATATCATTATATTTAGTATTATATTATCTATTATTATTAATAATATCATTATATTTAGTATTATATTATCTATTATTATTAATAATATTATATTATAGTTTGTATTATATTATCTATTATTAATATTAATATTAATAATATCATTATATTTAGTATTATACTATTATTAATTATATTATCTATTATTAACAATAATATTATCATTGTATTTAGTATTATATTATCTATTATTAAAATAAATTACATGTTTATTATTATTATATGTATTTATTATTATTAATAATATTATGCCACCATATATTATATTATTAATAATATTATCATTAAATTTAGTATTATATTATCTATTATTAAATTACACATTTACTATTATTATATGTATTTATTATTATGCGCCACCATACAATTATTATTAATAATAATATTATTATATTTATTGTTATATTATATATTATTTTATTACATGTTTACTATTATTATTATATGTATTATGCGCCACCATACAATTATTAATAATAATATTATCCTTATATTTAGTATTATATTATCTATTATTATTAATATTATATTTTGTATTATATATCTATTATTATTAATAATATTATCACTATATTTAGTATTATATTGTCTATGATTTAATTACACGTTTACGATTATTATATGTATTTATTATGTGCCACCATACAATTATTATTAATAATATTATTATATTTAGTATTATATTATCTATTATTAAATTACACATTTACTATTATTATATGTATTTATTATGCGCCACCATACAATTATTAATATTATCATTATATTTAGTATTATATTATCTATTATTAAATTACATGTTTACTATTATATGTATTTATTATGCACCAGTGTAAATTATTATTAATATTACATTATTATATTTAGTATTATATTATTATCTATTATTAAATTACACATTTATTATTTTTATAATATTTATTTATACCCCGCTTTCTCTCTCCCGAAGGAGATTCAAAATGGCTTAACATAAAAGCATCGGCATATTATTGTATTATTATATACTAGCTTGGGGACCCGGCGGTGCCCGGGTTATTTGAGGAAGGCATTGTGTGCCAAGGTTGGTTCCTATTAGATGTTTATGTGGCTTGCAGTGGTCTCAGGAACTTAGTGAAGGTACTGCAAGTCCCATTGGCCATGGTCCACCCCCTCCAAACAGCACCAGGGTGTAGAGTGGGTCATGGGGGCTCTGTGTGTCACATTTGGTCTTGATCATTCTCTGGATGAGGGTTGCAGCAGTCTCGGAAGGTGAGTGAAGGTACTGCAGATCCCATCATCCATGTACCATATCCCTTAGAACAGCATCAGGATGCATAATGGGTCATGAGTATTCTGTGTGCCAAGTTTGGGCCTGGTCTGTGATGTGTAGGGGCTACAATGTTCTGTGAGAAGTGAATCGGGTGAAGGTACTGCAAATCCCATCATCTGAGGCCTATCCTGCCCTAAACTGCTCCCGGCTGTAAAGTGGGCCATTGGGCCTCTGTGTGCCAAGTTTGGTCCTGATTCGTCATTGGTGTGGGCCACAGTGCTCTAAGGAAGTGAATTGAAGTACTGCAAGTCCCATCATCCATAGTCCATCCTCCCTCAAACTGCACCGGGATGTAGGGTGCATCTTGGTGGGGTCTGTGTGCCAAGTTTGGTCTTGTTCTGTCATTGTTAGGGGCCTAGTCAGGAAAATCAAGTTGAGGAAGCCTTACTGTCAATTCAGGCCCTAAACAATATCCCATGAGCTGAGGCCTAGTCAGGCAAATCAAGTTAAGGAAGCCTTGCTGTCAATTTTGGGCCTGGTCTGTGATTCATAGGGGCTACCGTATTGTTTGGGAAATGAATCAGGTGAAGGTCCTGCAAATCCCATCATTCGTGGCCCATCTTGCCCTAAACCACACCAGGTTGTGAAGTGGGCCATTGGGCCCCTGTTTGCCAATTTTGGTCCTGATCCATCATTGTCGTGAGCTGCAGTGTCTGACTGCCTGAGGCCTTTTCTTATCCCTCTGAGTCACCTTAGAATGTTGGAATGTGGTTGGCCAATCGGAGTCCTTTATGCAAATTCAATTTAAGTGGCAGCCAATCCCCTCTGTATGGGGCCGTAGAATGTTGGAGTTCTGAGGCTGGCCAATCAGAGCTTTTTATGCAAATAATCACAATCAAAACGCTGACACATATTCCTCCCTCCGCACCACCCACTACCGCAAACACTGACTTTTATTATATAGAGATAGATATGGTATATGGATATATATATATATGTATATACACACACACCCTGCTTTCTCTCTCCCAAAGGAGATTCAAAATGGCTTAACAGAAAAGCATCGGCATATTATTATTATATATTATACTTTATTATTATATTATATATCATATATGTTACGCCTTTTGACATATTTATAATTATATATGTTAAAAATATATTACATAATACAATTATATATAATTTATTTATACCCCGCTTTCTCTTTCCCAAGGAGATTCAAAATGGCTTAACATAAAAGCATCAGCATTATTATTAGTATTTATTATATTATACTTTATTTTATTATAATTATATTATTATGTATATGTTATGTACTTTAACATTATACAGTATATGTTGAAATATTTAATCATATATAATTTATTTATACCCACACTTTCTCTCTCCCGAAGGAGAGTCAAATGACTTACCCATAAATGCATCAGATTATTGTTATTCTACTATATTATCTATTATTAAATTACATATTTATTATATTTATTTACATTATTGTTATGTATTTAGATAGTAACCACGGTTTTTGAGAAGGCCGCATTGCCTGGACTTTCATCTATTCATTGCTATTATTTTATTATTCCATTTATATCATTACTATTACATGTATTCATTATGCATTTGCATACCATTTAATTTATTATTCTATTGTTATTTGATACACAGCAAAATTAGTACGCAGTAATCAAGATCACATTGCTGGCCTTGCAGTTTCAAGGTCTGGCTGATTCCTGCCTGGGGGAGTCCTTTGTTGGGAGGTGTTAGCTGGCCCTCGTTGGTACTAACATCAGGACCATAAACAAAAATGGCCTTGCAGTTTCAAGGTCTGGCTGATTCCTGCCTGGGGGAGTCCTTTGTTTTGAGGTGTTAACTGCCCCGTGTTGGTTCTAAAATCAGGACCATAAACAAAAATGGCCTTGCAGTTTCAAGGTCTGGCTGATTCCTGCCTGGGGGAGTCCTTTGTTTTGAGGTGTTAACTGCCCCGTGTTGGTTCTAAAATCAGGACCATAAACAAAAATGGCCTTGCAGTTTCAAGGTCTGGCTGATTCCTGCCTGGGGGAGTCCTTTGTTGGGAGGTGTTAGCTGGCCCTTGTTGGTTCTAGAATCAGGACCATAAACAAAAACGGCCTTGCAGTTTCAAGGTCTGGCTGATTCCTGCCTGGGGGAGTCCTTTGTTGGGAGGTGTTAGCTGGCCCTTGTTGGTTCTAAAATCAGGACCATAAACAAAAATGGCCTTGCAGTTTCAAGGTCTGGCTGATTCCTGCCTGGGGGAGTCCTTTGTTTTGAGGTGTTAACTGCCCCGTGTTGGTTCTAAAATCAGGACCATAAACAAAAATGGCCTTGTAGTTTCAAAGTCTGGCTGATTCTGCCTGGGGGAGTCCTTAGTTGGGAGGTGTTAGCTGGCCCACGCTGGTTCTAAAATCAGGACCATAAACAAAAATGGCCTTGCAGTTTCAAGGTCGGCCAATTCCTGCCTGGGGGAGTCCTTTGTTGGGAGGTGTTATCTGGCCCTCGTTGGTTTCTCAGGACCATAAACAAAGATGAACACTCAGGAAACAGGAGTTCCAGAGAGGAAACAATCAGGGCCAGCGAACACCTCCCAACAAAGGATTCCCCATTCTAGAGGCAGATTTTTTTTTTACTTCCTGTTGTCTCATCCTCGTTCTTAATTGAGAGTCAAATGTTTGTAACTCGAAGGCAGCCTGTAGATGGCAGTGTGGGTGAGGCACAAATATTGCTTTCCCTCGTAGGTTCGGGACAAAGCAAACTGCTGCAGCCTCTCCTGGCTTTGTCTATGTTGTTGCTGTTGTTGTTGTTGGCTTTGTCTATGTTGTTGTTGTCGTCTAATGCTTTAACTATTCCTAGTGTGGCTCTGCCTTGCATCTCCTTGGAATATTAGCAGCCGTGCGTTCGCTGAATTTGCCAGGAAGCCACAAAAAAACCCGTAGTGCGTACGCTGTGTATCCGTAGCCTTCCTCGCGCGTCCCTTTCAAAGTTTCGTTTCTTACCAAACCTGTTTACCTCCGGCGGGCGAGGAGGGAAAAAAACAACGCGGCTCGCCATTTGAATTGCAAAGGAGTCCCTATCTGATTTTGTGCTGCTCGGTGCAACTTTTGATCGGCGCAGGGAATAATTTGATCTTAATTGAACGGGGCGCGGCCAAAGGACAGCGTGGGAAAGTATTGGTTTCTGAGTAGGATTATCGGCGTGGCAAGTCGCCTGGCGGATCAAAAGGAGCTTCCCTGGATCGGGGCCAAAGAGGCTCCTTAACGTTGCCAAATCCTGATTCATTGGGTTCCCAGCTTACCTTTCTCCCGGGAAAAGGGAGAAAGGAATATACAAGGGTTGAATGAAAAGTAACGCCTCCGCCTTCGGTATTTGGGTTTGGATGGGAATCTATCTATTACATATAATAAAAGTCAGTGTTTGCGGGCGGTGGGCCGAGCGACGGGAGGAATATGTGCCAGCGTTTCGATTGGCTGCCACTCCGGGATTATTTGCATAACGGCTCTGAATGGCCAGCCTCTCAACATTCCAAAAATCCTAGGCAGCAGAGAAAGGAAGGGAAAGGGCCTGAGGCTGACACACAGAGCCCACCTGACCCACTCTACATCAAATAGGACAAACCATGGATGATGGGACTTGAAGTACCTCCACCCACCTCCAGAGAGGGTAAAAGAAAGGGCCTGACTGAATTAACACAAGATTTTTCTGGACTAGGCCTCAGTTACTCCATAAAGGGCCTGAAAGGGCCTGACTGAATTAACAGTAAGGCTTCCTAAACTTCGTTTTCTGGACTAGGCCTCAGTTACTGGGCTACTATGCAAGGACTGAGTTAACAGTAAGGCTGCCTTAACTTGACACTCCAGACTAGGCTGCCAATCATGGGATCCTGTGTATGGCCTGAATTGACAGTAACACTTCCTCAACTAGATTATCACGACTAGGCCAAAGTTACTGGGATACTGTGTAAGGACTGAAATAACAGTAAGGCTTCCTAAACCTGCTTTTCCTGACTAGGCCTCAGTTACTGTGATACTGTGTCAAGACAGATCCCGCTGCGACCCTCATCCAGTGCATGATCATGACCACACTTGGCACACAAAGCCCCCATGATCCACTTTACATCCTGGTGCAGTTCGGAGGAGGGTGGACCACGAATGATGGGACTTGAAGTACCTCCACTCACTTCACAAGACCGCTGCCAACCTCATCCAAAGACTGATCAAGACCAAACTTGGCACACAGAGCCCCCATGACCCACTCTACATCCTGGTATAGTATTAAGAAGGATGGACCACGGATGATGGGACTTGTAGTACCTCCACTCACTTCCCAAGACTGCTACGACCCTCATGCAATAACTGAGCAAGACAAAATTTGCCACACATAATCCCCATGACCCACTCTACATCCTGGTGCAGTTCGGAGGAGGGTGGACCACGAATGATGGGACTTGAAGTACCTCCACTCACTTCACAAGACCACTGCCAACCTCATCCAAAGACTGATCAAGACCAAACTTGGCACACAGAGCCCCCATGACTCATTCTACATCCTGGTATAGTATTAAGGAGGATGGACCACGGATGATGGGACTTGTAGTACCTCCTCTCACTTCCCAAGACTGCTACGGCCCTCATGCAATAACTGAGCAAGACAAAATTTGCCACACATAATCCCCATGACTCACTCTACATCCTGGTGCAGTTCGGAGGAGGGTGGACCACGAATGATGGGACTTGAAGTACCTCCACTCACTTCACAAGACCACTGCCAACCTCATCCAAAGACTGATCAAGACCAAACTTGGCACACAGAGCCCCCATGACTCATTCTACATCCTGGTATAGTATTGAGGAGGATGGACCACGGATGATGGGACTTGTAGTACCTCCACTCACTTCCCAAGACTGCTACGACCCTCATGCAATAACTGAGCAAGACAAAATTTGCCACACATAATCCCCATGACCCACTCTACATCCTGGTGCACTTTGGAGGAGGGTGGACCATGGACGATGGGACTCCCAGCACCTTCCCACACTTCCCGAGACCACTGCAAGCCACATAAACAACTGATAAGGACCAACATGCCTTTCACAAATAACCCGGGCAGTGCCGGGTCCCCAAGATAGTATTTTAATAAATCAAACACATTAATAATCCTTAGAATGCGCTCTTTAACTACCACTGTTCACTTTCCCACATAATCCCGGAGTTTTGGCGTGCGGTGTCATCTGTACGCAGATGATGTCCAACTCTGTCACTCCTTCCCACCTGCTACTAAGAAGGCTGTCCAGACCTTGAACCGGTGCTTGGCCGCTGTGTCGGACTGGATGAGGGTTAACAAATTGAAATTGAATGCAGACAAGACAGAAGGCACTCCTGGTCAGTCGGAAGGCCGCACAGGGCATAGGGTTACAGCCTGTGTTGGATGGGGTGACACTCCCCCTGAAGACGCAGGTTCGCAGTCTGGGTGTGATCCTGGACTCATCGCTGAGCCTGGAACCCCAGGTTTCGGCGGTGACCAGGGGAGCATTCGCACAGTTAAAACCTGTGCGCCAACTGCGCCCGTACCTTGGGAAGTCAGACTTGGCCAGGGTGGTCCACACTCTGGTTACATCCCGTATAGACTACTGCAACAATCTCTATGTGGGACTGCCTTTGAAGATTGTTCGGAAGCTTCAACTGGTCCAACGGACAGCAGCCAGGTTGATAACAGGAGCTGCATTCAGGGAGCATACAACTCCCCTGTTGTGGCAACTCCACTGGCTACCAGTTTGCTACCGGACACAATTCAAAGTGCTGGCTTTAGCCTTTAAAGCCCTAAACCAGACCTGGGCAATTGCCGGCCCTCCAGGTGTTTTGGACTTCAACTCCCAGAAATCCTAGCCAGTTTACCAGCTGTTAGGATTTCTGGGATTTGAAGTCCAAAACACCTGGAGGGCCGGCAATTGCCCAGGTCTGCCCTAAACGGTTCTGGCCCAACTTACCTATCCGAACACATCTCTCCCTATCATCCGAGAGGCCCTGCTCTCGGTCCCGCCTTCTTCGCAGGCGCAACTGGCGGGGACGAGAGACGGGGCCTTTTCAGTGGTGGCTCCTCGGCTTTGGAACGCCCTCTCTAGTGACATCAGATCAGCCCCCTCCCTCTTGGCTTTTCACAAGAAAGTCAAGACCTGGCTGTTTGAGCAGGCATTTGCTGATGAAATATGATGACGATGTGACGGAAAGTGATTTCAACGTTGACGCGGAGACTGCAATTGTATGTTTTAATTGCTAATTGTTATGTTATATGGTTATTGTTTGGTTTTGTTTTGCTTGTGTTTTTGATTGAAGGGCAGAGACTGCCTTGTGTAAACCGCCCCGAGTCGCCTTCGGGCTGAGAGGGGCGGTATAGAAAAATGATAAATAAATAATCACCAGACAATTGGATACATTTCTGCCAACAATGAAGCCGTCACGGAAGAAGTCGACGCTCTGTTTTGGGTCCCCATCGTGCACAGATCTTTCGATAGCCGAGCAAAGCAATAATGTGACCCACATGTTCTTGTGAAATTCCAATTATCCTTGAAATACCTCTCTGGAGTGATACGACAATCGTCCTGAATCAATCTGTCAACCATTTGCTTGTGAAACTCGGTGACAGCTGTCACGGGACGTCCAAATCTTTGTCACGCTTGCACACTGCACCTTGGGGACGCGGCACCCTATGCAAATGCGTAATTTGCGTACCGCTTGAGCCGCCCCTGGTCACGCAAGTCAGATGTTCCCACCTCAACATCTTTCAACTTACTCGCCCAACATCAACACAATCACCATCAACAGCTTGCCTTCTCTGTGGAATCTCCTTTGGGGCAACACCTTCTGCTGTCAAGAATTCAATGACTTCACGTTGCTTAAATCACATTGACCGACCGTCTGGGCAGGGTTCCATACTTTGCACTTTAACAACACAACCGTTCAATGCTAAGGCTTCCTGCCAAACTGGAACTGTAGAGGAGAGTCTACTGAACAAGCCAGTACCTGCCGCATACCGGGACTGCCATCTGTTGAGGAGTTACAAAGGTGGAGGCATTACTTTTCATTCAACTCCCAAATAGGCTTACTCCAAACTGTGCTAAGGCTTCCCACCAAAATGGAACTGTAGAGGAGAGTCTACTGAACAAGCCAATACCTGCCGCATACCAGGACTGCCATCTGTTGAGGAGTTGCGAAGGTGGAGGCATTACTTTTCATTCAACCCTCGTATTCGATTCTTTCGAGGCATTTCTGGCTTGTGTTAACTCTAGGGCAGGGCCGCCCAGAAAGTTGATCGCGGTGCCTAAGCAGGTCGATTGCAGCACCTTCCTTGCGCGGCGCACCTTCCTTGCGCGTCATGTTGCCCCCTGAGGGCCTAAGAGGCTGACAGATCCTCTGAGGCTGAGAGAGTGTGATTCACTCAAGGACATACATTGCTGACATACCTGAAAGTCACCCATGTTTCAGACCCATAGAGGAGAATAGACAGTACGATACCTCTGTACATACTCATTTTGGTGCTGTGTCTCAGGTGCTTGTTGCTCCAGACTCTTTTGTGAAGCCTTCCGAATGCACTCTATGCCTTTGCTAATCTGCTGAACGGACTTAAGCACTCTATGTCTTTGCTAATCTGCTGAACGGACTTAAGCACAGAGCCTGCAGATGTTGCCTATGTTGACGTGGGGATGATGGTGTTCTTCCTGTGGTGCGGGCTGGTAGAGGACGTCCCTTTTCTTCCGGCTGAATTCCAGCCCAAACAGCTCTGCAGCTGTTGCAAAGCAGAATGTTAGAAGCTGACTTGGGGATGATGGTGTTCTTCCTGTGGTGCGGGCTGGTAGAGGACTTCCCTTTTCTTCCGGCTGAATTCCAGCCCAAACAGCTCTGCAGCTGTTGCAAAGCAGGACGTGCGGTGCTGCAGGGCTGCTTCTGAATGGGCGACAAGGGCAGCAGCATCGGCAAAAAGCAGCTTACAGACTAGATAGTTTAGAGTCTTAGTGCGAGCCCTCAGACGGCTTAAGTTGAACAAGCTGCCATCAGTACGATAGCATGTGTGTGTGTGTGTGTGTGTGTGTGTGTGTGTGTATACATATACTGTATATATGAGTGATGGTGTTCTTCCTGTGGTGCAGGCTGGTAGAGGACTTCCCTTTTCTTCAGGCTGACTTCCAGCCCAAACAGCTCTGCAGCTGTTGCAAAGCAGAATGTTAGAAGCTGACTTGGGGATGATGGTGTTCTTCCTGTGGTGCGGGCTGGTAGAGGACTTCCCTTTTCTTCCGGCTGAATTCCAGCCCAAACAGCTCTGCAGCTGTTGCAAAGCAGGACGTGCGGTGCTGCAGGGCTGCTTTTGAGTGGGTGACAAGAGCAGCATCGTAAGCAAAAAGCAGCTCACGGACTAGATAGTTTAGTGTCTTAGTGCGAGCCCTCAGACGGCTTAAGTTGAACAAGCTGCCATCAGTACGATAGTGTGTGTGTGTGTGTATATATATACTGTGTGTGTGTGTGTGTGTGTGTGTGTGTGTGTGTATATATATATATATATGAGAGATGGTGTTCTTCCTGTAGTGCGGGCTGGTAGAGGACTTCCCTTTTCTTCCGGCTGAATATATATGCCGTCTTCTTCTTCGAGGTCTGCCGTAGCCCTTTGGAGCATCATGCTGAAGAAGATTGTAAATAGGGTTGGTAACACGACCTTGTTTCACTCCTTTAGTTATGAGAAAGGACTCCGAGAGAGCATCGCCGTATCTGACTTGAGCGCGCTGGCCCTCATGTAACAGGATAATCATATGGAGGAATTTGGGGGGACATCCTAGACGTTCCAGGATCTGCCACAGACCTTTTCTGCTCACAGTGAAATGAACCACGCAGGCAACGGAAGGGTGGTCGAAACGTGCCGGTACAGGTGGGACACGAATCCCTTGGCTTCCTTTGACGCGGGCCTTTGTCTCGTGCCAGCGAGCGGACTTTGCCGAACAAGGTGGGGCAGCGCTCCCCATGGTTCCCTCGGTGCGGATCCCTCTTTTGAAAGGGTCTGGAGGACAGATCACAGGAAATCGTCGTAAGCGACTTAATCCGCCTCGTTGAGTAAACACGGGCTGTTCTTGGCATCCTCGGCGGGATCTTGCCATCCGGAGATGCGCCCGGACATGAGCAGGCCCGTAAATCACCCACACGGCTAATGGGCTTTCTCCTCGTAATGCCTCGCTTGTTTTGACATCGCAAAAACATTTTCTAATTATACGTGTGGGAGAAATGAAGTCATGCTTTTGAATCGGGTTTACTCGAGCGCTTGCGAAATGGGGTGCCGTCGGGAGGTTTGGGACTGTCGCTCCCATGCCGCCCAGCCATGGCTCCCTTGCAGTCGTAGAGAAAACACTTGTTTCCTCGTGGGAATGTTGCCACTGGCCACCTTGATCAGCATTGCAAAGCCTTGCAGCTTCAAGGCCTGGCTGCTTCCTGCCTGGGGGAATCCTTTGTTGGGAAGTGTTAGTTAACACCTCCCAACAAAGGATTCCCCCAGACAAGAATACTTTCTCCCACCTAACAATAGCAAGCCTGGCTGTTTACTGCCTGGGGGAATCCTTTGTTGGGAAGTGTTAGCTAACACCTCCCAACAAAGGATTCCCCCAGGCAGAAAACAGCCAGGCTTGCTATTGGTAGGTGGGAGAAAGTACTCTTGTCTGTTGGAGGCAAGTGGGATCACATTGATCAGCATTGCAAAGCTTTGCAGCTTCACAGCTTGGCTGCTTCCTGCCTGGGGGAATCCTTTGTTGGGAAGTGTTAGCTAACACCTCCCAACAAAGGATTCCCCCAGGCAGTAATCAGTCAGACTTGCTATTGGTAGGTGGGAGAAAGTACTCTTGTCTGTTGGAGTCAAGTGGGAACGTTGCCACTGGCCACCTTGATCAGCATTGCAAAGCCTTGCACCTTCAAGGCCTGGCTGCTTCCTGCCTGGGGGAATCCTTTGTTGGGAGGTGTTAGCTATTATGTCCCAGGTGGGAGAAAGAAGTCTTGTCTGCTTGAGGCAAGTGGGAACGTCGCCACTGGCCACCTTGATCAGCATTGGAAAGTCTTGCACCTTCAAGGCCTGGCTGCTTCCTGCCTGGGGGAATCCTTTGTTGGGAGGTGTTAGCTATTATGTCCCAGGTGGGAGAAAGAAGTCTTGTCTGCTTGAGGCAAGTGGGAACGTCGCCACTGGCCACCTTGATCAGCATTGGAAAGTCTTGCACCTTCAAGGCCTGGCTGCTTCCTGCCTGGGGGAATCCTTTGTTGGGAGGTGTTAGCTAATATATCCCAGGTGGGAGAAAGAACTCTTGTCTGCTTGAGGCAAGTGGGAACGTTGCCACTGGCCACCTTGATCAGCATTGGAAAGTCTTGCACCTTCAAGGCCTGGCTGCTTCCTGCCTGGGGGAATCCTTTGTTGGGAGGTGTTAGCTGATATGTCCCAGGTGGGAGAAAGAACTCTTGTCTGCTTGAGGCAATTGGGAACGTTGCCACTGGCCACCTTGATCAGCATTGCAAAGCCTTGCACCTTCAAGGCCTGGCTGCATCCTGCCTGAGGGAATCCTTTGTTGGGAGGTGTTAGCTAACACCTCCCAACAAAGGATTCCCCCAGGCAGTAAACAGCCAGGCTTGCTATTGGTAGGTGGGAGAAAGTACTCTTGCCTGTTGGAGGCAATTGGGATCACATTGATCAGCATTGCAAAGCCTTGGAGTTTCACAGCTTGGCTGCTTCCTGACTGGGGAAATACTAACACCTCCCAACAAAGGATTCCCCAGGCAGTAAACAGCCAGGCTTCGAAGCTGCTATTGGTAGGTGGGTGAAAGTACTCTTGCCAGTTGGAGGCAAGTGGGATCACATTGATCAGCATTGCAAAGCCTTGGAGTTTCACAGCCTGGCTGCTTCCTGCCTGAGGAAATACTAACACCTCCCAACAAAGGATTCCCCAGGCAGTAAACAGCCAGGCAAAGGTGGGTGATTCCCTGTTGGAGGCAGGGGATCAGATCAAAAAGCAGCCAGCCTGGCTGCTTCCTGCCTGAGGAAATACTAACACCTCCCAACAAAGCTGCTAAACAGCCAGGCTGGTAGGTGGGTGGGTGAAAGTACTCTTGCCTGTTGGAGGCAAGTGGCATCACCTTGATCAGCATTGCAAAGCCTTGGAGCTTCAAGGCCTGGCAGCTTCCTGCCTGGGGAAATACTAACACCTCCCAACAAAGGATTCCCCAGGCAGTAAACAGCCAGGCTTCGAAGCTGCTATTGGTAGGTGGGTGAAAGTACTCTTGCCTGTTGGAGGCAAGTGGGATCACATTGATCAGCATTGCAAAGCCTTGGAGCTTCACAGCCTGGCTGCTTCCTGCCTGAGGAAATACTAACACCTCCCAACAAAGGATTCCCCAGGCAGTAAACAGCCAGGCTTCGAAGCTGCTATTGGTAGGTGGGTGAAAGTACTCTTGCCTGTTGGAGGCAAGTGGGATCACATTGATCAGCATTGCAAAGCCTTGGAGTTTCACAGCCTGGCTGCTTCCTGCCTGAGGAAATACTAACACCTCCCAACAAAGGATTCCCCAGGCAGTAAACAGCCAGGCTTCGAAGCTGCTATTGGTAGGTGGGTGAAAGTACTCTTGCCTGTTGGAGGCAAGTGGGATCACATTGATCAGCATTGCAAAGCCTTGGAGTTTCACAGCCTGGCTGCTTCCTGCCTGAGGAAATACTAACACCTCCCAACAAAGGATTCCCTCAGGCAGTAAACAGCCAGGCTTCGGAGCTGCTATTGGTAGGTGGGTGAAAGTACTCTTGCCTGTTGGAGGCAAGTGGGAATGTTGGAATTCATCACCATGATCAGCATTGCAAAGCCTTGCAGCTTCACAGCCTGGCTGCTTCCTGCCTGGGGAAATCCTTTGTTGGGAAGTGTTAGCTAAGACCTCCCAACAAAGGATTCCCCCAGGCAGGAAGCAGCCAGGCTTGCTATTGTTCAGTGGGAGAAAGCACTCTTGTCTGTTGGAGGCAAGTGGCAATGTTGGAATTCATCACATTGATCAGCATTGCAAAGCCTTGCAGCTTCGCAGCCTGGCTGCTTCCTGACTAGGGAAATCCATTGTTGGGAGGTGTTAGCTAACACCTCCCAACAAAGGATTCCCCCAGGCAGGAAGCAGCCAGGCTTGCTATTGATAGGTGGGAGAAAGTACTCTTGCCTGTTGGAGGCAAGTGGGATCACCTTGATCAGCATTCCAAAGCCTTGCAGCTTCACAGCCTGGCTGCTTCCTGACTAGCAAAATCCATTGTTGGGAGGTGTTAGCTAACACCTCCCAACAAAGGATTCCCCCAGGCAGGAAACAGCCAGGCTTACTATTGGTAAGTAGGAGAAAGCTCTCTTGTCTGTTGGAGGCAAGTGGCAATGTTGGAATTCATCACCGTGATCAGCATTGCAAAGCCTTGCAGCTTCACAGCCTGGCTGCTTCCTGCCTGAGGGAATTCATTGTTGGGAGGTGTTAGCTAACACCTCCAAACAAGGATTGCCCCCGAGGCAGTAAACGCCGTGATCAGGATTGTAAAGCCTTGCAACTTTAAGGCCTGGCTGCTTCCTGCCTGGGGAAATCCTTTGTTGGGAGGTGTTAGCTGGCCATGATTGTTTCATGTCTGGAATTCCCCTGGTTTTTTTAGTTTTGCTCTTTATTTACTATCCTAAATTTAGCAGTTTTAAAAAATATATATTGGTAGCCAGATTGTGTACATTTTCATGGCTTCCTCCTTGAAATTGTCAGGTATCAGCCAGACTTTGAAGCTGCAAGGCTTTGCAATGCCAATCAAGGTGATTAATTTTATTTTTTTTAAATAAACAACTCTAAAATTAGGACAGTAAATAAAGGAATTCCAGACAGGAAACAGTTGGGGCCAGCTAACACCTCCCAACAAAGGATTCCCTGGCAGGAAGCGGCCAGGCCTTGAAGCTGCAAGGCTTTGCGACGCTAATCATGGTGATGAATGGCAACGGACAAGAGTTCTTTCTCCCTCCCTGGGTTTGGAGAGCGCGAGAGGCCTGGTGCAGATCCCGTCCGTCCCTTTGAATGCCTCTCCGGTTTGTTTTCCTTGTACGCAAGACCTTTCATGTTTTATTGTGATGGCCTGGAGGTGCCTGGCTTGAGCAGAAACAGCTGTGGACGCGGTCAGGTGCCGGGGGTGCTGAGAGAGCGAGGGAGGGAGGGGGGCGCTCTCTAGATGTATATATATATCTCTATGGCACGGCACTGCCTTCTGAAAAGGAAATTGAGCATTTAAGGAGGCCACGGCACTGCGGAAACCATCCATTGGTCGGGGCAGACCTTTTCAAAGATACCACATCTGTGTGTTGTCGAAGGCTTTCGTGGCCGGAATCCATTGGGTTGCGTGTTTGTCCGGCCGTGTCCGAGCAGCATTTTCTCCTGGCATTTCGCCTGCATCTGTAGCTGGCATCTTCTGCTATCAGATCCTCTGATCACAGATGCAGGCAAAACGTCAGGAGAAAATGCTGCTCAGATACATTGGCCATACAGCCCGGAATCCAAACAACATCCCAGATATGACTTCAACGGAACCATTGACTGACCAGTTTGTATGTTGTATGCCAGAACAGGAACACCTCTTGTCTTTAAACACCACCCCAGTGTCGTCGAATCAGCAACTGTCCCCTGCCACGTGTTGCTGTGGGCCCAGTTTGTGTATATCTGTTTTGTGTGTATATATATGTGTGTGTTTATTTGTGTATATGTGTGTTTGCTTATATAGATGTGTGTGTATATATGTGTGTATTTACAGTAGATGTGTATATGCATATATGTGAGTGCATGGATATATGCATATATGTGTCTATGTGTGTGTATAGATTTGTGTATATGTGTATATATGTGTGCATACGTGTATGTGTATATGTGTATATTTGTGTATTTGTGTTTAGATATGTATGTGTATATTGTGTATACGTATGTGCATGTGTATATGCATGTATGTGTGTGCATGTGTATATATGTGTTTATGTGTGTGTATAGTTTTGTGTATATAAGTGTTTGCTTATATACATGTGTGTGCATCTAGATGTATGTATATGTGTGTGTATATATTTATGTATTTGTGTTTAGATGTGTATATGTATATTGTGTATACGTGCGTGCATGTGTATATGCTTATATGTATGTATGTGCATATGTATATATGTGTTTATGTGTGTGTATAGTTTAGTGTATATATTGTTTACTTATATATATGTGGGTGTATAGATGTGTGTGCATATAGATGTGTGTGTATATATTTATGTATTTGTGTGTTTAGATGTGTATATGTATATTGGGTATACGTGTGTGCATGTGTATATGCTTATATGTGTGTATGTATGTGCATATGTATATGTATATATGTGTTTATGTATGTGTATAGTTTAGTGTATATATGTGTGTTTGCTTATATATATGTGGGTATATAGATGTGTGTGCATGTATGTGTATATGTGAGTATTTCTGTGTTTCGATGTGTATATGTATATTGTGTATATGTGTGTGCATGTGTGTATCCATATATGTGTTTATGTATGTGTGCATGTATATATGTCTATATATAGTTTTGTGTTATGTGTGTTTGCTCATATATATGTGGGTGTATAGATGTGTGTGCCTATAGATGTATGTGTATATGTGTGTGCATACGTGTGTGTATATTTATGTGTTTGTGTGTTTAGATGTGTATATGTATAGTGTGTGCACGTGTATATGCATATATGTCTGTATGTATATGTGTGTATAGGTATATGTGTATATTTTGTGTATATTTTGTCCTAGCCAAGCTTTCTGAGGGAATTCTAGTTCTACGTGTTTGCTCCTGTTTCTTGCTTCCAGGGCTGAAATCATTTTTCCAAAGACTGGGAAACGAGAAGGTTTTCTCTGGTCGAGAGGCAACGCTTGATTCCTTCTTCCTTCCCAGAAAAAAAGGACGGAGAAAGGAAGCGAGGTCTTAAGCGACGCACGAGCTCCGTTTCCCTTGTGAATCATTTTTTGCGGGTTAGCTAACGTGTTTGGGTTGGCGGCAGGAGACCCCAAAAACCGGGGAGTTTGAGCAAACGCTCCTCTGAAATAATTATTTTCCACTCCGCCGCTTGGAATTCCTGCCTCCCGACAACAACGCAAAAGGAGGGCTGCGCTTGAACCCCGGGGTCAAGGGGCCAAACGTTTTTTTAACCGTTTGATGGATCCTTCCAGATGGGAATTTGCTTTTAAATAGAGTAAACACCCGGACGGTATTTCCCCTCGAGCTTCACCAAATATATACACACACAGAGATATTTCCAGCAGACCAGCTGTTGCTCCAGGAAAGCGCAGGGAGACATTGCTTACTCTTAATGGTCGGCGTTTCCCGTTTTCAAGCGTCCTCCAAATCTAGCCCTGCTTTGCGTACAATTGGTGATCAATCTGGCCGAGCCTGAGATGTTGTTTCAGGGAGTCCTTATATCTCTTTTTGGGGGCGCCTCTCTTGCGCTGACCCGTGGAGAGTTCACCATAGAGTAGTATCTTTGTGAGACGGTGGTCCTCCATCCGAGAGACGTGCCCTGCCCAGCACAGTTGTGTTTTCAATAGCATGGCCTCAATGCTGGTGACCCCTGCTTGCTAAAGGACAGCAACATTCCTTACATAGTCGGTCCAGTGTATATTTAGGATTGTGCGAAGACAGCGCTGATGAAAGCGTTCGAGGAGTCGTAGGTGCTGGCGATAGGTGACCCATGTTTCAGACCCATAGAGGAGAATAGACAGTATGATAGCTCTGTACACACTGATTTTGGTGTTTTCCTCAGGTGCTTGTTGCTCCAGACTCTTTTGTGAAGCCTTCCGAATGCACTCTATGCCATTGCTAATCTGTGATCTATCTCTTTGTCAATCTTGGCGTCTGAAGAGATGATGCTTCCCAGGGAGGTGAACTGCTGAACGGACTTAAGCACAGATGTTCCTATGCTGACGTGGGGATGATGGTGTTCTTCCTGTGGTGCGGGCTGGTAGAGGACTTCCGTTTTCTTCAGGCTGAACGGACTTTAGCACAGATGTGCCTATGCTGATGTGGGGATTATGGTGTTCTTCCTGTAGTGCGGGCTGGTAGAGGACTTCCGTTTTCTTCAGGCTGAACGGACTTTACCACAGATGTGCCTATCCTGACGTGGGGATGATGGTGTTCTTCCTGTGGTGCAGCCTGGTAGAGGACTTCCGTTTTCTTCAGGCTGAACGGACTTTAGCACAGATGTGCCTATGCTGATGTGGGGATTATGGTGTTCTTCCTGTAGTGCGGGCTGGTAGAGGACTTCCATTTTCTTCAGGCTGAACGGACTTTAGCACAGATGTGCCTATGCTGACGTGGGGATGATGGCGTTCTTCCTGTGGTGCGGGCTGGTAGAGGACTTCCGTTTTCTTCAGGCTGAACGGACTTTAGCACAGATGTGCCTATGCTGACGTGGGGATGATGGTGTTCTTCCTGTGGTGCAGCCTGGTAGAGGACTTCCGTCTTCTTCAGGCTGAACGGACTTTACCACAGATGTGCCTATCCTGACGTGGGGATGATGGTGTTCTTCCTGTGGTGCGGGCTGGTAGAGGACTTCCGTTTTCTTCAGGCTGAACGGACTTTAGCACAGATGTGCCTATGCTGATGTGGGGATGATGGTGTTCTTCCTGTAGTGCGGGCTGGTAGAGGACTTCCATTTTCTTCAGGCTGAACGGACTTTAACACAGATGTGCCTATGCTGACGTGGGGATGATGGTGTTCTTCCTGTGGTGCGGGCTGGTAGAGGACTTCCGTTTTCTTCAGGCTGAACGGACTTTAGCACAGATGTGCCTATGGTGACGTGGGGATGATGGTGTTCTTCCTGTGGTGCGGGCTGGTAGAGGACTTCCCTTTTCTTCAGGCTGACTTCCAGCCCAAACAGCTCTGCAGCTGTTGCAAAGCAGGATGTGAGGCGCTGCAGGGCTGCTTCTGAATGGGCGACAAGGGCAGCATCGTCAACAAAAAGCAGCTCACAGACTAGATAATTTAGAGTCTTAGTGCGAGCCCTCAGGCGGCTTAAGTTGAATAAGCTTCCATCAGTACAATAGCGTATATATATGCCGTCTTCTTCTTGTAGGTCTGCCCTAGCCCTTTGGAGCATCAGGCTGAAGAAGATCGTAAATAGGGTTGGTGCAAGAACACAACCTTGTTTCACTCCATTAGTTATGAGAAAGGGCATCGCCGTATCTGTAAGCATTCTTCTCGACTTTCCCACCACATAACGTGTTTGGTGGTGCCAGACTTGTCCACAGCTGCATGGTATACGGTAGACGCAGGGATCGGCAAATTCAGCATTGCTGAGACACGAATCGAGGAGCACGAAGGAGTCGACCAGAGAAGTCATCCATAGCAGAGCCCTTGAGGAACCAACCTGGACAGAGAAGATTATCGGAGAACACGGAAATGCTACCACCACGCCAGACGACTAGATCGGTGTTTCCCAACCGGTGTGCCGCGGCGCACTAGTGTGCCATGAACGGTCATCAGGTGTGCCGTGGGCCTTTGTCCCTTTAAGCATGGAAATGAGCCCGGCGGAGGGGCGGGCTGAGAGTGGCCGCCGGCGACAACCAATCGGGAGCGCAGGGGCCCCGTCCCTTGGCTTTCCATTGGCCTCCTCTTCTCCGGAGGGGGGAGGGAGTGACGTTGCTCTGACCCCGTCCCCTTCGCAGCAAACGCCGCCGCCATTTTGACGCGGCAGAGACGGGCGAAGAGGAAGGAAGGAGGAGGTGGTAGGAGAGGGGCGGGGGAAGTGGCCTTAGGCACGGAGAGGGGTGGAGTGACCCCTCCGGGGGCGAGAAAGGGGCGGTGCGGCTTCCCCTGCCAGCCAAGGGCCGCCTCTTCCGTGGCCTTGAGGAGAGAGAGCGGCCTGGCCCAGCTCTCCTTCCCTCTGCTTAAAAGCCTCCAAAGAAGGCGCCTCCACCACACTCCAGGGCGGAGAGTTCCACTGCTGAACGGCTCTCACAGTCAGGAATATATAAATACATTTAAAAACATATTAACTATACGTATTACTGTGTTAGAGTGTCGTTTCGTCTCATTCTGGTTGGTGGTGTGCCCCAGGATTGCGTGAATGGAAAAAATGTGCCGCGGCTCAAAAAAAAAGGTTGAGAAACACCGTACTAGATGACCTCTTGGGATCCCGTCTAACTGCGATGGTAGGCTCTTCCATGTCGGATTGAAGGCCGGGATTGAGCCTGGATCCGTCGTTCAAAGAGGCCTGGCAGAGGGATCAAGAGTGCAGCTCGTAAGGCACACAGAGCCCCTCTCGGGCTTTCGTTCCCGTCCTCTTGTTTATTTGCTTTGGAAGCGAGACCTTTCATGTTTTATTGTTATGGAGTGCAAGGGCGGCCCCGGCCCGGGCCCTGAAGGTCTTTTAGTAGAAACAGCTGTCAGGTGGGAGGCCTCTCCCGCCGAGATGGAAAAGGAACCGGCGGCGGGCTCTTTCTCAGAGGGTGAGACCCGTATCTCAAAAGGCTACAAAGAAGTCGGTCTGGATAAAATACATCTTTGGAGTCGCCAAAGCACGCACTGCTGGTTGGTTAGGACTACAAAGGCTCTTCCACGGCTCGACGGAGCTCGATGAAACTTGGCACGTATACCCAACTTCAAAATCTTGAGCTTTTACGTACATCTGACTTTCTGCATTCTAAGCCTGATGCACTCCACACCATAGAGATCTACCTACCTTCTGCATGGCGCACTTTGCGCGTACGCCGCTCCTCCCGCGGGGCATTGCGGGAACGAGGGAACGCGAGGTGGGGCCTCCGGAGGCTCCGCCTCGCACTCCCTCGTTCTTGGTGCCGATTTCTCCTGCGGAAACGAGGGAATGCGAGGTGGGGCCTCCGGAGGCTCCGCCTCACGCTTCCTCGTTCCCGGCTCCTCCCGCAGGGCATTGCGGAAACGAGGGAACACGAGGCGGGGTCTCCGGATGCTCCACCTCGCGCTCCCTCGTTCCCGCTGCCGGCTCTTCCCACGGGGTGCTGGCTCTTCCCACGAGGCACTGAGGGAACGAGGAGCTGCTGTGCGGGCCTCCGGAGGCTCTGCCTCGCTCATCGTTCCGCTGCCGGCTCCTCCTCGGGGCACTACGGGAACGAGGAAACGGCGGGGCCTCCGAGGCTCCCTCGCGCTCCATCATTCCCGCTGCTGGCTTCTCCCGGCACTGCGGGCACTGCGGGAACGAGGAAACGCGAGGCGGGGCCTCCGGAGGCTCTGCCTCGCACTCCATCGTTCCCGCTGCCGGCTCCTCCCGCGGGGCACTACGGGACCGCAAGAACGCGAGGCGGGGCCTCCGGAGGCTCCGCCTCGCGCTCCCTCGTTCCCGCTGCTGGCTCCTCCCGCGGGGCACTGCGGGAATGAGGGAGCGCGAGGCAGGGCCTCCGAAGGCTCCACCTCGCGCTCCCTCATTCCCGCTGCCAGCTCTTCCCGTGGGGCACTGCGGAAACGAGGGAACGCAAGGCGGGGCCTCCGGAGGCTCCCCCTCGCGCTCCCTCGTTCCCGCTGCTGGCTTCTCCCGCGGGGCACTGCGGGAACGAGGAAACGCGAGGCGGTGCCTCTGGAGGCTCTGCCTCGCGCTCCATCATTCCCGCTGCCGGCTCCTCCCTCGGGGCACTACGGGAACGAGGCCTCTGAACTCGGCCTCCAGGGGGCTCCGCCTTGCGCTCCCTCGTTCCCTGCTCCTCCTGCGAACCCCACCTCGCGCTCCGCCCTGCTCTCTCGCCGGCAGCGGGAACGAGGGAGCACAATGCCCCGCAAAAGGAGAGCCGCGCGCAAGGTGCCCCGTGTGATCAACCTCCTTTAGATCCGCGATCGATTGGTCGATCAGTATCGACCTCAAGGGCTGCCCTGCCATAGAGCTTCTTCTCGACCAGCTTTCCCATCCTGAGGTGTTGGACTTCAACAGGCATTTAAACAAGGACTGATGGTCATCTGTCAGGGATACTTTGATTTCCTGCACGGCGGAAGAGGGTTGGACTCAAAGGCCCATGTGGTATCTTACAGCTCTACGAGTCTAAGATGCTCACCATGTTGGAGCATGTAAGAAATCAGTTTGTGTGTGTGTATGTGTGTGAGAAATAAGATGCAAGAAGCTGATTGGTTGAGCTTCGCCCGGGATGATGGCTGAGCCTGGGACTTTTGGGTATTATAGTACAAAGATATGGAAAGTGCTGGGCAGGAGTCTGTACTCCATTAATGTTATTCTGCGTGGCATATTTTCTTTCTCTGGCAAGGCAGTGTGTGGACTAGTTAAACGTGAACTATACAGGATTTTCATTTCCTCACACACCATCGTCGTTGGGGTTGATGGGTATTATAGTACAAAGATTTGGAAAGTGCTGGGCAGGAATGTCTGCACTCCATTAATGTTATTCTGCGTGGCATATTTTCTTTCTCTGGCAAGGCAGTGTGTGGACTAGTCAAACGTGAACTACACAGGATTTTCATTTCCTCACACACCATCGTCGTTGGGGCTGATGGGTATTATAGTACAAAGATTTGGAAAGTGCTTGGCAGGAATGTCTGAACTCCATTAATGTTATTCATCGTGGCATATTTTCTTTCTATGGCAAGGCAGTGTGTGGACTAGTTAAACGTGAACTACACAGGATTTTCATTTCCTCACACACCATCGTCGTTGAGGCTGATGGGTATTATAGTACAAAGATATGGAAAGTGCTGGGCAGGAAAGTCTGTAGCATATTAATGTTATTCTGCCTGGCATATTTTCTTTCTCTGGCAAGGCAGTGTGTAGACTGGTCAAACGTGAACTACACAGGATTTTCATTTCCTCACACACCATCGTGATTGGGGCTGATGGGTATTATAGTACAAAGATATGGAAAGTGCTGGGCAGGAAAGTCTGTACTTCATTAATGTTATTCTGTGTGGCATATTTTCTTTCTTTGGCAAGACAGTGTGTAGACTGGTCAAACGTGAACTACACAGGATTTTCATTTCCTCACACACCATCGTCATTGGGGCTGATGGGTATTATAGTACAAAGATATGGAAAGTGCTGGGCAGGAAAGTCTGTATCCCATTAATGTTATTCTGCGTGGCATATTTTCTTTGTCTGGCAAGGCAGTGTGTGGTTTCTTTTCATGCTCTTCTCTCTCTCTCTCTCTCTCTCTCTCTCTCTCTCAGGTGCTGGTTTTGGCCTAGGCATTGTCCTCTCCGTCATCTTCTTCAAAAGTAAGTCTGCTTTTGAGTCTTCCAACTCGTTTATTCTTATTTGTGGGGTCCCTCAAGGTGCCATTCTCTCCCCTTTGTTATTTAACATCTATATGCGGCCACTTGCTGGTCTGGTCCGAAGCTTTGGGCTGGAATGTTATCAGTACGCTGACGACACCCAGCTCGTTCTGAAAACGGAAGGCCGACCGGGCTCTGTACCCTCTTGTTTCCAACAGTGCCTGGTTGGCTTCGTGCCAGTAGATTGAGGCTGAACCCAGCAAAGACGGAGAGACTGTGGCTGGGCCGCCCGGTGGGTGGGGAGGCCCGACTGCCTAGCTTGGATGGCGAGGCATTACGCCCGACATCCTCAGTTAAGAGCCTTGGGGTCGACTTAGACCCATTGCTGTCGATGGAAGCCCAGGTCTCCGCCGTCAGCAAAACCGCTTTCTTCCACCTGCGGCAAGCTAGGCGTCTGGCCCCCTACCTATCCAGAGACGACCTGGCCGCGGTGCTCCAAGCCACGGTCATCTCGAGACTGGACTACTGTAACGCCCTTTACATTGGCCTGCCCTTGTCAGTGATCGGGAAACTTAAGCTCGTCCAGAATGCCGCTGCACGACTTCTTTTGGTGCGCTAGGCCACACTTTGGAATTACGCCCCCAAACCAAACTCTACTGCACCCCCCACACAAACACACACACACACCTCCTCGCGGCTCCGTGCACCTCCTTCCTCTGCGCGCCCCGGGGGCAAGCCTTCCCTTCCTTCCTCCTCAAGGAAGCCGGGCGCGTCGCGGAGGAGGAAGGGAAGCCCCGCCCCCGGGGGTGAGCCTTCCTCTTCCTCCTCGCCACGTGCCCTGCTTTTTTGGATGTTCGCAGTGGTCTCGGAAGGTGAGTGAAGGTACTTCAATTCCCATCATCCATGGTCCATCCTCCTTCAAACAGTACCAGGATGTAGAGTGGGTCATGAGGGCTCTGTGTGTCAGGTTTGGTCTTGATCAGTCATTGGATTAGGTTAGCAGCGGTCTGGGGAAGTGATTGGAGGTACTTCAAGTCCCATCATCCATGGTCTGCCCTCCAAACTGCACCAGGATGTAAAGGGGGTCATGAAGGCTCTATGTGCCAAGTTTGGTCTTGATCATTCAGTGGATGAGGTTAGCAGCGGTCTGGGGAAGTGATTGGAGGTACTTCAAGTCCCATCATCCATGGTCTGCCCTCCTTCAAACTGCACCAGGATGTAGAGTGGGTTTTGGGGATTTTGTGTACCAAGTTTGGTCTTGTTCTGCCGTTGTTGGGGACCGCAAAGTGTTTTGGCCTGAAACTTCCACCATGCCTGACTGCCTCAGGCCTTTTCCTTACCCCCCCCCCCCAACCCCCCGGCAGTTTAGAGTGTTGGAATATTGGTGGTGCTGGCCAATTAGAGGCGTTATGCAAATACTTCCTCAGTGGCAACCAATCATGTTGTTAGAATGTAGAAGCTGTGAGCCACCCCCTCTTTCAGTTTGGAGTGTCGGAATGTTGGTGGTGCTGGCCAATTAGAGGCATTATGCAAATAATCCCTCAGTGGCAACCAATCATGTTATTAGAATGTAGAAGCTGGGAGCCACCCCCTCTTTCAGTTTAGAGTGTCGGAATGTTGGTGGTGCTGGCCAATTAGAGGTGTTATGCAAATAATCCCTCAGTGGCAACCAGTCATGTTTTTAGAATGTAGAAGCTGGGAGCCACCCCCCTCTGGCAGTTTAGAGTGTCGGAATGTTGGTGGTGGTGGCCAATTAGAGGCGTTATGCAAATAATCCCTCAGTGTGCACCCAATCTTTCCGTTTAAAGTGTTGGAATGTTGGTGGTGCTGGCCAATTAGGCGTTATGCAAATAATCCCTCAGTGGCAACCAATCATGTTGTTAGAATGTAGAAGCTGGGAGCCACCCCCCTCTGGCAGTTTAGAGTGTCGGAATGTTAGTGGTGCTGGCCAATTAGAGGCGTCATGCAAATAATCCCTCAGTGTAGGAGCCACCCCCTCTTTCCGTTTAGAGTGTTGGAATGTTGGTGGTGCTGGCCAATTAGAGGCGCTATGCAAATAATCCCTCAGTGGCAACCAATCATGTTGTTAGAATGTAGGGGCTGGGAGCCACCCCCCTCTGGCAGTTTAGAGTGTTGGAATGTTGGTGGTGCTGGCCAATTAGAGGCGTTATGCAAATAATCCCACAGTGGCAGCCAATCAGAAAGCTGCCACATACATACATACAAACAAATATTCTCTTTTATTATATATATATATATATATATATATAGAAGATATAGATAAATATAGATGTTTTTATATGACTGTGAGCCGCTCTGAGCCCTCGGGGAGTCACGGCGTAGAAGTCCAAATAATAAATAAATACTGTTGGTAGACTCGAGGCCACCTTCTCTTGGCTTCGGAGTCGAAGATCCGAAACTCGGACGCCAAGCGACGGAGTCCACTGCCAAGCCTTCGCTCCCGGCTCCTCCGTAGTTGTGTTATCTGGCACCTTCATCGATCAGTGCGTATTAGTCAACCGCTAATACGCCTCCTCTCGTCTAATGGCAGCCTGGGCGATATTATTATTATTATTCTATTACGCCATCGCCCTCTGATTCATGGCGGAGAACAAAAGGGAGACGCGTTTGATTCAACCGGCTGAGCAAGAAAGCTTTCCCAACGCCCTGGGAACGTCAACACGGAGCAGACACCGAGGCATTGAGGCCTCAAGGTCAATACCCACGAGGAGGAGGAGGAGATGGTCCCTTTGGCCTTTCCTTTGGCCTCCTTCGCTCGCTCTTTTCCGTTTGTTTGCTCTGGGATTCGGAGAAGAAAAGCAGCGACCCCTCCCGCAGATAAACATCTTTAATGTGTGTTTACACGGCCCTGTCGTTGTGTTTAGAGCCAGGGCCGCTCTCGGGCCCTTTTGCAACTTGGCTTTCCTCCATCACGCATTGTATGGGATGCAAAAAGGAGGAGGAAGGTAGAAAAAGACATATGTGTCGGAATTTTGGTGGTGCTGGCCAATTAGAGGCATTATGCAAATAATACCTCAGTGGCAACCAATCATGTTGTTAGAATGTAGAGGCTGGGAGCCACCACCCCCCTGGCAGTTTAGAGTGTCGGAATGTTGGTGGTGCTGGCCAATTAGAGGTGTTATGCCAATAATCCCACAGTTTAGTGTCAGAATGTTGGTGGTGCTGGCCAATTAGAGGCGTTATGCCAATAATCCCACAGTTTAGAGTGTCGGAATGTTGGTGGTGCTGGCCAATTAGAGGCGTTATGCCAATAATCCCACAGTTTAGTGTCGGAATGTTGGCGGTGCTGGCCATGCCAATAATCCCACAGTTTAGAGTGTCGGAATGTTGGTGGTGCTGGCCAATTAGAGGCGTTATGCCAATAATCCCACAGTTTAGTGTCGGAATGTTGGCGGTGCTGGCCAATTAGAGGCGTTATGCCAATAATCCCACAGTTTAGAGTGTCAGAATGTTGGTGGTGCTGGCCAATTAGAGGCGTTATGCCAATAATCCCACAGTTTAGTGTCGGAATGTTGGCGGTGCTGGCCAATTAGAGGCGTTATGCCAATAATCCCACAGTTTAGTGTCGGAATGTTGGCGGTGCTGGCCAATTAGAGGCGTTATGCCAATAATCCCACAGTTTAGAGTGTCGGAATGTTGGTGGTGCTGGCCAATTAGAGGCGTTATGCCAATAATCCCAGAGTTTAGAGTGTCGGAATGTTGGTGGTGCTGGCCAATTAGAGGCGTTATGCCAATAATCCCACAGTTTAGAGTGTCGGAATGTTGGTGGTGCTGGCCAATTAGAGACGATATGCCAATAATCCCACAGTTTAGAGTGTCGGAATGTTGGTGGTGCTGGCCAATTAGAGGCGTATTATGCCAATAATCCCAGTTTAGAGTGTCGGAATGTTGGTGGTGCTGGCCAATTAGAGGCGTTATGCCAATAATCCCACAGACGAGGAGGAGGAGGTCCCTTTGGCCTTTCCTTTGGCCTCCTCCGCTCGCTCTTTCCCCAAACAGGGCCGTTTGTTTGCTCTTGGATTCGGAGATGACAAGCAGCAAACCCTCCCGCAGATAAACATCTTTAATGTGTGTTTACACGGCCCTGTCGTTGTGTTTAGAGCCAGGGCCGCTCTCGGGCCCTTTTGCAACTTGGCTTTCCTCCATCACGCATTGTACGGGATGCAAAGAGGAGGAGGAAGGTAGAAAAAGGCATATGTGTACGCAATATATATATATATACACACACACGCAACTTGGATTGTGTACATATCAGCGGTCAGAAACCCGGAGGTAGCTCTGTGATGCCTTTCTCCTTGTCCTTGTTGTTGTTTTGGGATGTCCAAGCAGGGATGTCCAGGGTCCGAAATGCATCCTCCCAGGCCTGGGTCACTTCCTCACTTGGGGGCCAAAGGGAGGAGTGGCTGCCCGGTGATGGGAGGAAGGGAGGAAGGAGAAAGAGGGAAGAAAGGAAAGAAAGATGGAAGGAAGGAAGGAAAGAAGAGGGATGGACTACATAGAAGGAAGGATGAAAGGGAGGAAGGAAAGAGAAGGAAGGAAGGACAAAAAGGAAGGGACGGGTGGAAGGAGAAAGAGAAGGAAGGAAGGAGGAAAAAAGGGAAGGAAGGAAGGAAGGAGAAAGAGAAGGAAGGAAGAAAAGGACAAAAAGGAAGGGAAGGAAGGAGAAAGAGAAGGAAGGAAGGACGAAAAGAAGGACAAAAAGGGAGGAAGGAAGGAAAGATGGATGGAAGGAAGGAAAAAGAGAAGGAAGGAAGGACGAAAGGAAGGATGGAAGGAGATAGAGACAGGGAAGAGGGATGGAATAGATGGAAGGAAGAATGAAAGGGAGGAAGGAAAAAGGGGAGGAAGGACAAAAATTAAGGGAAGGATGGAAGGAGAAAGAGAAGGAAGGAAGAACGAAAGGAAGGATGGAAGGAGATAGAGACAGGGATGGATGGAAGGAAGGACGAAAGGGAGGAAGGATGGAAGGAGAAAGAGAAGAAAAGAAAGAATACGAAGGATGGAAGGAGATAGAGACAGGGATGGACAGAAGGAATTGAAGGAAGGACGGAAGGGAAGGATGGAAGCAGATAGAAGGAGAGAGGGAAAGAGGGAAGGAAGGACAAAAATGAAGGGAAAGATGGAAGAAGAGGAAGGAAGGAAAGATGGATGGAAGGAAAAAGAAGGAAGGAAGGACAAAAGGAAGGATGGAAGGAGATAGAGACAGGGAAGAAGGATGGAATGGATGGAAGGAAGGATGAAAAGGAGGAAGGGAAGGACAAAAAGGAAGGGGAAGAATGGAAGGAGAAAGAGAAGGAAAGAAAGACAATAGGAATGATGGAAGGAGATAGAGACAGGGATGGAAGGAGGAAGGGAAGGATGGAAGGAGAGGAATGGAAGGAGGAAGGAAGGAAGGAAATGGAATGATGGAAGGAGATAGGAAGGAAGAGGGAAGGAAGGAGGAAGGATGGAAGGAGAGAGGGAACGAGGGAAGGAAGGACAAAAAGGAAGGGAAGGATAGAAGGAAGGAAAAAAAAGGAAAAGATGGAAAAAGAGAAGGAAGACAAAGAGGGAAAGAATGGAAGGGAAGGACGGAAGGAGATAGAAGGGGAGGTAAGATGGATGGAAGGAAAGATAAAGAAGAGGAGGAAGGATGGAAGGAAAAGGATGGGAAATGAAGAAGGATAAAGGAGGGAAGGGAAGGATGGAAGGAAAGGAAGAAAAAGAGAAGAGGAAGGAGAGGGGAGAAAAAGAAGGAAGGGAAAAGAAGGAAGGAGAGAAAGAGAGAAGGAAGGAAGGACAAAAGGATGGAAGTGAAGGAGAAAGGGAAAAAGGGTGGAAGGGAAGAGATAGAGAGGGAAGGGAGGAAAGAGAAAAGGGACGGAGGGTGGGGAAAGGGAACTCCTGTTCTTCCTTTGGAGATTTCCCCCTCTCTCTATATACTTTCTCCTCCTTTTGGATCCCTTCCTTCCTGACCTCCTTCTCCTCCTTCCCCTCCAGGGAAGACCTGGCCCATTGCGTTTGGCTCCGGGACGGGCCTGGGCATGGCGTACTCCAACTGCCAGCACGACTTCCAGGCCCCGCACCTCCTCCACGGGAGATTCGTCAAGGTGGGTCTGCGCGTTCGGAACCCGTCTCCTCAAGCCCTGTTTGGGCCACTCTGACGTAGAATCACAAAGTGGGAAGGGTCCACAGGAAAGGCACAATCAAAGCATCCTTGAGAGATGGCCCTCCAGCCTCCAAGGAAGGAGCTTCCAACACTCCACATTATTATATGTAATATAATATATAATAATATAATAAGAATAGGTATTAATATGATATATAATAATATTATATATATCAATATAATAAAAATAGATATTACTTTCTTACTTAGTAATACCTATTTTATTGTATTTATATTGTATTATATTCATATTAATATATTATTTTATTATATTAACAGAAATATAATCTTATTAATATAAGAATAAATATTAATATAATATAAATTAATATAATAAAAATAGATATTACTTCTTTAGTAATACCTATTTTATTGTATTTGTATTATATTGTATTATATTCATATTACATTAATATGAATATGAATATATTATTTTTTATACTAATAGAAATATAATCTTATTAATATAAGAATAAATATTAATATAACATAAATAATTATAATAAAAAATAGATATTACTTTCTTAGTAATATCTATTTTATTGTATTTATATTATATTGTATTATATTCATATTATATTAATATGAATATTAATATATTATTTTATACTAATAGAAATATAATCTTATTATAAGAATAAATATTAATATATAAATTAATATAATAAAAATAGATCTTAATACAATATATTAATATATTATTTTATTATATTAATATAAATATAATTTTATTAATGTATAAATATTAATATAATATAAATTAATATAGTAAAAATAGATCTTAAAACATTTTTAATATATTAATTTATATTCATATAAATTAACATATATAATATATTATATCATTTTAATTTTAATTTATATTATATTCCTACCAATATAATCTTATTAATATAATAACAATAAATATTAATATAATATAAATTAATATAATAAAAATAGATCTTAATATATTATTTTTATTATTTTAATTTATATTATATTCATATTATAATCTTATTAATATAATAATAAATATTAATATAATATAAGTTAATATAATAAAAATAGATCTTAATATTATTTTTATTATTTTAATTTATATTATATTCATATACATTAACATATATAATATATCATTTTTATTATATTAATTTATATTATATTCTTATCAATATAATCTTATTAATATAATAAGAATAAATATTAATATAATAATATAATAAAATAGATCTTAATATGTTATTGTTATTATATTTATATTATATTCATATAAATTAACATATATAACATATTAATATATCATTTTTATTAATTTATATTATATTCATATCAATATCTTATTAATATAAGAATAAATATTAATATAATAAAAATAGATCTTAATATATTAATATACCATTTTATTGTATTAATTTATATTATATTCATATCAATTTAATCTTATTAATATAATAAGAATAAATATTAATATAATATAATGATGTTGGAAGGGACCTCTAAAGGCCATCTAGTCCAACCCCCTGCCATGCGGGAAAAGCACTTGAGGCAGAGAGTTCCCCAGTTGAACAGCCCATCTTACACTCTTCCTCATAGCGTTCAGGTGGGACGTCCTTCCCTGTGCTTTGAACCCATGGCTCCATTGAATCCCAGCCTTCCTTATGACATATTAAGGCAGAGAGTTCCACAGGTGAACAGCCCATCTTACACTCACTTCCTCATAGCGTTCAGGTGGGACCTCCTTCCTTGTCCTTTGAACCCATATGGCTCCACTGAATCTCTGTCTTCCTTGTGACATATTGAAGCAGAGAGTTCCACAGGTGAACAGCCCATCTTTCACTCTTCCTCATAGCGTTTACGTGGGACCTCCTTCCTTGTCCTTTGAACCCATATGGCTCCACTGAATCTCTGTCTTCCTTGTGACATATTAAGGCAGAGAGTTCCACAGGTGAACAGCCCATCTTACACTCACTTCCTCATAGCGTTCAGGTGGGACCTCCTTCCTTGTCCTTTGAACCCATATGGCTCCACTGAATCTCTGTCTTCCTTGTGACATATTGAGGCAGAGAGTTTCCACAGGTGAACAGCCCTTCTTTCACTCTTCCTCTGAGCGTTTACGTGGGACCTCCTTCCTTGTCCTTTGAACCCATATGGCTCCACTGAATCTCTGTCTTCCTTGTGACATATTGAGGCAGAGAGTTCCACAGGTGAACAGCCCATCTTCCACTCTTCCTCATAGCGTTTACGTGGGACCTCCTTCCTTGTCCTTTGAACCCATATGGCTCCATTGAATCTCTGTCTTCCTTGTGACATATTGAGGCAGAGAGTTCCACAGGTGAACAGCCCTTATAGTCAGGAGGTTGTTGCTTTCTCACCCGGGATCCTCTCTCTCTCTCTCTCTCTTTCTCTTCCAGGAGCAATGACAGAGAGGAAGGAAGCGAGGCTGGGGCTCTCGTCGTCGTCGTGGTCTTCCCGAAAAGGTCCGAGCGCCCCGCTGACCACTGCCTTGGGGAGCGCCCGACCGCTCTCGGGAACCCAATCGCGTTTTGTACCCAAAGCCGGGGAAAGGTGCTGCTCTTCCGGGAAATAAAGCAAAAAGATGCCATGCGCACGCACAGTTCTGCTCCCTGCTCGCCTCCGTGTTTGTGCCTCTCGCCTCCTCTTTGGGTTTTGGGAGCCCACGCTCCTCGTTCCTCCGTTACACTTCTCACGCTTCCCATCGTCCCCTCCTTTAATTATCTATCTATCTATGTATATAATAAAAGTCAGTGTCTGCGGGTGGTGGGTGGTGCGGTGGGAGGAATATGTGCCAGCATTTCGATTGGCTGCCACTGAGATATTATTTACATAAAGGGCTCTGATTGGCCAGCCTCAGAACTCCAACATTCCATGGTCCCAGACAGAGGGGATTGGCTGCCACTGAAATGGTATTTGCATAAAGGACTCCGATTGGCCAACCACATTCCAACATTCTAAAGTGACTCAGAGGGAAAAGGAAAGGCCTCAGGCAGTCAGCCACTGCGGCCCACAGCAATGACTCGAGGATGTTGGTTCAGCTCGAGGATGTGGACAAGATCCTTGGAGAGGCGAGGCCCACCACATGCATCCTAGACCCCTGCCCATCCTGGCTGATCAAGGGAGCCAGAGGGGTTTGGCAGAGTGGGTGAAGGTGGTGGTTAATGCCTCCTTACAGGAGGGCAAAATTCAGTTTCCAATCTCCCCTATTTGGGCAAAGTCATGGAACGTGTGGTGGCTTCGCAACTCCAGGGGTTCTTGGTAGACACTGATTATCTGGATCCGGCACAGTCTGGCTTTAGGCCGGGGCATGGGACTGAGACAGCCTTGGTCGCCTTGGTAGATGATCTACGCCGGGAACTCGACAGGGGGAGTGTGTCCCTGTTGGTTCTGCTGGACCTCTCAGCGGCTTTCGATACCGTTGACCACGGTATCCTTCTGGGTCGCCTTGCAGATATGGGGCTTGGGGGTACTGCATTGCAGTGGCTCCAATCCTTCCTGGAAGGTCGTACCCAGAAGGTGTCATTGGGTGACACCTGTTCGGCTCCACAGCCGTTGTCCTGTGGAGTCCCTCAGGGTTCAGTTCTGTCCCCGATGTTGTTCAACATCTACATGAAACCGCTGGGAGAGATCATTCGGAGTTTCCGAGTAAGGTGTTATCTGTACGCAGATGACGTCCAGATCTGTCACTCCTTCCCACCTGTCGCCAAGGAGGCTGTCCAGACCTTGAACCGGTGCTTGGCCGCTGTGTCGGACTGGATGAGGGCTAGCAAATTGAAACTAAATCCAGACAAGAGAGAGGTCCTCCTGGTCAGTCGTAAGGCCGAACAGGGCATAGGGTTACAGCCTGTGTTGGATGGGGTTACACTCCCCCTGAAGAAGCAGGTTCGCAGCCTGGGAGTGATCCTGGACTCATCGCTGAGCCTGGAACCCCAGGTCTCAGCGGTGGCCAGGGGAGCTTTTGCACAGTTGAGACTCGTGCGCCAGCTGCGCCCGTACCTTGGGAAGTCTGATCTGGCTACGGTCGTCCACGCTCTGGTCACATCCCGAATAGATTACTGCAACGCACTCTACGTGGGGCTGCCTTTGAAGACAGTTCGGAAATTGCAATGTCCAGCGGGCGGCAGCCAGATTGCTTACGGGAGCTACATACAGGGAGCATACCACCCCCGTGTTGTGTCAGCTCCACTGGCTGCCGGTCCAATTCCAAGCTCAACTCAAAGTGCTGGTTTTGACCTTTAAAGCTCTATACGGTTCTGACCCAGCTTACTTGTCCGAACGCATCAGCCGCTATGTCCCACCTCGTAATCTAAGATCATCCGGGAGGCCCTGCTCTCGCTCCCACCTACGTCTCAGATGAGGCTGGTGGGGACGAGGAGAGGCCTTCTCAGTGGTGCCTCCCGCCTGTGGAATGCGCTTCCTATTGATGTACGATCCACCACATCCCTCCTGGCCTTCAGGAAAAGGTAAAATCCTGGCTGTGGGACCAGGCATTCGTACACCAGCACAAGGCAGCATTTTAGATTGGTTTTTAATGAAAGTGGGTGATTATGGCCAATGTTTTTATGGACTGAACATGGTTTTAATTCAGAGTGAATGGTGCTAATGTAGTTGTATTTTAATGTATTTTTAATGTATTTTAATTGTTGAAGGGTTTATATTGTGATTATGTGGGCATCGAATTGTGCCGTACTGTAAGCCGCTCTGAGTCCCCCCTTGGGGGTTGAGAAGAGCGGGGTAAAATCCCGAAAATAAATAAAATAAATAAATGACGGATCAGGACCAAACTTGGCACACAGAGGGCCAATGGCCCACTTCACAACCTGGTGTGCTTTAGGTCGGGATGGGCCACGAATGATGGGATTTGCAGTACCTTCACCTCATTCACTTCCCAAACAACACTGTGGCCCCTATAAATCACAGACCAGGCCCAAAATTGACAGCAAGGCTTCCTCAACTTGATTTTCCTGACTAGGCCCCCAACAATGACAGAACAAGACCAAACTTGGCACACAGACCCCCGCAAGATGCACCCTACATCCTGGTGCAGTTTGAGGGAGGATGGGCCACAAATGATGGGATTTGCAGTACCTTCACCCAATTCATTCCCCACAGAACATTGCAGCCCCTACAGATCACAGACCAGGCCCAAACTTGGCACACAGAGTACTCATGACCCACTCTACATCCTGGTGCAGTTTTGAGTGGGACGGACCATGGATGATGGGAGTTGAAGTACCTTCACTCACTTTCTGAGTCCACTGCAACCCTCATCCAATGACTGACCAAGACCACACTTGGCACACAGAGCCCCCATGACCCACTACATCCTGGTGCAGACTGGAGAACGGGGGACCATGGATGATGGGACTTCCAGTACCTTCCCTCACTTCCTGAGACCACTGCAACCCTCATCCAGAGAATGATCAAGACCAAATGTGACACACACAGCCCCCACGACCCACTCTACATCCCGGTGCTGTTTGGGAATGGGATGGTCCATGGCCAATGGGACTCGCAGTACCTTCACTAAGTTCCTGAGACCACTGCAAGCCACATACACATCTAATAGGAACCAACCTTGGCACACAAGGCCTTCCTCAAATAACCCGGGCACCGCCGGGTCCTCAGCTAGTAGTAGTAGTAGTAATCTCTCAACACTACTTCGCGAACGAAGATTCTTAGGAAGGACTCATCCCACGCTTTTTACAAGCACGTTGGTGACTAAAAAGGCCGATCTGAAATAGGCAAGTCCGGTTGCAGAAAGCACAGCAGAAAGTCTCCTTGGGTGATGTCGTTTCCAAGTTGTGATTCTGCGTTGTCGAGGCCCAGTCGGTGTGTCTTCTCGAAAGAGGCCGCAGCATTGTGGATAGTGCGTCTCCATGCCTCCTGATGTGAGGCCAGGGTGGACCATGGTTGGTGATCAATCTGGCCGAGCCTGAGATGATGTTTCAGGGAGTCTTTGTATCTCTTTTTGGGGCGCCTCTCTTGCGAGTTCACCATAGAGTAGTATCTTTGGAAGGCGGCGGTCCTCCATCCTAGAGACGTGCCCTGCCCAGCGCAGCTGTGTTCTCAATAGCATGGCCTCAACGCTGGAGAAGCAGCCCTGCAGCGCCTCACATCCTGCTTTGCAACAGCTGCAGAGCTGTTTGGGCTGGAAGTCAGCCTGAAGAAAACGGAAGTCCTCTACCAGTCCGCACCACAGGAAGAACACCATCACCCCCACGTCAGCAGAGGCACATCTGTGCTTCAGTCCGTCCAGCAGTTCACCTCCCTGGGAAGCATAATCTCTTCAGACGCCAAGATTGACAAAGAGAGTGTATATAATAATAATAATGTATAATAATAATAATGACTGTCATCCTGTTACGGATATGATAATAATAATAATATTCACCGTAAATGGGAAATAGATTCATCGGACGTTTCCACCTTTCCAAATACCAAAAGTATCTCTAGAGGAGGAAGGGGGGTCTATTTTTTTCCTCTCCGAAGAGCCGTATTTGGGGTCAAAAGGGGGGGGAAAGACCCCTTTTAAGTCTCCGATGGAATGTTAAAAGTGGAGCTAAACACTCATCTGGAAGTCATCACTTTCCTCCTCCCCCATTTGCCTTGAAACCACCTATTTTATTATATATATGTGTGTGTGTGTGTGTGTGTGAAGTGAGTGGATTGGGGGAGTAAAGTACGCAGATAAGAGTCTCTTGCACGCATATATATATATAGATTATAATGCTGGTCGGAGTCCCTCGATAGAGGTGAGAAGGTCGGGGTACAAGAAGTTTTAAATAAATAATAAATATAATAAAAGAGAATGTTTGTATGCGTGCGGAGGGTGGAAATGTGGCAGCTTTCTGATTGGCCCCCACTGAGGGATTGTTTGCATAAAGGACTCTGGTTGGCCAGCCTCAGAACTCCACTATTCTAAGGCAGAGCTGTCCAACTTCTACTGGCCCAAGGGCCGGAATTCCAGTGACTGATCACCTGGGGGGGCGGGGACGATCGCGGGGGGCGATTTCGCCCGCTTCTACCGCCCGGCGTGATGCTGTAGGAGGGAGGGCGAAGCAATGGCGGGCTCCCCTTGGCACCTCCCTCCCTCCTACAGCGTCACGCCGGGTGACAAGCGGCGATTTCGCCCGCTTCTGCCGCCTGGCGTGACGCTGTAGGGGGGGAGGGTGAAGCCATGAGGAGCAGAGCAGGGGAGGCAGTGGATGGCGCTTGCGCAGCTGCACACATGCGCACTTTTTTTTTTTTTTTTTGGAAAATTTTTTCAGAATTTTTTTTTATTTTATTGGGAGGGTAGGATCAGGGGCTGGCGGGCCGTGTGCGTCCCGCGGGCCGGCTGTTGACCAGGCCCGCTCTAAGGCACCTGACAGAGACGATTGCTTGCCACTGAGGGGCCAATACAGACCACACTTGGCACATAGAGTACCCATGACCCACTCTACATCATACTGCACTTTGGAGGAGGGCAAGACCATGGATGATGGGACTTGCAGTACCTTCCCTCACTTTCCAAGACTGCTGCAAACCTAATCCAATGACTGATTAAGACCAAACCTGGCACACACAGCCCTCATGACACACTCTACATCCTGGTGCAGTTTTGTGTGGGACCGACCACGGATGATGGGATTTGCAGTACCTTCACTCACTTCCTGAGAGCACTGTGACCCTCATCCAACGACCAATACAGACCAAACTTGGCACACAAAACCCACTCTACATCCTGGTGCCATTTGAAGGAGGATGGACCATGGATGATGGGACTTGAAGTACCTTCACTCACCTTCCGAGACCGCTGTGACCCTCATCCAATGAATGATCAAGACCAAATGTGACACACACAGCCCCCAAGACCCACTCTACATCCTGGTGCTGTTGGGAGGGGGGTGGACCATGGCCGATGGGACTTGCAGTACCTCCACTCACTTCTTGAGACCTCTGCGACCCTCATCCAATGACTGATCAAGACCAAACTTGGCACACAGAGCAACCATGACCCACTCTACATCCCGGTGCAGTTTGGAGGAGGATGGACCACGGATGATGGGACTTGAAGTACCTCCACTCATTTCCCAAGACCGCTGTGACACTCATCCAATGACTGATCAAGACCAAACTTGGCACACAGAGCCCCCATGACCCACTCTACATCTTGGTGCAGTTTGGAGGAGGATGGACCATGGATGATGGGACTTGTAGTACCTTCACTCACTTCCTGAGACCGCTGCGACCCTCATCCAATGACAGATCAGGACCAAACTTGGCACACAGATCCCCCATGACCCACTCTACATCCCGGTGCAGTTTGGAGAAGGGTGATGATGTTAATAATAATAATAATAATAGGATAATAGTAAGAATGGAGAGAAAGGGGAAGAGAAGGAAGGAAGGAAGATAATAATAGACATATAGGATGATGGTAGTAGTAGTAGTACAACCCTCGGGGGTTGAGAAGAGCGAGGTAGAAATGATGTAAATAAATAAAATAATAATAACAACAACAGCATTCGCCTAGAGTCCTTAGGATGACGATGTGAGTATACATTGTGCATACATTGGGGATTGGGGTCCCCAAGGCCCACTCCAAGCTCCAGAATCCACCGAACTGAATGCTTGGGGGATGATGGGCGTTGGAGTCCCAAAGAGCCAACTCCACCGGCACTCCAGCCCATTGCGGCGTGACATGGGTGCCGTTTGGTGGTCCCTCGCCTGGCGCCAGCCCTTGATCTGGGTCCGTTCCGCAATAGAGTCCGAACAAGCATACTATTCTTTCTTTCTTCGCACCCATCCCTTTCGGCTCTCACGCCCACGCGGGTTCCACGCCCGTGCCAGGACACGTTCTCTGCACCTTGGCATCATCGGGAACCGAAGAGGCGAGTGCGAGAGACGCCTTCGCTCCGGGACTCTTGGCCTGGATCGCCTTGCTTTTCTTCCAGGGCCGCTCAAGGCGTTGCGCGCCTTCCTAGCGACCCTGCGAGGCGGGCCTGGAAGGGGTCATCCCAAGGGGTCATCTAGGCTGACCCTGGCCCTATAAGGACATTATTTACTAAATAATATTCAAATAATATTTAATATTTAATAATACATCCAGAAAGAGGACCCAAAGGGGCATCAAGTCTGACCTCTGACCTCTAGGGATATTACTTAGGGTCACAGACTTTGGAAGCAGGAGCCCAAAGGGTCATCTAGTCTGACCTCCGCCCTATAAGGCCATTATTTACTAAATAATATTTTAATATTATTTAAATAATATTTATTATCCAGAAAGAGGACCCAAAGGGTCATCAAGTCTGACCTCTGACCTCTAGGGATATTAGTTAGGGTCACATACTCTAGAAGGGGTCCAAAGGGGCCATCTAGTCTGACCTTAACCTGATAGGAACATGACTTAGGGTCATACCCTCTGGAAGGGACTCCAAGGGGTCATCTAGTCTGACCCTAGCCCTATAGGGACATTACTTAAGGTCACAGTCTCTGGAAGGGGCCCCAAGGGGCCATCTAGTCTGACCTCAGCCCTATAGGGACATGACTTAGGGTCCAGAAAGAGGTCCCAAGTAGTCATTTAGGCTGACCTCAGTCCTATAGGGACATTATTTAGGGTCCAGAAATAGTCCCCAAGGGGTCACCAAATCTGACCTCAGCCCTCTTAGGGTTATACACTCTGGAAGGGGCTCCAAGGGGTCATCCAGTCTGACTTCCCCCCTATAGGGACATTATTTAGGGTCCTGAAAGAGGCCCCAAGGGGTCACCTAGCCTGACCTCGGACCTGCATGGACATTACTTAGGGTTATAGAACCTGGAAGGACCTCCAAGGGGTCATCTAGTCTGCCCTCAGCCCAATAGGGGCATTACTTAAGGTCACAGACTCTGGAAGGGGCCCCTAAGGGTCATCTAGTCTGACTTCCCCCCATAGGGACATTACTTCAGGTCCAGAAAGAGGCCTTTGGGGTCCCTTCCAGCTCTAGGACTGCCTTATTATTCTTGTTGTCATCATTATTGTATTATGCTCTTTCCAGCCGGCTTCCCCGAGGACCGGGTCCGTTTTCCCCGAGGACCGGGTCCGTTTTCCCCGAGGACCGGGTCCGTTTTCCCCGAGGACCGGGTCCGTTTTCCCCGAGGACCGGGTCCGTTTTCCCCGAGGACCGGGTCCGTTTTCCCGACCGGGTTTCCCCCGAGGACCCGGTCCGGGTCCGTTCCGTTTTCCCCGAGGACCGGGGTTTTCCGTTTTTCCCCTAGGACCGTTTTCCCGAGGGACGCGTTTCCCCAGGGACAGGGTCTCGTTTTCCCCGGAGGACCGGGTCCGTTTTCCCACCGAGACCAGGGACGTTTTCCCCGAGGACCGTTTTCCCCAGGACCGTTTCCCCGAGGACCGGTGCGTTTTCCCCGAGGACCGGGTGCGTTTTCCCCGAGGACCGGTATGCGTTTTCCCGAGGACCGGGTCGTTTTCCCCGAGGACCGGGTCTTTTCCCCGAGGACCGGACGTTTTCCCGGGACCGGTCGTTTCCCCCCAGGAGGACCCCAGGACCGGGTACGCGTTTCCCCGAGGACCGACCGTTTTCCCGGTACCGGTGCGTTTTTCCCGAGGACCGGTACGTTTTCCCCAGGACGTTTTCCCGTTTTCCCCAGGACCGGGTACGTTTTCCCGAGGACTGGGACCGGGTTTCCCAGGACGTTTACCCCGAGGACCGGGTACGTTTTCCCCGAGGACCGGGTACGTTTGGCCCGAGGACTGGTCACGTTTTCTTCGTTTTCCCGGACCGGGTACATTTTCCCTGAGGACCGGGTACGTTTTCCCCCGGAGGACCGGGTACGTTTTCCCGAGGACCGGGTGCGTTTTCCCGAGGACCGGGCGTTTCCCGACGTTTTCCCTGGGAGGACCGGAGGTTTTCCCGAGGACCGGGTACGTTTTCCCCAAGGACCGGGTACGTTTCCCCGAGGACCGGGTGCGTTTTCCCCAGGACCGGGTGCGTTTTCCCCGAGGACCATGTACGTTTGCCCCAGGGACCACCGGTACATTTCCCGTTTTCCCCAGGACCGGTACATTTTTCCCCGTTTTCCCCGAGGACCGGTCCATTTTCCCGAGGACCGGGTACGTTTTCCCCGAGGACCGGGTACGTTTTCCCGAGGACCGGGTACATTTCCCCCGAGGACCGGGTACGTTTTCCCCGAGGACCGGGTCCGTTTTCCCCGAGGACCGGGTGACTGCGATAAAAACTAAACACAGAGAGAGACTGACAGCTGTTGAGCAAGACCTTCGTGTGTGTCTTTCTGCCATTCCTGCCAGGATATCTATGTTGTGTCCATCGAAACAGGCCCAGGTTTCACACTGAGTGTATAAATACATTTAAAAACATATTAACTATATGTATTACTGTGCTAGAGTGTCATTTTGTGTCATTTTGGTTGGTGGTGTGCCCCAGGGTTGTGTAAACGTAAAAAGTGTGCCGCGGCTCAAAAAAGGTTGGGAAACCCTGCTCTAGGGAAATCTTTGGAAGGGACCCCAAGGACCATCGAGTCCAAGGTCCAGTCTTCTAGGGAGGGCCTCAAATGGCACTCTAACACAGTAATACGTATAGTTAATATGTTTTTGAATGTATTTGTACAGTTATAGACCTCAACTTCAGCCTTGGAGGACATCAAGCTCCTCATAAGACTCTGGAAGGGAGGAACCTCAAGGGACATCTAGTCCAACCCAACAGGGAAACAACACAGGCTCAATGACCTTGGGAGGGACCTCAAAGGTCATCTAGTCTACCTTCAGGCCTGCCGAGAAACCACTTCAGATCCTAAGCATGCCATTTCAGGGTCTTCTTGGCCAGCTTTGAGGCTGAGAGAGTGCGACTCGCCTCGAGGAGCCGGACGGACGGGTTTGGGCCCATTCTCTGGCCCGGCATTCCAATGTAAACACCCCCTCCAGTCTCTCGGCACCAGTTTGGGCGGCGGCAGAGGAGGAGGCCTCCCAAATGTAGGTCGAGTCAATTATTGGAGCCAGGCCCTGAGATACATCCATATGGAACACATTGCGTACGCTCTAAGCTAGGCTGCTCCTATCCAGGAGGCTCGTTTACCATGATTTGCATGGGGAAAATAGTAATATAATGTACAATACACACTCGGATAGACTGCTCTCACCCAAGGAGGCTCGTTTACCATGATTTGCATGGGGGGAAATAGTAAAATAATGTACAACATGGACTCAGATAGGGAAAATAGTAAAATAGTAAAATATAATTATTATATAATATCATAATATTATATTATGACATTATTATTATTATCAATACTGTATTATGTTATATTATTACAATATCAATATCGTTATATTATATAATGATGTCAAAGGAAAGAAGGAAATAGGGCCGAGGGCTCGTTAATTCCTTTTCTCTTTTCTTCCTTCCTTTCCTTCCTTCCTTCCCTCCTTCCTTCCTTTTCTTTTCACCCTTCCTTCCTTTTCTTCCTTCCTTCCTTTTCATTTCTTCCTTCCTTTTCTTCCTTCCTTCCTTTTCTTCCTTCCTTCCTTTCTTTCCTTCCTTCCTTATCTTCCTTCCTTTTCTTCCTTCCTTCTTTTTCTTCCTTTCTTCCTTTTCTCCTTCCTTCCTTTCCTTCCTTCCTTTTCTTTTCTCCCTTCCTTCCTTTTTCCTTTCCTTCCTTCCTTCCTTCCTTCCTTCCTTTCCTTCCTTCCTTCCTTTCCTTTCCTTTTCCTTTCCTTCCTTTCCTTTCCTTCCTTTCCTTCCTTTCCTTCCTTCCTTCCTTTTCTTCCTTTCCTTCCTTCCTTTCCTTTTCTTCCTTCCCTTCCTTCCTTTCTTCCTCCTTCCTTTCTTTCCTTCCTTTCCTTCCTTCCTTCCTTCCTTTCTTTCCTTCCTTTCCTTCCTTCCCTTCCTTCCTTCCTTCCTTCCTTTCCTTCCTTTCTTTTCTTCCTTTCCTTCCTTCCTTCCTTCCTTCCTTCCTTTTCTTCCTTTCCTTCCTTCCTTCCTTTCCTTCCTTCCTTCCTTCCTTTCTTTCCTTCCTTCCTTCCTTCCTTCCTTCCTTCCTTCCTTCCTTCCTTCCTTCCTTTCCTTCCTTCCTTTTCTTCCTTCCTTCCTTCCTCTCCTTCCTTTTTCTTCCTTTCCTTCCTTTCCTTTTCTTCCTTCCTTCCTTCCTTCCTTCCTTTCCTTCCTTCTTTCCTTCCTTTCCTTCCTTCCTTCCCTTCCTTTTCTTCCTTTTCTTCCTTCCTTTCCTTTCTTCCTTCCTTCCTTTTCTTTTCTTCCTTCCTTCCTTTTCTTTCCTTTCCTTCCTTTTCTTCCTTCCTTTCCTTCCTTCCTTCCCTCCTTCCTTTTCTTCCTTTTCTTTCCTTCCTTCCTTCCTTTTCTTCCTTTTCTTCCTTTTCTTCCTTTCCTTCCTTTCTTTTCTTCCTTCCTTCCTTCCTTCCTTTCCTTTCCTTTCCTTCCTTCCTTCCTTTCTTTTCTTCCTCCTTTTCCTCTTTTCCGCTCCCTTCTTCTTCTTCTTTTTACAATATTCTCCCCGAAGAGGGAAACGTTTTGCGAAAGCTCTTCCAAAGCGGTGGCTTTGGGAAGAGAGAAAAGGAAAGAACAGAAGGGAACAGAGGAGAAGGAGGAGGAGTGAGAGGGAAAGGAGGAGGAGGGACTGGTGCCGTTGGCCTGCCAGCCTCAGAGGGAGAGGGAGAGATGCGTCCAGGGCTCGGGAGGCTTTGAGATCCTTTGCCTTGGCATTGTTTTGAAACTTTTGGGAACTTTGGATTGTTTTTCCTCTTCTCTCTCTCTGATCAATTCCATTGGTGATCAATACCAGGATCTCCCCCATCTTCCACTGTTTTGGATTATCTAATTTTTGGACCTGATTTCCGCAGATCTTTGGATCTTTGTTCTTTCCTCGGAGTGATTCCCAGCCTTTCGGATGGTGGACTGTTTCCTTCCCATCTTCATTAATTCCATGGTAAGTCATCAGATTCAATTCCTTTTTTGGAAAATTTCAAAATTATCTTCGCTTTTGGGGTTGTTTTTTTTTCTCCAGACCTTGGGCAAAAACAATGGGTTGAAATGTCATCGGAAGTGCACAAATACTGGAAATAGAAATAGAAAAAAAACAGATAATAATTAATAATCAATAATCAATAATAAATATTAATAATCAATAATATTTACGGATATTGTGCCGTATCCAAATGTACTTTCCAATAGAAATAGAAGGAACGCCAGATGATAATAGTCTGCACAAATATTGGAAATAGAAATGGAAGAAAACAACAGATAATAATAATCAATAATTATTATTAATAATAATTAATAATCAATAATATTTACGGATTTTGTGCCGTATCCGAATGTACTTTTCAATAGAAATAGAAGGGGCGCCAGATGATAATAATCTGCACAAATATTGGAAATAGAAATGGAAGAAAACAACAGATAATAATCAATTATTATTAATAATAATTAATAATCAATAATATTTACGGATTTTGTGCCGTATCCGAATGTACTTTCAATAGAAATAGAAGGAACAGATGATAATAATCTGCAGAAATATTGGAAATAGATATAGAATAAAACAGATAATAATAATAAATTATTAATAATTAATAATCAATAATATTTACGGATTTTGTGCCATATGCGGATGTACTTTCCAATAGAAATAGAAGGAACGCCAGATGATAATAATCTGCACAAATATTGGAAATAGAAATAGAAGAAAACAACAGATAATAATTTATTATTATTAATAATAATTAATAATCAATAATATTTACGGATTTTGTGCCGTATCCGAATGTACTTTCCAATAGAAATAGAAGGAACGCCAGATGATAATAATCTGCACAAATATTGGAAATAGAAATAGAATAAAACAGATAATAATAATAAATTATTAATAATTAATAATCAATAATATTTACGGATTTTGTGCCATATGCGGATGTACTTTCCAATAGAAATAGAAGGAACTCCAAATGATAATAATCTGCACAAATATTGGAAATATATATAGAATAAAACAGATAATAATAATTAATAATTAATAATTAATAATCAATAATATTTACGGATTTTGTGCCATATGCGGATGTACTTTCCAATAGAAATTGAAGGAACTCCAAATGATAATAATCTGCACAAATATTGGAAATAGATATAGAATAAAACAGATAATAATAATTAATGATTATTACTAATAATAATTAATAATCAATAATATTTACGGCTTTTGTGCCATATCCGAATGTAGTTTCCAATAGAAATAGAAGGAACGCCAAATGATAATAGTCTGCACAAATATTGGAAATAAAAATAGAAGAAAACAACAAATAATTATTATTAATAAATAGAAATAGAAGGAATGACAGATGATCATAATCAATACAACAGATAATTATAATCAATAATTAATAGGCAGTTGAGGTAAACATTTCAAATATACCCAAATGTACTTAGAAATGTACTAGAAATTGAAGGAACGCCAGATGATAATAATCAATAATAATATGGCAGATAATAATAATCAATAATTAATAGTCAATAATAATATTTATAGTTTTTCTGCTAGTTGAGGAAAACATTTCAAATACATCAGAATGTACTTTCCAAAAAGGCATCCGAATTGATTAATGATAATAATTAATCAATACAACATATAATAATCAATAATTAATATGCAATAATAATATTTATGGCTTTTGTGCCAGTTGAGGTCAACATTTCAAATATATCCGAATGTACTTTCCAATAGAAATAGAAGGGACGCCAGATGATAATAATAAATAATACGGCAGATAATAATCAATAATTAATAGTCAATAATATTTATAGCTTTTGTGCCAGTTGAGGTAAACATTTCAAATACATCAGAATGTACTTTCCAAAAAGGCATCCGAATAGAAATAGAAGGAATGACAGATGATAATAATTATTAATCAATACGACAGATAGTAATAATCAATAATTAATAATTAATAATAATATTTATTGCTTTTGTGCTAGTTGTGGCAAGTATTTCAAATATATCTGAGTGTACTTTCCAAAAAGGCACCCAATCCGCTCTGATTTGGAAGCTAAGCAAGGCCAGCCCTGGTTGGGACTTGGATGGGAGATCATCCAGCCCGAGAAACGCACAACAACCCAGTGATTCCAGCCATGAAAGCCTTCGACAATACAATACAGTTACATTATTATTATTATTATTATTATTATTATTATTATGGAATGGATAGTCAACTAAATACAAACCTTTGGATTTTTAAGAGTCCTCCGAGCATGTGCAGAGTGCAAATCCTTCCCAACTTCCAGTGGAAACATTGGTCCAAGGCAACCTTTCGGGACCATGTTTTTGTTTTGTTTTGTTTTGTCAAAGAACTATAAAGTTTATTCAAACAGTGGTTTAAGCGTAGAGGTTTCAGAGTTCAAAGCTTAGGTGGTTACAATAACTTCTCAGAGGAATGTTTCTTAAGGTTACAATACACTAACTATGGAGATACAGCTTGATACTATATCACTGCACTCCCAGAACTAAGAACTCAGCAGTTTTTACACTCTACTGGTACTTAAAACCAACTGCTCTCCTGGCAGTTCAAACACAGCTTTACTACTCTCTCTCTCTCTCTCTCTCTCTCTCTCTCTCTCTCAGAGTAGAGTCAGCCTTTACTTCTACTCTCTGTCAGAGTAGGGCCAGAGTCTTTTTATTTTTATACTGTGTTTTGAGGCTCCTTTAAGAGAGGAAAAAGTAGGCTAATATAAACACAACTACAACAATAATGGAGTATAATAATATATTATATTACAATATAATAGTTTTATATCATATTATAATATAATATTGATAATGAGATATTAATATAATAATATAACACTATTATTGTATAATGATGATAATCATATTATAATAATATAATAATGTAGATAATCATGTTATAATAATAATGATAATATTATAATATAATAACAATATTATAATAAAATATAATATTGATAATGAAATGTTAATATAATATAATTACATAATGATATACACTATTATATTATCATATAATAAAGATAATAATAATAATATTAATAATGTTGATATTATTATGATGATTATATTATAATAATATAATTATGATAATCATGTTATAATAAGAATGATGATAATAATATTATAATAATATAATAACGATAATATTATAATAAAATATAATATAATATTGATAATGAAATGTTAATATAATATAATAACATAATAATATAACACTTATATTATCATATAATACAGATAACATAATAATATTGATAATAATAATATAATGTTGATAATATTATTATAATAATGATGATTATATTATTATAATATAATAATTTTGATAATCATGTATAAAAATTATTATTATATTATAATATAATAATGATAATATTATTATATACGATTTAATTATAACATAATGATAATACCATTATAATATAATAATGATAATAATAAAAACGTGTAAAATATTGTACAATAAGGATTCAGATAGACTGCTCCCATCCAATATCATAATATAATATTAATAATGAAAATAATAAAATAATAATATATTCTCATATCATATTACATCATTACATAATATAATATTGATATCATAATATAACATTATAATACAGTATTGATAATAATATAATATAATAATATATAATAATGATAATAATATTATAATAATACTATTTATATACCCCTGTATATCCTCAAAGGGACTAATAATGATAATAATTTTATAATATATTACACTATAACATTGGTAATAATAATACTATAACATAAAAATATATTATAATATAGAGATATTAATATCATTATAATATAATATTGATAATAGAATAATTATATTTTATGATGATAATAATAATATATTGATAACATATATAATATGATGATGGCTATGACGATAATAATAATAATAATAATGTAATAATCTCTTCATAATTATCTAAAATGCTAGGCAGGGACCTGTGGCTCATGGGTTTCCATTGATGCCATGCTTGCCCAACCCTTCCCTGGTCCGAGAGCTCGGCCGCACTCCATTTATGGGATTGTTTTCGCTTGGGGTTCGGCCACAATTCCGAATCCCAAACCCGCCACCCTGTTCGGTTGAGGAAGCTGAAAGAGGGGTCGCCATAAGTAACCTTGCATTGGCAATACTGAACTAGATGGCCCTCTGATCAATACATTTCAGTATACTGAACCGTATTAATCCTTTGGCTAAGATACTTCAATATATTGAATAGTATTGATCCATTGGCTAAGATATGTCAATATACTGGCCTAGATGGACCCTTTGGTTACTATACTCCAATACATACAATTAGTTGGACGATTTAGCTAATATACTTCAATACATTGAACTAGATTGACCCTTTATATGGTAATACATTGAGCTAGATTGACCCTTTAGCCAATACATTTCAATATATTAACCTAGATTGACCCTCTGACTAATATACTCCCAATACATTGACCTAGATTGACCCTTTGGTCAATACGCTTCAATACACTGACGTAGATTGACCCTTTTGATCAATACACTCCAATACATTGGCCTAGATTGACCCTTTGGTCAATACACTTCAATATATTGACCTAGATTGACCCTTTGACTAATATACTCCAATACATTGGCCTAGGTTGACCCTTTGGTCAATACACTTCAATGTATTGACCTAGATTGACCCTATGGGTCAATACATTGACGTAGATTGACCCTTTTGATCAATACACTCCAATACATTGACCTACGTTGACCCTTTGGTCAATACGCTTCAATACATTGATGTAGATTGACTCTTTTGATCAATACACTTCAATACATTGACCTAGATTGACCCTTTGGTCAATACACTTCAATATATTGACCTAGATTGACCCTTTGGTCAATACACTCCAATACATTGAGCGTAGATTGACCCTCTGGCCAATACACTTCAATGTATTGGCCTAGATTGGCCCTTTGGTCAATACACTTCAATACATTGACCTAGATTGACCCTTTGGTCAATACACTTCAATGTATTCAGCTAGATTGACCCTTTGACTAATATACTCCAAAACATTGACCTAGGTTGACCCTTTTGTCAATATGCTTCAATACATTGACCTAGATTGACCCTTTGGTCCATACACTTTCAATATATTGACCTAGAATGACCCTTTGGTCAATACACTTCAATATATTGAGCGTAAATTGACCCTCTGGCCAATACACTTCAATGTATTGGCCTAGATTGGCCCTTTGGTCAATACACTTCAATGTATTGAGCTAGATTGACCCTTTGACTAATATACTCCAAAACATTGACCTAGGTTGACCCTTTTGTCAATATGCTTCATTACATTGACCTAGATTGACCCTTTGGTCAATACACTCCAATATATTGGCCTAGATTGACCCTTTGGTCAATACACTTTCAATATATTGACCTAGATTGACCCTATGGCCAATACACTTCAATATATTGACCTAGATTGACCCTTTGGTCAATACACTTTCAATATATTGACGTAGATTGACCCTCTGGCCAATACACTTCAATATATTGAGCTAGATTGACCTTTTGACTAATATACTCCAATACATTGAACATAGATTGACCCTCTGGCCAATACACTTCAATGTATTGACCTAGATTGACCCTTTTGATCAATATACTTCAATATATTGCCCTTAGATTGACCCTTTTGATCAATACACTCCAATACATTGACCTAGATTGACCCTTTGGTCAAGACACTTCAATACATTTATGTAGATTGACCCTTTTGATCAATACACTTCAATGTATTGACCTAGATTGACCCTTTGGTCTGTCTGTCTGTCTGTCTAGCTATCCTCTTTCCTGCATATCAATCAATCAATCTGCCTGCATACCGATCTATCTATCTATCTATCTGTCTATCTATCTGCATATCTGTCTGTCTGTCTGCATATCAATGTAACCATCTCTCCATCCATCCTCTTCACCCACTGATTTGATTCCTTAACATAATTGTCATCCTTGTATACCTGTAAATTAAATTAAATCACAGCATGTTGCATTAATTAATGCAAATATTAAAATGAAACGAAAACACGGGCAAATTAAATCAGGACATGTTGATTCCAATCTATGTAGAGCAGTGGGAACCGCGTATACGGAAGGAACCCTGTCCAAGAGCGCCACCTGCTGTGTGGCTCTAGACTAGGCCTTGGGCCAACGTGCGCCACCGTCCCTCCAGGTGTTTTGGACTCCCACTCCCACCATTCCTAAGACGAGGTACTTAAGACAATCAAGGGATCATCTGCATACTCACGTTACGGGAGTCCAAGTCCAAAACACATGGAAGGCGGGCCCAAGTTGGCCCGGGCCTGCTCGATATGCATCTTTCGGGAGTGCTTGGCATGGCGGAACCACGAATCCCATCTTTCTTCACCTCCCCAGTTGTAGGTCATTGTCGGAGCGGGGCACGATGCTGGGCGTCCTGGTGGGGGTCCTCTTCGTCTCGGTGGCCCTGGTCCTCGGGGCGCCTCCTCCGCCCATCAACAAGCTGGCCCTCTTCCCGGACAAGAGCGCCTGGTGCGAGGCCAAGAACATCACGCAGATCGTGGGGCACAGCGGCTGCGAGGCCAAGTCCATCCAGAACAGGTGAGAGGCCCTGCGGGACACCTATGGGGTGGTAGGACACAAAACGACACTAACACAGTAATACATATAGTTCATATGTTTTTGAATGTATTTATACACTCCGTATACAAAACAACACTCTAACACAGTAATACATATAGTTCATATGCTTTTGAATGTATTTATACACTCCGTATACAAAACGACACTCTAACACAGTAATACATATAGTTCATGTTTTTCAATGTATTTATACACTCCGTATACAAAACAACACTCTAACACAGTAATACATATAGTTCACATGTTTTTGAATGTATTTATACACTCTGTATACAAAACGACACTCTAACACAGTAATACATATAGTTCACATGTTTTTGAATGTATTTATACACTCCGTATACAAAACAACACTCTAACACAGTAATACATATAGTTCACATGTTTTTGAATGTATTTATACACTCCGTATACAAAACGACACTCTAACACAGTAATACATATAGTTCATATGTTTTTCAATGTATTTATACACTCCGTATACAAAACAACACTCTAACACAGTAATACATATAGTTAATATGTTTTTCAATGTATTTATACACTCGGCGTGAAACCTGAGTGTATATGAACACAACATAGATATCCTGGCAGGAAAGCCGGCTGGAAAGAGAGCAGCCAGACGGAAGCACACTCTGAGGCAGAGAGTTCCACTGCTGAACAGCTCTCACAGTCAGGAAGTTCTTCCTAATGTTCGCCTTCCTACCCAGACATGCTTCCCTGTGATGTTTGCTTTTCTGCCTGCGCTGTTGTGCGCTCTCTTTCTCTCTCTCTCTCTCTCTCGCGATATATATATATATATATATATATATATATATATATATATATATATAGACACACACACACACACACACTCGGAATTACTTCGCGAACGAAGATTCTTAGGAAGGACTCATCCCATGCTTTTTACAAGCAAGTTGATGACTAAAAAGGCCAATCTGGGATAGGCAAGTCTGGTTGGAGAAAGCACAGCATAAAAGTCTCCTTGAGTGATGTTGTTTCCAAGTTGCGCTTCTTTCTGCGTTGTCGAGACCCGTTCGGCATGTCTTCTCGAAAGAGGCCGCAGCATTGTGGATAGTGTGTCTCCATGCCTCCCGATGTGAGGCCAGGGTGGACCATTGTTGGGGATCAATCTGGCCGAGCCTGAGGTGTTGTTTCAGGGAGTCCTTGTATCTCTTTTTGGGGGCGCCTCTTTTGCGCTGACCCTTGGCGAGTTCACCATAGAGTAGTATCTTTGGGTAGCGGTGGTCCCCCATCCTAGAGACGTGCCCTGCTCAGCGCAGCTGTGTTCTCAATAGCGTGGCCTCAACGCTGGTGACCCCTGCTTGCTCAAGGACAGCAACGTTCAACACATAGTCGGTCCAGTGTATATTTAGGATTGTGCGGAGACAGCACTGATGAAAGCGTTCGAGGAGTCGTAGGTGCTGGCGATAGGTGACCCATGTTTCAGACCCATAGAGGAGAATAGACAGTACGATAGCTCTGTACACACTGATTTTGGTGCTTTGCCTCAGGTGCTTGTTGCTCCAGACTCTTTTCTGAAGCCTTCCGAATGCACTCTATGCCTTTGCTAATCTGTGATCTATCTCTTTATCAAACTTGGCGCCTGAAATGATGATGCTTCCCAGGGAGGTGAACTGCTGAACGCACTTAAGCACAGATGTGCCTATACTGATGTGGGGATGGAGGTGTTCTTCCTGTGGTGCGGGCTGGTAGAGGACTTCCCTTTCCTTCAGGCTGACTACCAGCCCAAACAGCTCTGCGGCTGTTGCAAAGCAGGATGTGAGGCGCTGCAGGGCTGCTTCTGAATGGGCGACAAGGGCAACATTGTCAGCAAAAAGCAGCTCACGGACTAGATAGTTTAGAGTCTTAATGCGAGCCCTCAGACGACTTAAGTTGAACAAGCTGCCATCAGTACGATAGCGTGTGTGTGTGTGTATGTGTGTGTATATATATATACACACTGTATATACACACACACACACACACACACACATATATATATATATATATATATATATATATATATATATATATATATATGAGAGATGGTGTTCTTCCTGTGGTGCGGGCTGGTAGAGGACTTCCCTTTTCTTCCGGCTGAATATACATGCCGTCTTCTTCTTCGAGGTCTGCCGTAGCCCTTTGGAGCATCATGCTGAAGAAGGTTGTAAATAAGGTTGGTGCAAGAACACAACCTTGTTTCACTCCGTTAGTAATGAGAAAGGGCTCCGAGAGAGCATCGCCGTATCCGACTTGACCGCTCTGGCCCTCATGTAACAGGATAATCATTTTGAGGAATTTGGGGGGGACACCCTAGACGTTCCAGGATCTGCCGCAGACCTTTTCTGCTCACAGTGTCGAAGGCTTTGGTGAGGTCGACAAATGTGACGTAGAGTCCTTTGTTCTGGTCTCTACATGTATTACTATTATTACTATTGTGGTGATGATGATGATGATGATGATCCCGTTCCCTCCGCAGGGCCTGCCTGGGCCAATGCTTCAGCTACAGCGTCCCCAACACCTTCCCGCAGTCCACCGAGTCGCTGGTCCATTGCGACTCCTGCATGCCGGCCCAGTCCCTTTGGGAAATTGTGAGTGCCTCCTTCTTTCCGAGGACATGGGGGTTGGGAGGCATATGTGGGGTTGGGGGTCACAACGAGGGGAGGTCCACACACAGTTGGTTTCCTCATTCGGGCTCTCCGTTCCGTCGGCACCCTTCCCCGTCGCTCACCCGTTTCGCCCGCTTCCCTTCCCTCGCAGGTGACGCTGGACTGTCCCTCCAACGAGGAGATCCCCCGAGTGGACAAGCTGGTGGAGAAGATCCTCCACTGCAGCTGCCAGGCCTGCGGGAAGGAGCAGAGCCAAGAAGGGGCCCTCTTCAACGTCTACCCGAACCCCGACGACAACCTGCCCGCCGAGAACCCCAACCCGCACCCGTACGCCGGGCATCACCACAACAACAACAACCACCATCCTTCAGAGGAGGCCTCCAACCACCACCACCACCGCCATCACGACGAAGAGACCACGGACTGACTCTCTTGACTCTCGTCCTCCGACCCCGGGGTTTTCTGGGACTTCTGATCATACACTGTTTCAAAAAATGAGAGACTCCGCAGTTTGTCGTATCTAACTAGGACGTACGAGACTCTTACTTATCCCACCTCCAATTGAGTACCGGCTCCCCAATCCCTGGGATTTCTTCCATAAGGATTCTGGGATATTTTCCACCAGTTCGAGAATTACAAGCCACTACAGTGTTTTTCAACCTTTTTTGAGCCGCGGCACACTTTTGACATTTACACAATCCTGGGGCACACCACCAACCAAAATGACACTCTAACACAGTCATACATATAGTTAATATGTTTTTGAATGTATTTATACACTCAGCGTGAAACCTGGGCCTGTTTCGATGAACACAACATAGATATCCTGGCAGGAATGGCGGAAAGACACACACAAAGGTCTTGCTCAACAGCTCGGAGTTATAGTTCACACAGTAATACATACAGTTAATATGTTTTTAAATGTATTTATACACTCAGTGTGAAACCTGGGCCTGTTTCGATGAACACAACACCGATATCCTGGCAGAAAGACACAAACTTCCCGCACAGAACTCCCATAACCAAGAGAAAATACTATAAGAGTTTGGTGGGCATTGACCTTGGGTTTTGGAGTTGTAGTTCACCTACATCCAGAGAGCGCTCTGGACTCAAACAATGTTGGATCAGGACCAAACTTGGCATGAATACTCAGTATGCCCAAATGTGAACACAGATGGAGTTTGGGGTAAAATAGACCTTGACATTTGGGAGTTACAGTTTCTGGGATTTATAGTTAACACACAATCAAAGAGCATCCTGAACTCTTGCAACAATGGAATTGAACCAAACTTGGCATATTGAACTCTCACTACCAACAGAAAGTACTGAAAGGGTTTGCTTGGGAACTGACCTTGAGTTTGGAAGTTGTAGTTCGCCTACACCCAGAGAGCACCATGGACTCAAACTATGTTGGATCTCGACCAAACTTGGCATGAATACTCAATATGCCCAAATGTGAACACAGATGGAGTTGGGGGGAAATAGACCTTGACCTTTGGGAGTTGTAGTTCATCCACATCCAGAAAGCACTGTAGACTCAAATAATGATGGGCAGGCCTCTTCCTCGTGGGGAGGGGGACACTCCACCCCTTTCCGACCCTCCCTCCGCTCACCTCAACCTCTCTGCCGGCCTTTCCTCCTCAAATAGTGACCGCTGGGAAGGGGGCAGGGTCCGAGTAACGTCACCCTTCCCTCCTCCCTCCCTCGATTAGAGGCTGGCTGGCGCATGTGGAGGGGAAACGGTCGAAGGAGGCGGTGCCCCGGCCCCTTCTTCACCGCCGCCCGACACACCGGTTGGGAAACACTGTTCTAGATGTCTGAGCCGCTCTAGTCCCGGGCGTTGCCTTGCCTTAACTCTTTGAGTCCGTACTGTTAGTATTCTAGGTGTCTGAGCCGCTCTAGCCCCGGGGCGTTGCCTTGCCTTAAGTCTTTGAGTCCGTACTGTTAGTATTCTAGGTGTCTAGCCAGGCCGCTCTAGCCCCGGGGCCTCGCCTTGCTTGAACTCTTTGAGTCCGTCTAGGACCGCGTCGGACAGGTAACAGAAGGAGACTCTATCATCCGACGTTTTCGCTTATCCGACGTTCTGCCAGCCCCGTTTCTATCAGATCAGCGAGACTCTACTGTATTTCCAAGAAGGGCGGAGCACTAGACGGCGATCCGTATGGGACCCATCCAGGGAAACGCGATGGGATGGAGTCCAAATGGGTTTTGTAGTTTCGTAAATGAGGTTTTTCTCTGGTTTTCTGAATCAAAAACTACCCGTAGAAATTATCCGTAGTTTCGTTTTTTCTCCAGATTCACAAAAGCTATTAGTTTCACCTTTGTAGTTAAATAAATTAGATGTTAAACTCCGTGACGGTGGTCTTTCCTTTTTGGGTTCATCGGGAAATAAATATACATACACACACACACACACACTTTGCTGAGGCGATCCCTCGCAGCCCGAGGATGATGGTCCTCCAAGTGCAGAGTCTTCGTGGTGGGCCCCTCTTCTTGACCCACAAGTTCTCCCGTAGTGAGGATATAATTCCCTCTTTCGGCTATTTTATTTTATTTATTTATTTACTTAATTTCTATTCGGCCCTTCTCACCCCGCAAAAGGGACACAGGGCGGATTACAGTGTACACGTTACATATAGACACACAAACACACAAGACAGACAGAGGCAATTTAACACCTGGCCACCAGGGGGAGCTGTGGCAATGACAACATTCACACTTGCCTCCATTTATTTATTTACTTTATTTACTTCATTTCTATTCCGCCCTTCTCACCCCGCAAGGGACTCAGGGCGGATTACAATGTACACATAACCTTTAGACACACAAACACACAAGACAGACAGAGGCAGTTTAACATCTGGCCACCAGGGGGAGCTGTCACACTCCTTCATTCCTCAGCGTGTTTCCTGGAGATTTTTTTTTTTTGGCCCCGTAAATCAGTTAAATTAAGCCTCCCCACTAAGTGGTACCTTAATTTCCTACTTGACAGATGCAACTGTCTTTCAGGTTGCAAAGGTCGACAACAGGCTACACAATAGGTCGAGAGCCCACCTCGACCCGGGCAGGCCTCGAACCCATGACCTTCTGGTCAGTAGAGATCTTATGCAGCTGACACCCAGCCAGCTGCGCCACGTTCCCGGCTACGAAACCCCACTGGTTGAGTCACACTCACGCAGCCTCCATTAAAACCCATTAACTGCGATGCTTTCCCCTCCGAGGCCAGTAGGTGGTGCTGCGATACTTCTTCATTGTCCATGTATTGATGTTTCTCGTTCTTTGATGCCTTTGTACATATTTAAATACATATATACACATGTATGTGTGTATATACACACGTGTATGGGTGTATATCTTTTGATGCCCTTGTTCATATCTGCACCCTTTCTTTATGTTCATATCCATATATTTCTGTTTGATGTCCTTGCACGTGTGCGCACACACACGTACATATATCACTTGGGATCCTCATGTTCATCTCTTCATCCTTCCTTAATGTCCATGTATTTATATTTCCCATTCTTTGATGCCTTTGTACATATATACATATGTATATATGTGTGTGTGTGTTTATCTATTATATAAATGGGTTCACGTCATGTGATGTATACCTCAAACAAAGAAACCTTACAACGCAGAAAAACAATACCTGCCAACAGAAATAGGCCTCAAGCAAGGTACGTTTGTAGCAAATAAACTTTCCCCCCCAAAACCTAAAAGGCCCCCAAAACGAGTAAAAATAAAACTACATTTCCCAGCATCCTCCGGGGGAAAATTCCGATCCATAAACCACGCCCAAAATTGACAGTAAGGCTTCATTAACTTGATTTCCCTAACTAGCCCTCACTTACTGGGAAGCTGTTTACGCTCTGAATTGACAGTAAGGCTTCATTAACTTGATTCTCCCGACTAGGCCTCAGCTCATTGGACATTGTGTATGGCCTGAATTGACAGTAAGGCTTCATTAACTTGCTGTTCCTAACTAGGCCTCAGCTCATGGGACATTGTGTATGGCCTGAATTTACAGTAACCTACCTTGGCACACAGAGCCCCGACCGTGCATGATGGGACTTGAGGTACCACCATGGAAAATGGGATTTGTAGTACTTCAAAACCCATCATTCCCCACAGACCACTGTGGCCCAGAACCAAGACCAATAAAGACCCAACTTGGCACACCATGCCCCCCATGACCCACACTCCATCCAACTGCAGTTTAGAGGAGGGCACACCGTGGATGATTGGACTTTCTTGCATCTCCTAAAAAGGGCACAGCAACGCGTGACGGGTACAGCTAGTGTATGTATATATATATATATGTATGTATGTATGTATAAATATATAAATATATAAATGTATGCTTGGGGACCCGGCCCGGGTTATTTGAGGAAGGCATTGTGTGCCAAGGTTGGTCCTTATCAGACGTTTACATGGCTTGCAGTGGTCTCAGGAACTTAGTGAAGGTACTGCAAGTCCCATCGGCCATGGTCCACCCCCCTCCAAACAGCACCAGGATGTAGAGTGGGTCATGGGGGCTCTGTGTGGCAAGTTTGGTCTGTATTGCTCATTGGATGAGGGTCACAGTGCTCTCAGGAAGTGAGTGAAGGTACTTCAAGTCCCATCATGCGTGGTCTGCCCTCCTCCAAACTGCACCAGGATGTAAAGTGGGTCATGGGGGCTCTGTGTGCCAAGTTTGGTCTTGATCATTTAGTGGATGAGGGTGGCAGCGATCTGGGGAAGCGATTGGAGGTACCTAAAGTCCCATCATCCATGGTCTGCCCTCCTTCAAACTGCACCAGGATTTAAACTCTCGCCATGGCTGACTGCCTCAGGCCTTTGCCTTATCCCCCTCTGTCAGTTTAGAGTGGCGGAATGTTCGTGTTGGCTGGCCAATTGCAGGCATTATGCAAATACTGTACAATAGGATACTGATATTACCACAGAACAGTATCGAAAAGGAACCTAACAAGGAACACAAGTCCTATATTTCAAATAGTATATTTAACATCGATGGTCAGAACAAAGTAATAATCATATATATACGATCAAGTGTTTGTTATTCAATAAATCTGTCGTTGCATAACTCAAAAGTCCATAATATCATAAAAGTATAATCACGACTGAAGAATCATCAAAGGTGGAGCCAAATCATATGCGGTAGAAGCCGGGTTGACGGAAGTCGCCGGGTTCCCGGCTTCTATATGATTTGGCTCCACCTTTGATGATTCTCCAGTCGTGTGACTATATTTTTATGATATTATGGACTTTTGAGTTATGCAACGATTGTGATTTATTGAATAACAAACACTTGATCGTGTATATATATGATTATTACTTTGTTCTGACCATTGATGTTAAATATACTATTTGAAATATAGGACTTGTGTTCCTTGTTAGGTTCCTTTTCGATACTATTATGCAAATACTCCCTCACTGGCAGCCAATCATGTTGTCAGAATGTAGAGGCCGGGAGCCAATCAGAACGCTGCCACATACATACAAACATACATACAAACATACAAAGAAACAAACATTCCATTTTATTATATACTAGCTTGGGGACCCGGCGGTGCCCGGGTCATTTGAGAAAGGCGTTGTGTGCCAAGGTTGGTCCTTATCATAAGTGTACGTGGCTCGTAGTGGTTTCAGGAAGTTAGTGAAGGTACTGCGAGTCCCATTATCCATGGTGTACCCTCCTCCAAAGTGCAGCAGGATGTAGAGTGGGTCATGGAGGCTCTGTGTGCCAAGTTTGGTCTTGATCCATCATTCTTGGGAGTTGAAGTGGTATCATGAAAGTACTGAAGGTACTGGAAGTCCCATCATCTGTGGTCCACCCTCCTCCAACCTGCAGCAGAATGTAGAGTGGGTCATGGGGGCTCTGTGTGCCAAGTTTGATCTGTATTGGTGAATGGATGAGGGTTGTATTGTTTGTAGGAAGTGAGTGAAGGTACTTCAAGTCCCATCATCCATGGTCTGCCATCGTCCAAACTGCAGCAGGATGTAGAGTGGGTCATGGAGGCTCTGTGTGCCAGGTTTGGTGTTGCTCAGTCATTGGATTAAATTTGCAGCAGTCCTGGAAAGTGAGGGAAGGTACTTCAAGTCCCATCATCCATGGTCTGCCCTACTCTAAACTGCAGTAGGATGTAGAGTGGTTCACTGGAGCTCTGTGTGCCAAGTGTGGTCTTTATCGTGTTTGTTGGGGGCCACAGTGGTCTGTGGGAACAGAGAGGTGTGAAAGTACTACAAATCCCATCATCCATTGTCAGTCCTCCCCCGAACCTCACCAGGGCGTAAAGGGAGTCATGGGGGTTATGTGTGCCAAGTGTGGTCTCGATTAGTAATTGGATGAGGGTCACAGCGGACTTAGGAAGTGAGTAGTGGTAGTGTAAGTCCCATAATCCATGGTCCAGCCTCCTCCCAAGTGCCCCAGGACGTAGAGTGGGTCATGGGGGCTGTGTGTGCCAAGTGTGGTCTGTTTTGGTCCTTTTAGGTGGGCGCAGTGCTCTGTGGGAACCGAAGTGTTTGAATGTACTACAAATCCCATAATCCGTGGTCCATGTCCCCCAAACCGCACCAGGACGTAAAGTGGGTCAGGGGGGTTATGTGTCCCAAGTTTGGTGCAGGTCCATCACCCGCACTGGTCGCTGTGGCCTGTGAAAGTGGCAGCCAATCAGAACGCTGCCACATACATACATACATACATACAAACAAACCCACACACACACATACAAACATTCCGCTTTATCTATATATATAAAGGAAGAGTCGTCATGGAACGACCGTCCCAAACAGAGAAACCTTACAACGCAGAGACAACAAACTTGCCAACAGAAATAGGCCTCAGACAAGGTAGGTTTGTAGCAGAGAAACTTCCCCCCCAAAAAAAAACCTAAACGGCCCCCAAAACGAGTTTTAAAAAAAACCACTACATTTCTCAGCATCCTCCGGGGCTGCCAACGACTCTCCCAGCCTCTACATTCTGACAACATGATTGGCTGCCAATAAGGGCGGATTTGCATAACTCCTGCACTGGCCGGCCAACATGAACATTCCGACCCATAATAAACTGTCAGAGGAGGATAAGGCAAAGAAAGGGCTGAGGCACAAACACAAACACCCAATTCACTTCCCACAGAAAATTTACACCCCTACAAATCACAGACCACGCCCAAAATTGACAGTAAGGCTTCATTAACTTAATTTCCCTGACTAGGCCTCACTTAATGGAATGCTGTTTACGCTCTGAATTGACAGTAAGGCTTCATTAACTTGATTCCCCCCTCAGCTCACTGGACATTGTGTATGGCCTGAAGCCCTCAGCTCTGTTCCTGACTGGGACAGCTTGTGTACGGCCTGAATTTACAGTAACCAACCTTGGCACACAGAGCCCCTATGACCCACGCTACATTCTACTACAGTTTGGAGGAGGGTGGACCATGGATAATGGGACTTGAAGTACCTCCATGGATAATGGGATTTGTACTACTTCAAAACCCATCATTCCCCACAGACCACTGTGTCCAAGAACCAAGACCGATAAAGACCAAACTTGGCACACAATGCCCCCCATGACCCACACTCCATCCGACTGCAGATTAGAGGACACACCATGGATAATGGGATTTCAAGTACCTCCACTCACTTCCAAAGTACCCCACCCACACACGCATCAACCTCTACATCAACACAGCAGACGGAAAAGACAAAAAACATTGTATATCCACAAGCTCTGGCGAACGCCAGCAACACCACACAACAACAACTCCCCAGGACTCCAACATCCCACCCACCAGAACAACCCACAACAACACAGCCATGACCCCAACAAGACCATAACTAACAACAACTCCAACCCTTACATACTCAGACTTCCTCGCATCTCCAAAATAGGGCACAGCAACGCGTGCCGGGTACAGCTAGTTATATATATAGAGATAGATACACACACACACACACACGTGTCTGTGTATGGGTGTATATCTTTTGATGCCCTTGTTCATATCTGCACCCTTCCTTTATGTCCATATCCATATAGTTATCATTGTGTGATGTCTTTGCGCGCACACAAACATATATGTACAGTACGTATATCTTTCGATGCCCTTGTTCATATCGTCCTCCTTCCGCGGTGTCCATGCGCATGCACTTCTCGTTCTTCGATGCCCTTATACATATTATACACACGTCTATCCATCCTTCTTTGATGCCCAGCTTATCGTTCTTTCTTCCGCCGCACTCTTCGGACGGATGCGGCGCATCGTGCGCCGCGCTTGCCTTTTCAGACGAAGGGTAAACACAGAGCGGCTGGGATGCGTTCGGGTGCCCATCGTCCGCCGGAACCGCCGCTTCCCCCACCAACGCAACACACGCTCAGGCAGCATGATGTCGCTCCCCAGAACACCAGCTGCCCCTTTTGTACCGAAGACGAGAGAGAGAGAGAGAGGAGGAGGAGAAAGAAAGGAACGAAGGAAGGAAGGAAGGACGGGGAAAATCCTTATCCTTCAAGCCGGGGGGATGCGGGAGAGGCGAGAGAGACAGCACAGCAGGAAGCAGGCCGGCGGCATTTTCGGCATTTTGGTCTCATTCTCTTCCTGGCATCGGATGTGATCGATGGAGCTCGGCAAGGGGAAGATGGAGCCACCGTTCGATTAGGAAGCGGTGGGCTCGGAGAAGCGGTGCTCGCTCGCCTGGCTCCGGCGTCAGAGTGAATCGGAACCGTCTCCCAAACCTGAATCGACTCCATCGTTTGGGTTCCTGGATTCTCAACGGGAGGAGGATTCAGGCGCACGTCTTGGGTCGTCCACCTCATCCGATAGTCACCGCTCTCCAATGTTGGGGCGAACCCGTGAGTACTTGGACCCCACAGTTTGGGTCCTCGAACTGTGGAGTATTTAGACCCAACTGAAGTCGGGAGGAGATAACCAGAACCCTCGACGGAAGGATTTGGGTTCCAACCAAAGTGGGGAGAAGGTAACCAGAACCCTCGACAGAACGATTTGGGTTCCAACCGAAGGGGGAGAAGGTAACCAGAACCCTCGACGGAAGGATTTGGGTTCCAACCGAAGTGGGGAGAAAGGTAACCAGAACCCTCGACGGAAGGATTTGGGTTCCAACCGAAGTGGGGAGAAGGTAACCAGAACCCTCGACGGAAGGATTTGGGTTCCAACTAAAGTGGGGAGAAGGTAACCAGAACCCCTCGACGGAAGGATTTGGGTTCCAACTGAAGTGGGGGAGAAGGTAACCAGAACCCTCGACGGAAGGATTTGGGTTCCAACCAAAGTGGGGAGAAGGTAACCAGAACCCTCGACGGAAGGATTTGGGTTCCAACTGAAGTGGGGAGAAGGTAACCAGAACCCTCGACGGAAGGATTTGGGTTCCAACTGAAGTGGGGAGAAGGTAACCAGAACCCTCAAAGGAAGGATTTGGGTTCCAACCAAAGTGGGGAGAAGGTAACCAGAACCCTCGACGGAAGGATTTGGGTTCCAACCAAAGTGGGGAGAAGGTAACCAGAACCCTCGACGGAAGGATTTGGGTTCCAAAGGATTTGGGTTCCAAAAGTGGGGAGAAGGTAACCAGAACCCTCGACGGAAGGATTTGGGTTCCAACCGAAGTGGGGAGAAGGTAACCAGAACCCTCGACGGAAGGATTTGGGTTCCAACCAAAGTGGGGAGAAGGTAACCAGAACCCTCGACGGAAGGATTTGGGTTCCAACCAAAGTGGGGAGAAGGTAACCAGAACCCTCGACGGAAGGATTTGGGTTCCAACTGAAGAAGGGGGAGAAGGTAACCAGAACCCTCAGAACCCTTGGAAGGATTTGGGTTCCAACCAAAGTGGGGAGAAGGTAACCAGAACCCTCGAAGGTAACCAAGGATTTGGGTTCCAACCAAAGTGGGGAGAAGGTAACCAGAACCCTCGACGGAAGGATTTGGGTTCCAACTGAAGTGGGGAGAAGGTAACCAGAACCCTTGACGGAAGGATTTGGGTTCCAACCAAAGTGGGGAGAAGGTAACCAGAACCCTCGACGGAAGGATTTGGGTTCCAACTAAAGTGGGGAGAAGGTAACCAGAACCCTCGACGGAAGGAGTTGGGTTCCAACCAAAGTAGGGAGAAGGTAACCAGAACCCTCGACGGAAGGATTTGGGTTCCAACCAAAGTGGGGAGAAGGTAACCAGAACCTTCGACGGAAGGATTTGGGTTCCAACCAAAGTGGAGAGAAGGTAACCAGAACCTCGACGGAAGGATTTGGGTTCCAACCAAAGTGGGAAGAAGGTAACCAGAACCCTCGACGGAAGGATTTGGGTTCCAACCAAAGTGGGGAGAAGGTAACCAGAACCCTCGACGGAAGGATTTGGGTTCCAACCAAAGTGGAGAGAAGGTAACCAGAACCCTCGACGGAAGGATTTGGGTTCCAACCAAAGTGGGGAGAAGATAACCAGAACCCTCGACGGAAGGATTTGGGTTCCAACCAAAGTGGGGAGAAGGTAACCAGAACCCTCGACGGAAGGAGTATTTTGGGTCCAACTCTGTCAATGGCTTTCCGACTTCTCGACGGAAGGACAACCGCTTCCCACGTCAACGCACACCGGCGTTACTTCTCCAGTAATGGTCCCCTTGCTCCAGTGCCTTGGTTGACCACCTTAGTCAACCATTCCTGATGTTCACCTGTTGAGCATTTGGACCCGACCTGACTTTAATTTAGGTTTCCAACTCCTTGGTGGAAGGAGAACCGAAATGGGGAGAGAACAACGGACCATCCTTGCTCACTTGCCTTATCCCTTGATGGTGCTTTCTTGGTAGCCCACCATATACCTGGCTTGATCCCAGTACCAGTGTTGGGATGAATAGATGAGTGGTTGGACCTGACACAACTCCATCTTTGACTTTCCAACTCCTCAACGGAAGGGGAATTCGGGAAGAGGATACCCAAGTGTCCTTGGTTGCCAACTTCATTCAGCCTTGGTTGCCCACCTCACCCGATGGCCATCTGACTCGGGCGTCGGGGCGAATCGGTGAGAGCTTGGAGCGCCTTAATTTGGGTTCCTAAACTCCTTAACGGAAGGAGAATCTGGGTGCGAGTAAAGTGGGCAGAGGATAGCCAACCATTCTTGGTTGCCCGTCTTGGTGGTCCACCTTGTCCCACCTCACCCGATGGCCATCTAGCTCTAGTGTTGTGGTTACGTTTGGACCCGATACTTTGGGTTCTCGATGTCTCAATGGAAGGAGGCTCGGGAACGTGACAGAAACAGGCGGAGAAGAACCCATAATCCTTGGTTGCCCACCTTATCTCACCTCACCCAACAATGGGCACCTAGGTCTGGTGTTGGGGTGAATCGGTGAGCATTTGGACTTGATCTGCCTCCATAACATCCTTGGTTGCCATCTTCTCCTACCTTCTCCTACGGCCACCAAGCTCCAGCGTCAAGGTGAACAGGTAAATGCTTGGGCCAGACAACTCCATAATTTGGGTTCAGCACTTGGGCAGGACTATAATTATCCATTATTTGGGTTCCCAACTCCTTGATGGAAGGAGAACGTGGGTGAGACCAAAGCGGACACGGGATACCAGGCCATCCTTATCCTACGGCCACCTAGCTCCAACGTCAAGGTGAACAGGTGAATGCTTGGGCCAGACAACTCCATAATTTGGGTTGAGCACTTGGACAGGACTATAAGTCTCCATTATTTGGGTTCCCAACTCCTTGATGGAAGGAGAATGTGGGCACGGGATACCTGACCGTCCTTATCCTTCGTGGGCCACCTAGCTTGGGTTGAGTCGACCTGAGGGCCCGTGCCTCCTCGATGGAAGGGGACCTTGGCCGTGGCAACGCCAGCCTGGTGGGCGAGCGGGCGGCCCCCTTCCCGGGCGGCAACGCTTGGGTGGCGGCCTTCCTCAGCTTTGTGATCCTGCTGACCATGGTGGGCAACTCCTCCCTGATCCTGCTCATCTTCACCCAGCGCTCGCTGCGCAACACCTCCAACTACTTCCTGGTCTCGCTCTTCATGTCGGACCTGCTGGTGGGCTCGGTGGTGATGCCGCCGGCCATGCTGAACCGCCTCTACGGCCGCTGGGTGCTGGAGGGGGCCTTCTGCTCCGTCTGGTTCTCCTTCGACGTCATGTCCACCAGCGCCTCCATCCTCAACCTCTGCGTCATCAGCCTCGACCGCTACCTCCTCATAATTTCCCCGCTCAAGTACAAGCTCCGCATGACCTCTGGCCGGGCCGTGGTCCTCATCCTGGCCACCTGGACCCTGGCCGCCTTGGTCTCCTTCCTGCCCATCAAGATGGGGTGGCACAAGATGGAGTTCGACTCCTGGATACCGGGGAATGCCACCGCTCTGGCCGAAGACGAGGACGACGAATGCCGGCTCTTCGTCAGCCTCCCTTACGCCCTCATTGCTTCCGGACTGACCTTCTTCCTCCCTGCAGCGGCCATCGTCTTCACCTACTGCCGCATCCTCCTGGCTGCCCGCAAGCAGGCCATCCAGGTGGCCTCGCTGACCAACAACGTGGCTCCGGTGGCAGGGGAAGAAGCCCAGCAACAGGTAGGATGGGAAGGAATAGCCAAGTGGGAAAGGCAGTAAAGATTAGATGGAACGGGTAACGATAGGCAGGTGCAGGGGCGGTCCGACGTATACGCAAAGTAAGCGGCCACGTAGGGCGGCAACTTCTGGGAAGGGCGCCATCTTCTGGGAAGGGCGCCATCTTCTGAGAAGGGCGCCGCCACGCCGGCCGCGCCGCCGTAGCAAACCTCCCTGCTGCTGCGTCGGCTTCAGCGCCTGGCCTGCAGGAGCTTCTGGGCATGCGCGGAGATTTTCGCGCAGTGGCTCCGGACCTGAAGTTGAGCTCCGGAGCCACTGCGCATGCCCAGAAGCTCCTGCAGGCGCTGAAGGCGAAGCCTGTAAACACATCAAGTCAGCACTCCGTCCGTATTCGGCACACAGAGGACGGAGGCAAAGGGAGAGGCTTAACCTCTCCCTTTGCCTCCGCCCCCTGCGTGCCGAATACGGACGGAGTGCTGACGTGACGTGTTTACAGGCTTCGGATTCTGCACCTGCAGGAGCTTCTGGGCATGCACAGAACCTCCTGTAGGCGCAGAAGCCTGTAAACACGTCACGTGACGCAATTGGGCAGGCAGGGGGCGGAGGCAAAGAGAGAGGGGCGGAGACAAAGGGAAAGGGGGCGGAGACAAAAGGGGGCGCCAAAGTAATGTTCGCTTAACATATAAAATAACCTTAGACCGCCCCTGGGCAGGTGTGATGGATAATAACCAAATAGGTAATGATACCGTGTTTCCCCGATAGTAAGACACCCCCGATTGTAAGACGTATGGGGGTTTCAGAGGGTCGGGCTAATATAAGCCGTACCCGAAAGTAAGATGTATCGGGAAACACGGGGTATTGCCAACAGGGCCGGCCTTATCTTTTCCCCGGGAGGGTCACTGGTCCCGCCTCCGCCGCCAAGACAGCCGCCCCACGGGCCGGGCGCACGCCTCCCAAAGAACTGGCATTTCTGGGACTCCCAAAACAAGGACGTTTTTGTGCATGCGTGAATGTCCACGCATGGGCACTAGGTCCCGAGCGCACCTGGCGCAGGCGCAGAAATGCCAGTTCTTTTGGAGGCGTGCTGCCGCCCCGGAAGGGAGGGCGGCGCAGCGGGCAGCGGCGGCGCCTCCCGGGTACCGTCGCCCCTCCCAGGTACCGTCGCCCTACTGGGTGAAGAATTCTTTCGGGGTATGTCCAATAGACGACATACCCCGAAAGTAAGACGAGTGGGGCTTTTGGGGGTAAAAAGAGTAAGACACTGTCTTACTTTCGGGGAAACACGGTAGTACCCAGACACCACAGGTAATAATAACCAGATGCAACTGGTGAGGACAACCAGTGGGAATGGGGAATAATAACCAAACCAAGCAGTCAGAATAGGTAAGAATAACATAACAGTAAACAGAGATAGGTAATAACCAAACATAACATGTAATCAACGTCTTGTCCACCAGCGCCTCCATCCTCAACCTCTGCGTCATTTGCACGCAACAGCTTTCACAATGGAGCTTTCTCACACGAGGCTTCTCTCACACTGAGGTTTACCTCTCACTCCTCAGGATGACACTAGCTTTGGCCCAATTACTCTCACAGGCTTTGGGCTACTCACTCTTTTCTTTGGAGCAAAATAATATTGTTGCACTATTTACAAAAACTAATTTTCCGTAACATAGATGAATACATAATAGCTTTACACGCAACAGCCTTCACACTTTCTCACACAAGGCTTCTCTCACACAGAGGTTTACCTCACACCCTTCAGGACGACACTAGCTTTGGCCCACTGAGTCTAACAGGCTTCGGCCTACTAACTCTTTCTCACACGAGGCTTCTCTCACACTGAGGTTTACCTCACACCCTTCAGGACGACACTAGCTTTGGCCCACTGACTTTAACAGGCTTCGGCCTACTAACTCTTTCTCACACGAGGCTTCTCTCACACTGAGGTTTACCTCACACCCTTCAGGACGACACTAGCTTTGGCCCACTGACTTTAACAGGCTTCGGCCTACTAACTCTTTCTCACACGAGGCTTCTCTCACACTGAGGTTTACCTCACACCCTTCGGGATGACACTAGCTTTGGCCCACTGACTTTAACAGGCTTGGCCTACAACTCTTTGGCCCTGACTTTAACTGAGGCTTCTCTCACACTGAGGTTTACCTCACACCCTTCGGGATGACACTAGCTTTGGCCCACTGAGTCTAACAGGCTTCGGGTACTAACTCTTTCTCACACGAGGCTTCTCTCACACTGAGGTTTACCTCACACCCTTCAGGACGACACTAGCTTTGGCCCACTGAGTTTCTACTAACTCTTTCTCACACGAGGCTTCTCTCACACTGAGGTTTACCTCACACCCTTCAGGACACTACTTTGGCCCACTGAGCTTTGGCCCACTGACTTTAACAGGCTTCACACTGCAGTTTACCTCACCCCCTTCAGGATGACACTAGCTTTGGCCCCCTGACTTTAACAGGCTTCGGCCTACTAACTCTTTCTCACACGAGGCTTCTCTCACACTGAGGTTTACCTCACACCCTTCGGGATGACACTAGCTTTGGCCCACTGAGTCTAACAGGCTTTGGCCCACTGAGTTTAACAGGCTTCGGGGTACTAACTCTTTCTCACACGAGGCTTCTCTCACACTGAGGTTTACCTCACACCCTTCGGGACGACACTAGCTTTGGCCCACTGAGTCTAACAGGCTTCGGCGTACTAACACTTTCTCACACGAGGCTTCTCTCATACTGAGGTTCTGTCACACTGAGGTTTACCTCACACCCTTCAGGGCAACGCTAGCTTTGACCCACTGAGTCTAACAGGCTTTGGCCTACTAACTCTTTCTCACACGAGGCTTCTCTCACACTGAGGTTACCTCACACCCTTCAGGACGACACTAGCTTTGGCTCATTGAATCTAACAGGCTTCGGCCTACTAACTCTTTCTCACACGAGGCTTCTCTCACACTGAGGTTACCTCACACCCTTCAGGTTGACACTAGCTTTGGCTCATTGAATCTAACAGGCTTCGGCCTACTAACTCTTTCTCACACGAGGCTTCTCTCACACTGAGGTTACCTCACACCCTTCAGGACGACACTAGCTTTGGCTCATTGAATCTAACAGGCTTCGTTCTACTAACTCTTTCTCACACGAGGCTTCTCTCACACTGAGGTTTACCTCACACTCCTCAGGGCGACGCTAGCTTTGACCCACTGACACTAACAGGCTTTCAGTGCTTGCGTCACATCCTGTTAAATTTTAATATTTCCGATAGTATTAAACCAGGAAAATAACCAAATGCAACAGGTAATAATATCCCAGATACGACAGGTAACAATAAGCATAAACAACCATAAACCTGCTTGATTTGCATAGGCAATCAGGGCCCGTTAGCCTTACGAAAGACCTGCTTACAATGGGCAAGGAAAGAGATATATTGAGACAGATCAAGGCAAGCGCTTGCATATTTTTCCAGACTCGCTTCACGAGTCGTGGCAATTGAAGTGGTATCAAACTGCATCCATTCAACAGTGGAGACGTAGGAGACGGGTCCGAATTCTATTATTTCTTTTGGTTTGGACTCGTTCGGCACTATTATTTCCGAGCGGAAAACTCAAGCGCACGGTTGCGGCTTTATTGCTGCTGTCAACACCTCTCAAGTTTGCTCGTTTGGTGAGATTTCCCTCGGGAGGTTTGTTTTATTACAACTGGTAACAGCAGCGTCTCATGATTGAGATATATATATATAAGGCTCGACGTGCGGGAATCAATGGGGAAAGCACTCCCGAAAGAGGCCCATCCAACCCGGGATCGTAAGGAGTCTATCCGAGGCCATTCATCCCAATGACAGCCAAACGTTTAAGTGGAATATTGTTGCGTGACCTCAGGAAGGCTTGAAAGGAAGTTTTGCGAAATGGGGTCAGACTAGATGGCCTTTGGGGGCTCCCCTCCAACTCGACTGGGGTGATGAAACACCTTGGAAAGTGGTGGACCTTCCTTCTCTGGAAGTCCGGAAACCAGGGTCGGATGGGCCTCTTTCAAGAGTGCTTCAGCTGTGTTTTCCTGAACAGAGTTGGGGAAAAAAATCTTTGGGGGGGGGGGAGATGGATTATAAATCTAGACAGGATGTTAGAAGCTGACGTGGGGATGATTGTGTTGTTCCTGTGGTGCGGGCTGGTAGAGGACTTCCCTTCTTTTCAGGCTGACTTCCAGCCCAAACAGCTCTGCAGCTGTTGCAAAGCAGGATGTTAGAAGCTGACATGGGGATGATTGTGTTGTTCCTGTGGTGCGGGCTGGTAGAGGACTTCCCTTCTTTTCAGGCTGACTTCCAGCCCAAACAGCTCTGCAGCTGTTGCAAAGCAGGATGTTAGAAGCTGACATGGGGATGATGGTGTTCTTCCTGTAGTGCGGGCTGGTAGAGGACTTCCCTTCTTTTCAGGCTGACTTCCAGCCCAAACAGCTCTGCAGCTGTTGCAAAGCAGGATGTTAGAAGCTGACATGGGGATGATGGTGTTCTTCCTGTGGTGCGGGCTGGTAGAGGACTTTAGTTTTCTTCAGGCTGACTTCCAGCCCAAACAGCTCTGCAGCTGTTGCAAAGCAGGATGTTAGACGCTGACGTGGGGATGATGGTGTTCTTCCTGTGGTGCGGGCTGGTAGAGGACTTCAGTTTTCTTCAGGCTGACTTCCAGCCCAAACAGCTCTGCAGCTGTTGCAAAGCAGGATGTTAGAAGCTGACATGGGGATGATGGTGCTCTTCCTGTGGTGCGGGCTGGTAGAGGACTTCCCTTTTCTTCAGGCTGACTTCCAGCATATTTTTCCAGACTCACTTCACGAGCGAGTCTGAATTCAGCCCAGGTTTTGGCCGCACACCCCTGATGAATCCCTTATGGCAGTGTTTCTCAACCTGGGGGTCGGGACCCCCAGGGGGGTCGCGAGAGGGTTTCAGAGGGGTCGCCAAAGACAATAAGAAAACATACATTTCTGATGGTCTTAGGAAGCCCGTTGGCAGAGAAGGTTGAAGATCTCTCCGCTTGTCCTTCTCTTCCTTTTTGGAAACAGACTGCGAATTTTCCCACCTAAAGCTCTCTTCTGCTGTGATTGGCAGACCTCCCAGCCAATGGGAGGGCTGTTTCTGAGACTCCAAGCTGGGAGGGGAGAGCAGGCGTGCTTGGCGCATGGCAGCATGATGCGCATGTGTGGGGTGAGGGAGAGTGTGTGAGGTGGGATGGAGGCTCACGTCAGCTAGTCCTTTCAAAGCAAGAGGGTTCTGTGTAGGAAGTTTGACCCAATTCTATCATTGGTGGGGTGCAAGGGGCTCTGATTGTAGGTAAACTATAAATCCCAGCAACTACTCCCAAATGTCAAGGTCTATTTTTCCCAAACTCCACCATTACTCATATTTGGGTCTATTGAGGATTCGTGTCAAGTGTGGTCCAGATCCATCATTGTTGAGTCCATAGTGCTCTCTGGATGTAGGTGAACTACAACTCCCAAACTCAAGGTCAATGCCCACCAAACCCTTCCAGTATTTGCTGTTGGTGATAGGAATTTTGTGTACCAAGTTTGGTTCAATTCCATTGTTGGTGAGTTCAGAATGCTCTTTGATTGTAGGTGAACTATAAATCCCAGCAACTACTCCCAAATGTCAAGGTCTATTTTTCCCAAACTCCACCATTACTCATATTTGGGTCTATTGAGGATTCGTGTCAAGTGTGGTCCAGATCCATCATTGTTGAGTCTATAGTGCTCTCTGGATGTAGGTGAACTACAACTCCCAAACTCAAGGTCAATGCCCACCAAACCCTTCCAGTATTTGCTGTTGGTCATAGGAATTTTGTGTACCAAGTTTGGTCCAATTCCATTGTTGGTGAGTTCAGAATGCTCTTTGATTGTAGGTGAACTATAAATCCCAGCAACTACAATTTCCAAATGAAAAAAATCAACCCCTCCCCCCTCCAAAAAAAATAATACAGTTATGAAGTAGCAATGAAAATAATGTTATGGTTAGGGGTCTCCACAACATGAGGAACTGTATTAAGGGGTCGCAGCATGAGGAAGGTTGAAAAGCAACGCCTTACGGGGAAACAGAGGCGGGAAAGGAGTCAGAGGGGACGGCGGGGGGAGTGATGGGAGCGCGAGTCCTTCCCGCACCCGCTTCCCGCAGAGCATCTGCCGCCTTCCTCCCACTCACAGAACATTTCTCCTTCTTGCCAACTCTTTCTCCAAAGGCGCTCTTCCGTCTCCTTCCACAATAAGCTTTGACGGGCTCCATCTCCCCCCCACCACTCCACCACCTCTTCCTCCTGCCCCACCTCTTCTTCCAGGCCCGGATTACCCATAAGGCCACCCTAGGCCATGGCCTAGGGGCGCAAGCCAAGGGGGGCGCAATTCACGGACCCCAAAAAAATTGAAACAAAACCGCAACGCGCGGCATGATGACTCTCTGTCTCTCTCTCTCTCTCTCTGGGGAGGGAGAGCACTGCGAGGGGCAGGGCCGGATTAGCGGCCTGTGCCGCCCAAGGCCGCCTGCCTGAATGCCGCCCCCGGGGGCGGGGCCTCTTGCGGGGGCGGGGCCGGCGAGAGGGAAAAGGCGCTGCCGGAAGTCCCGCCCCTACGGCGACTCTGGCTGAGTCGCCCTAAGGGCGGGACCTCCGGCGGCACCTTCTCGCCGGCAGCGGTTCCGCCCCTCCTTCCTTCAGTGAAGGGAGGGGGCCGAACCGGCGAGAGGGAGAAGGCGCCGCTGGAAGTCCCGCCCCTAAGGAGACTCAGGCGCTTTTCGCCGCCCCCCTCGCCCATGCCCCAAACACAAGCAGGGCGGCGGCGAAAACTGCCTGAGTCGCCCTAAGGGCGGGACTTCCGGCGGCACCTTCTCGCCGGCAGCGGCTCCGCCCCTCCTTCCTTCAGTGAAGGGAGGGGGCCGAACCGGGGAGAGGGGAGAAGGCGCCGCTGGAAGTCCCGCCCCTAAGGAGACTCAGGCGGTTTTCGCTGCCCCCCTCGCCCATGCCCCAAACATGAGCGGGGCGGCGGCGGCGGCGAAAACTGCCTGAGTCGCCCTAAGGGCGGGACTTCCGGTGGCGCCTTCTCGCCGGCAGCGGCTCCGCCCCTCCTCCCTTCAGTGAAGGGAGGGGGGCCGAACCGGCGAGAGGGGAGAAGGCGCCGCTGGAAGTCCCGCCCCTAAGGAGACTCAGGCGGTTTTCGCCGCCCCCCTCGCCCATGCCCCAAACACGAGCGGGGCGGCGGCGAAAACCGCCTGAGTCTCGCACCGGCGCCCCTCCTCCCTTCAGTGAAGGAGTAGAGCCCACCCGCGCGAGCACGGCGGCGGCGGAGGAAGCTGCGCGTGTCTCCCTAGGGGCGGCGGGAGACTCATTTCCGGGCCTCTTCCAGTCCCGGAAATGCCGGCCCCAAAATCTGCCGCCCGAGGCAACTGCCTCGGGTGGCCTTATGGGTAATCCGGCCCTGCGAGGGGGCGGGGGAGGAGGGAATGCCCCCCCCACCATCGCCCCGCCCCTTGTCAAGGAAGGAAGGCGCGAGGAGGAAGGAAGGGAAATCCCGCCCCCGGGGCCACTGCCGGGCATGCACGAGCAGCAGGAGGGCGCAAGCACCGCTGCCTCCTTCCCCAATGTTCCTGGGTGCTAGCTCCGGAAGGCCCAGGGGCCGGGAACGGCGTGGGAGGGGCTCCCTGGGCTCCTGCCTGGCCCAGCTGCACAAGGGCGCCGAGCCGGGCCTGGGCGAGGCCTTGCTGGCCCTCCGCACGCAGCACATCAAGGAGGCTGGCGGCACTGCCCGCTTCCGGAAGTGTGGGGTGCTGGCACTGGTGCTGAGGGTTCTGGCCGGCGCCCCCAGGCCCCGCTACACCCTCGCCCTCAGCACCCTGGGCAACTGCTGCACCGAAGGCGGGAGCTGGGCCTGCAAGCGCCAACTGGGAGGCATCCCGCCCCTCGGTGAGAGAGGAGAGGCAGGCGGAAAGAAGGAATGTGGGGTGTTTGTGTGTGTGTGTGGATGATAAATTTTATCAATTCAAATTAACGATCCCTTCCGGGTTTTAGTCAGAACTTTTATGGGGAGGCCTGAATTCCAGGTTTTCCACCATTGTGTTCTGTGGCGCAGCTAGTTAGTAGTCCACTGCAATAAATCACTACTGAGTTCAAAGCCAGTGAGCTCCTGGCCATTAATAGTCTAGCTCAGGCCTGCCCAACAGACGGCCCGCGGCCCGTACACGGCCCGCCAGCCCCATGGACGCGGCCCGCCTACCCTCCTGGAAGAAATAATTTTTGGGAAAAAAAATTTTGGAAAAAAAAATTTGGAAAAAAATTCAGGGGGGGCGGGGCCGCTTGGGGCGCTGCGGCATCTTGTGACAGGCGGGATCGGCGAGTGCCCTCCGCCATGTCGCTGGCTGCTGCAGCGGCCGCACCGGAGCTTACCTTCCTCTAAGCTCCCGGGGTGGCCGCTGCAGCAGCCAGCGAGATGGCGGAGGGCGCCCTCGCCTCCCGCCCGGCGTCCTGCGCAGCGGCCTGCCCCCTTTTCGACGGGGCTGGGTGACGTCAGACACCGGCGCTGAGGAGGAAGAGGTGGAGGTGCTGGCGTCTGACATCTCCCAGCCCCGCCAAAAAGGGGCAGGCCGCGCAGGACGCCGGGGCGGGAGCGGCGAGCGGCCCCGCTCCCAGTGAGTGGCCCCGCCTCCCGCTGCAGCCACCCAGGTGATCACTTACCGGAATTCCGGCCCTTGGGCCGGCAGAAGTTGGACAGCCCTGGTCTAGCTTGCTGTTGACCTATGCAGCTTAAAAGACAGTTGGATCTGTCAGGTAGAAAATTTAGGCACCGCTTTATGTGGGGAGGGTAATTTAACTAATTTACGACAGCATAAAACCTTCCAGCAGTGTGCAGAAGAATGAGGAAGTGCTCCGTCAAGGGACCCGGTGTCACAAGTGGACGGTGAAGGGTCAGCACCCCTTGTGGCCGGATTTGAGCATCCCCTCATGAAGCCAGAAAAAGCTGGACTGCTGAATTGCCTCTGTGTCTGTCTATGTATGTCATATGTCTGCTCCTTCCTTCCTTCCTTCTTTCCCTCTGCAGACCCCCAGGGCTCACTGCCAGTCGACGGCCGCCAGTGAAAACAGCCGCAAGTTTGCCAACAAGCACAGCAAGCGGGCGCTGAAGGCCAGCCTGACGCTGGGGGTCCTCCTGGGCATGTTCTTCGTGGCCTGGCTCCCCTTCTTCGTCTGCAACATGGTCCAGGTAAAGCTCGGCAGGAAGAAAACACATTCGCTTCCGTTTGCTTTCGGTTCAGCCTAAGTTTACTTTCAGTTCAGCCTAAGTTTGCTTTTGGTTCAGCCTAAGTTTACTTTCGGTTCAGCCTAAGTTTACTTTCGGTTCAGCCTAAGTTTGCTTTAAATTCAGCCTAACTTTACTTTCGGTTCCGCCTGTTTGCTTTCGGTTCCGCCTAAGTTTACTTTAAGTTCAGCCTACGTTTGCTTTTGGTTCAGCCTACGTTTACTTTAAGTTCAGCCTAAGTTTACTTTAAATTCAGCCTAAGTTTGCTTTCGGTTCAGGCTAAATTTGCTTTCGGTTCAGGCTAAATTTGCTTTCGGTTCAGCCGAAGTTTGCTTTCGGTTCAGCCGAAGTTTGCTTTTGGTTCAGCCGAAGTTTACTTTCGGTTCAACCTAAGTTTGCTTTCGGTTAAGTTTGCTTTCGGTTCAGCCTAAGTTTGCTTTCGGTTCAGCCTAAGTTTACTTTCGGTTCAGCATAAGTTTACTTTCGGTTCAGCCTAAGTTTGCTTTCGGTTCAGCCTTAGTTTGCTTTTGGTTCAGCCCAAGTTTACTTTCGGTTCAACCTAAGTTTGCTTTCGGTTCAGCCTAAGTTTGCTTTAAATTCAGCCTAACTTTACTTTCGGTTCCGCCTGTTTGCTTTCGGTTCCGCCTAAGTTTACTTTAAGTTCAGCCTACGTTTACTTTAAGTTCAGCCTAAGTTTACTTTCGGTTCAGCCTAAGTTTACTTTAAATTCAGCCTAAGTTTGCTTTCGGTTCAGGCTAAATTTGCTTTCGGTTCAGCCGAAGTTTGCTTTCGGTTCAGCCGAAGTTTGCTTTCGGTTCAGCCGAAGTTTGCTTTCGGTTCAGCCGAAGTTTACTTTCGGTTCAACCTAAGTTTGCTTTCGGTTCAGCCTAAGTTTGCTTTCGGTTCAGCCTAAGTTTGCTTTCGGTTCAGCCTAAGTTTACTTTCGGTTCAGCATAAGTTTACTTTCGGTTCAGCCTAAGTTTGCTTTCGGTTCAGCCTTAGTTTGCTTTTGGTTCAGCCTAAGTTTACTTTCGGTTCAGCCTAAGTTTACTTTCGGTTCAGCCTAAGTTTGCTTTAAGTGCAGCCTAAGTTTACTTTCAGTTCAGCCAAGTTTAAGTTCAGCCCAAGTTTGCTTTTGGTTCAGCCTAAGTTTGCTTTTGGTTCAGCCTAAGTTTGCTTTCGGTTCAGCCTAAGTTTACTTTCGGTTCAGCATAAGTTTACTTTCGGTTCAGCCTAAGTTTGCTTTCGGTTCAGCCTTAGTTTGCTTTTGGTTCAGCCTGTTTACTTTCGGTTCAGTCTAAGTTTACTTTCGGTTCAGCCTAAGTTTGCTTTAAGTGCAGCCTAAGTTTACTTTCAGTTCAGCCAAGTTTACTTTAAGTTCAGCCCAAGTTTGCTTTTGGTTCAGCCTAAGTTTGCTTTTGGTTCAGCCTAAGTTTGCTTTCGGTTCAGCCTAAGTTTGCTTTCGGTTCAGCCTAAGTTTACTTTAAGTTCAGCCCAAGTTTGCTTTTGGTTCAGCCTACGTTTGCTTTCGGTTCAGCCTAAATTTGCTTTCGGTTCAGCCTAAGTTCAGCCTAAATTTACTTTTGGTTCAGCCTGTTTACTTTTGGTTCAGCCTAAGTTTACTTTTGGTTCAGCCTAAGTTTGCTTAAGGGTCTCTATAGGTTTCCTTTAAGTTCGCCCTATGTTTGTTTTGGCTTATGCTTTGCTTAGGGTCGTGATAAATTTGTTCTGGGATTTGTTTCAGCTTGATTTAGGGTCATTCTACATTTGCTCTAAGGGTGCCGTACTTTGTCAGCCAATACTATCATTATTATTACTATTATTGTTACCAAAACTACTATTACTACTACTAATAATATGTATTGATCAGGTAATAAATAAAATGTATATTATTATATTATAATGTATATTATAATGTATATTATAATGTATATTATTATTATGTCCCCTTCTTGGTCCCCCCGCAGGCCATCTGCAAGTGCATCTCGGCCGACTTCTTTGACCTGCTGACCTGGCTGGGCTACTTCAACAGCACCATGAACCCCATCATCTACCCGCTCTTCATGCGGGACTTCAAGCGGGCCATGGCCAAGTACCTGCCCTGCTGCCGCCGTGCCTGGGAGCCCCGCCCCAGCCCCGTCTCCCTCTCCATGAGGAACTCCCACTCTGGGCCCCGCCCAGGGGCCTCACTCAAGAATGCCCTGGCCCTCCAGGCCGAGCCGGACTCTGCTGCCGACTCCGCCGTCCACCTCGACCAGTACAGCGGTAGCGGAGGAGGGCAGCACATGGGCTCGCTCCCGGAAGCTGGGGCCGACGCTGTTACTCTTTTTGACCTGGAGCCGATGGACACCCCTCCACTCCATGCCAACCAGCTGAACGCGCCTTTGGACTGAGGCCCTGACCCACTGATGGGCCACCACACCTCCCCATTCAGGACCACCGGGTGGTGTCCTTCCATTCTCTCCTGAAAAGTTCTTCTCGACTTTGTTTCGCTCGGGCCAACGTTGGTGTGCTATGTGCCTGCCGACAATGTTCAAGATCTTATAGACAGGCCTTCTCTGAGGGTGCGGCATCGAGAGATAGGTATCCTCAAAAGACTGACCATGGATGGATAGACCTTCTCCAAGGGTTGGCAGAAAGTAGGCATTTCCCGAGGGTTGGCCATAAGTAGATAGCCCTCCTCTAATGATTGGCCATACATGGATCAATATCCAAGGGTTGGCCATAATTAAGCATTTCTCAAAAGTTGGCCATAAAATAGATAGGCTTCCTCTAGGGGTTGGCCATAGGTAAGCATCTCCCAAGGGTTGGCCGTAAAGAGATAGGCTTCCTCTAAGGGTTGGCCGTAGATAGATAGGTATCTTCTAAGGGTTGGTCATAAGTAAGCATTTCCCAAGGGTTGGTCATAAAATAGGCTTCCTCTAAGGGCTGGTCATACATGGATCGGTATCCTTCAAAGGTTGGCCATAAGTAAGCATTTCCCAAGAGTTGACCATAAAATAGATAGGCCTTCTCCAAGGGCTGGCCAACAATAGACATCTTTCAAGGGTTGGCCATAGATAGATTGGTCTCTTCCAATGATTGACTATGGATAAACACCTTTTGGATAGACAAGGGTTGGCCATAGATAGATAGGTCTCCTCCAATGATTGACTATGGATAGACAGGCTCCAAGAGTTGGCAGTAAGTAGACATTTCCTAAAGCTTGGTCATAAATAGATAGGCCTCCTTCAAGCTTGGTCAACAACAGACATCTTTCAAGGGTTTGACATAGATAGGCCTCTTCCAAGGATTGACCATAGGTAGATTGGTAGATGGATTGGCTTCCTCCAAGAATTGACCATCAATAGGCCTCCAGGGATTGGCCAACAACAGACATTCTTCAAGGGTTGGCCATAGAACGATAGGTATCCTTTAAGAGTGGGCCACAGATAGATAGGCCCCCATCAATAGACCTCTTCCAATAATAGGTATCCTCCAAAGATTAACCATGGGTGGATAGGCCTCCTCAAAGGGTTTGCCATAAATAGATCGGCTTCCTCTAAGGGTTTGGCATGAAGAGAACTCTTCCAAGGGTTCTCAAATGGCAGGTCTCTTCCAAGGCTGGCCACAGAGTGGGCCTCTTCCAAGAGTTTTCCATAGGTGGGCCATAGACAGATAGTCTTCTTCCTAGGGTCGGCCACTGACAGGCCTCCTCCAAGGGCTTGCCATGAAGAGAACTCTTCCAAGGAATGGCCAACGGCAGGTCTCTTCCAAAGCTGGCCGTAGACAGAGTGGACCTACTCCAAGGGCTTGCCAAAGTTAAAGAGAACTCTTCCAAGGGTTGGCCAATGATAGGTCTCTTCCAAACCTGACTATAGATTGATGGACCTCTTCCAAGGGTTGGCCATAGGTAGGCCATAGACAAGACAGGTATCTTCCAAAGCTGGCCATAGATAGAGTGGACCTAAGGGTTTGCCATAGGTGGGCCAAAGACAGATAGTCTTCTTCCAAGGATCGGCCACCGACAGGCCTCCTCCAAGGGTTTGCCATGAAAAGAACTCTTCCAAGGGTTGGCCAACGGCAGGTCTTTACCAAGGCTGGCCGTAGATAGAGTAGACCTCTTTCCAAGGGTTTGCCATAGGTGGGCCAGATAGTCTTCTTCCAAGGGTTGGCCACTGACAGGCCTCCTCCAAGGGTTTGCCATGAAGAGAACTCTTCCAAGGGTTGTCCAACGGCAGGTCTCTTCCAAGGCTGGCCGTAGATAGAGTGGACCTCCTCCAAGGGTTTGCCATAAATAGATAGGCCCCCTCTATCTAAGAGAACTCTTCCAAGGGTTGGCCAATGATAGGCCTCTTCCAAAGCTGGCTTTAGATAGAGTGGACCTCTTCCAAGGGTAGGCCATAGGTAGGCCATAAACAAGATAGGCATCTTCCATGGGTTGGTCAACAGCAGGTCTCTTCCAAAGCTGGCCATAGATAGAGTGGACCTCTTCCAAGGGTTGGCCATAGGTAGGCCATAGACAAGATAGGCATCTTTCAACGGTTGGCCAAGAACAGGTCTCTTCCAAATCTGGCCATAGATAGAGTGGACCTCTTCCAAGGGTTGGCCATAGGTAGGCCATAGACAAGATAGGCATCTTCCAAGGGTTGGCCAACGACAGGTCTCTTCCAAAGCTGGCCATAGATAGAGTGGACCTCTTCCAAGGGTTGGCCATAGGTAGGCCATAGTTAAGATAGGCATCTTCCAAGGGTTGGCCAACGACAAGTCTCTTCCAAAGCTGGCTATAGAGTGGACCTCTTCCAAGGGTTGGCCATAGGTAGGCCATAGACAAGACAGGCATCTTCCAAGGTTTGGCCAACGACAGGTATCTTCCAAAGCTGGCCATAGATAGAGTGGACCTCTTCCAAGGGTTTGCCATAGGTGGGCCAAAGACAGATAGTCTTCTTCCAAGGGTTGGCCACTGACAGGCCTCCTCCAAGGGTTTGCCATGAAGAGAACTCTTCCAAGGGTTGTCCAACGGCAGGTCTCTTCCAAGGCTGGCCGTAGATAGAGTGGACCTCCTCCAAGGGTTTGCCATAAATAGATAGGCCCCCTCTATCTAAGAGAACTCTTCCAAGGGTTGGCCAATGATAGGCCTCTTCCAAAGCTGGCTTTAGATAGAGTGGACCTCTTCCAAGGGTAGGCCATAGGTAGGCCATAAACAAGATAGGCATCTTCCATGGGTTGGTCAACAGCAGGTCTCTTCCAAAGCTGGCCATAGATACAGTGGACCTCTTCCAAGGGTTGGCCATAGGTAGGCCATAGACAAGATAGGCATCTTTCAACGGTTGGCCAAGAACAGGTCTCTTCCAAATCTGGCCATAGATAGAGTGGACCTCTTCCAAGGGTTGGCCATAGGTAGGCCATAGACAAGATAGGCATCTTCCAAGGGTTGGCCAGCGACAGGTCTCTTCCAAAGCTGGCCATAGATAGAGTGGACCTCTTCCAAGGGTTGGCCATAGGTAGGCCATAGTTAAGATAGGCATCTTCCAAGGGTTGGCCAACGACAAGTCTCTTCCAAAGCTGGCTATAGAGTGGACCTCTTCCAAGGGTTGGCCATAGGTAGGCCATAGACAAGATAGGCATCTTCCAAGGGTTGGCCAACGACAGGTCTCTTCCAAAGCTGGCCATAGATAGAGAGGACCTCTTCCAAGGGTTGGCCATAGGTGGGCCATAAACAGATAGCCTTTTCCATGGGTTGGCCATTGACAGGCCTTCTCTAAGGGTTTGCTACAGAACATTTGCCACAGCAAGGCCTCCGAGGGCCTAGGCCCCCATGGCAATGCAACTGTGCACCTCCCATGGGTCCAATTTGGCTCCTAAAACATACAACTATACTGTATATATATAAAAGGCTTTGTGAACGCAGTGTGTCATTTAGTTAATCAGAAGTGAGCATTGGTTTTATTTTAATACGGCTCGAGAGTCATAATAACATGATGTACATGATTACTGAGCGATGGCACATCACAGTCTTAAGTCTGATCACTTTAAGTGGGCTCTTCTAACCTGATTCTAGAACATTCCGGGCATCCCTGCAGCGCTCTGTCCTACCAACGCAAGCTGCGCATCCGGACGTCGTTACGACGGACGCCCATCTTCACAGCCACGCTCTTCCGACCCTGTTCCCCGGGAAAAAAAAGCCAAACAACACTGAAAGCGAGGAATTGCGGGATGTGTCTCTTTGGTAGTCATTTGGCGGAGGATGATGGGTCCTGTAGTCCAACCCCAGCCTGAGAAGAGGGCATGGTCACGTCCATTGAGAAGCATGAGATGAATGGGGCCTCCACTTTCAAGAGCAATACATACACAGATCTCATGCTCCCAATGGTTAGGCAAGTGGAAGGTGTAGGGAAAGGACTACAATCCCCATCATGCTGCTCCCTAAAAGCTGGCCAAAGGAGCAGGAACGGGGGCAGGCTGTTCCGGAAACACCTGGGGAGTGTGACGCGCCAATGGAGAAGGGGCTGTAGGGCTCTGGGGGTCCATATAGGCCTATAGGGCTTGATGGGTTTTGTGGTCCCTCGATATTTACAGTTGAGGGGTCTCTATGGAAGTCTAGCATTTGGGGGCCCCTTCTGACCTGCAGGCCTCTGTGGCCCCTCTAGGAATGTAGGATTTCAGAGTACTATGAGTCCCCCAAGGACTATAGGTTGTGAGATCCTTCTAAGGTTGCAGACCGTGCAAGTTTTGGGGTCCCTCTAGGCCCGTAAGGAAAGACTTTCCACCTGCGAGGTTTTGGGGTCCCTCTAGAGTTGTAGGTCTCAGGGGCTCCTCTAGGTCTGTGGAGTTTTGGGGGCCTACTGTAAAGTTTTGGGGTCCCTCCCTGCCTTTCCGCCTGCAAGGTTTTGGGGTTCCTATAGGCCTCTAGGCCTGTAAGGGAGGTCTTTCCCCCTGCAAGGTTTTGGGGTCCCTCTAGGACTGTAGGGCTCTGGGGTCCCTATAAGCCTGTAGAGGGATGCCATTTCACCTGCAAGATTTTAGGGTCCCTCTAGAGCTGTAGGGTTCTGGGGCTTCTCCGCAGAGATATCTGGTCCCTCTAGTCCCCTAAGACAAGTCTTTCCACCTGCAAGGTTTTGGGGTCCCTCTAGAGCTGTAGGTCACAGGGGCTCCTCTAGGTCTGTGGAGTTTTGGGGTTCCTCCTGCCTTTCTGCCTGCAAGGTTTTGGGGTTCCTATAGGCCTCTAGGCCTGTAAGGGAGATCTTTTCCCCTGCAAGGTTTTGGGTCCCTCTAGGACTCTAGGTCCCCTCTAGGACTGTGGGGCTTTTGGGGTCCCTCCCTGCCTTTCTGCCTGCAAGGTTTTGGGGTTCCTATAGGCCAGGCCTTTCTTTTTTCTGCAAGATTTTGGGGTCCCTCTAGGACTGCTGTAGGGTTCTGTGGGGGGGTCCCTCCCTGCCTTTCCGCCTGCAGGTTTGGGGGTTCCTCCCCTAGGCCTGTAAGACAAGTCTTTCCACCTGCAAGGTTTTGGGGTCCCTCTAGAGCTGTAGGTCACAGGGGCTCCTCTACGTCTGTGGAGTTTTGGGGTCCCTCCCTGCCTTTCCGCCTGCAAGGTTTTGGGGTTCCTATAGGCCTCTAGGCCTGTAAGGGAGATCTTTTCCCCTGCAAGGTTTTGGGGTCCCTCTAGGACTGTAGGTCACAGGGGCTCCTCTAGGTCTGTGGAGTTTCGGGGTCCCTCTCTGCCTTTCTGCCTGCAAGGTTTTGGGGTTCCTATAGGCCCCTAGGCCTGTAAGGAAGATCTTTTCCCCTGCAAGGTTTTGGGGTCCCTCTAGGACTGTAGGTCACAGGGGCTCCTCTACGTCTGTGGAGTTTTGGGGTCCCTCCCTGCCTTTCCGCCTGCAAGGTTTTGGGGTTCCTATAGGCCTCTAGGCCTGTAAGGGAGATCTTTTCCCCTGCAAGGTTTTGGGGTCCCTCTAGGACTGTAGGTCACAGGGGCTCCTCTACGTCTGTGGAGTTTTGGGGTCCCTCCCTGCCTTTCCGCCTGCAAGGTTTTGGGGTTCCTATAGGCCTCTAGGCCTGTAAGGAAGATCTTTTCCCCTGCAAGGTTTTGGGGCCCCTCTAGGACTGTAGGTCACAGGGGCTCCTCTAGGTCTGTGGAGTTTCGGGGTCCCTCCCTGCCTTTCCGCCGGCAAGGTTTTGGGGTTCCTATAGGCCTGTAGAGCAGGGCTGCCCAGGAAGTCCTTCGCGATCGACCAGTCGATCACGGGACCGAAGGAGGTCGATCCCAGGATGGGGCGCTTCTCAGAGGGGGCGGAGCCAGGCCGCGCCAAGCCCCACCTCCTCCCCGGCTTCGGCACTCCCAGCAGCTTATCCAGGTTTGAGGATGGCAATGCCAAGCCAGTGGTGGCATAGCCGGCACAAGGCTGGCTTGGCATTGGCATCCTCAAGCCTGGAGAAGCTGCTGGGAGCTCCAAAGCCAGGGGGCGGGGCTTGGTGCAGCCTGGCTCCGCCTCTGGCTTCCGCCTACCAGCAGCTTCTCCAGGCTTGAGGATGGCAATGCCAAGCCAGCCTTGTGCTAGCTATGTCACCACTGTCTTGGCACTGCCATCCTCAAGCCTGGAGAAGCTGCTGGGGCTCCAAAGCCAGAGGGGAGGGCGGGGCTTGGCATGGCCTGGCTCTCCCCTCTGGCTTCTGCTCTACCAGCAGCTTCTCAGGCTTGAGGAGGCAGTGCCAAGCCAGTGGTGGCATAGCTAGCACAAGACTGGCTTGGCCCTGCCATCCTCAAGGCTGGAGAAGCTGCTGGTAGAGCTGAAGCCAGAGGGGGGCTGAGCCAGGCCGCCCCAAGCCTCGCCCCCTCCCCTCTTGAGGAGGTAGGTAGATCTTTCTGACTTGGTTTTCTTATAAGTAGCTCGCATGCTGAAAAAGTGTGGGCACCCCTGCTTTAGAGGTTTGGGACGCCTGTAAGGCATGCCATTTCACTTGCAAGGTTTTGGGGTCCCTCTAGGGCTGTAGGGCTCTGGGGTCCCTATAAGCCTGTAGAGTTTTGGGGTCCCTTGAAGCCTAGAAGGGGCGCCATTTCACCTGCAAGATTTTGGGGTCCCTCTAGGCCTGTCGGGCTCTGGGGCTCCTCCGCAGAGATTTCTGGTCCCTCTAGTCTCCTAAGACAAGCCTTTCCACCTGCAAGGTTTTGGGGTCCCTCTGTAGAGTTTTGAGGTCCCTCTAAGCCTGGAAGGGACGCCTTTCTACCTGCAAAGTTTTGAGGCCCTTCTGTATAGTTTTGGGGCCTTCTGTAGAGCTTTGGGGTTCCCTCTAGACCCATAAGGGACGCCTTTCAGCCAGCAAGGTTTTGGGGTCTCTCTGTAAAGTTTTGGGGTCCCTCTAAGCTTGAAAGGGAGGCCTTTCCACCTGCAAAGTTTTGGGCCCCATTGGAGCCTCTCTGTAGACTTTTGGGGTTTCTCCGGGTCCCTTATAAGGGACACGCTTTGACCTGCAAGGTTTTGGGGCCCTTCTGTATGGTTTTGTGCCCCCTCTGTAGAGTTTCGGGGTGCCTCTAAAGCCGAAAGGGAGGCCTTTCCACCGGCAAGGTTTTGGAGCCTTTCTGCATGGTTTGGGGGCCCCTCTGTAGAGTTTTGGGGTCCCTCTAGGCCCATAGGGGCCTAGCAAAGTTTTGGGACCCTTCTGTACGGTTTTGGGGACACTCTGCAGAGTTTTGGGGTGCCTCTAAGCCTGGAAGGGAGGGCAAGGTTTTGGGGTCCCTCTAGGACTGTAGGCTTTTGGGATCCACCTCCGCTTGTGGGGCTTGAGGGTCCTACGTTGAGTTTTGGGGTCCGATAAGAGATGTAGGGCTTGGGGGTCCTTCGTCGTTGCGCCTGACATCCGAACCCCGTGGGAGCTCTTTGGGGCCCAATCCAGTCCTAGAGACCGGCTCCCAGGACCAGCAGTCCTCTTCCTCCTTTGCATTGGGCCCAGTGTTGGCAATGGTCCCACCGCCTCCTTCGTGTGGGCCGTTGCACGAGGTTGGACTGTCACGCTTAGCCTTGACGCCGGCCGGATTGACCCTCTCTTCCTTGGTTCTGATGCCCACGGCCTTCAGGATGGTGTCCATCTGCTTCATGTAGTCCAGGTGGCCACTCACCTGCAAGCAACCACGACACGTTAGGAAGTATTTTCTAGCTTTTGGTGAAAAGATCAAAACACCGGTGTTGATGGGCTTCTTTCTCATGCAGATAAACAGCGTCGCTCTTACACTGAACTTACACAGGAGCTTCACACAGGAGCCTTTTACTCACAGCAGCCTTCACACTGGAGCTTTACATACAAGGCCTTCAATCTGGGGCTCCTCTCATCGAAGCCTTCTCACACCAGGCCTCTCACACACTGAGGCCTACTTACTCTGAGGCCTACCTCAGACTGAGGCCTATTGGGGTTTACTTCACTCTGAGGCCTTTCTCAGACTGAAGCCTCGTCATATGGAGGGCAGTGAACACTGAGGCGTACTAAAACTTCTCACACCAGGCCTTCATATACTGAGGCCTACCTCACACGGAGGCCTCTCTCAAGCTGAGGTGTCTCTCAGACCGAAGCCTCTTCATATTGAGGGCAACTAACACTGAGGCATACTAAAGCTTCTCACACCAGGCCTTCTTATACTGAGGCCTACCTCACACTGAGGACTATTGAGGTTGATTTCACACTGAGGCCTCTCTCAAGCTGAAGCCTCTTCATATTGAGGGCAACAAACGCTAAGGCGTACTAAAGCTTCTCACACTGAGGCCTACCTCACACTGAGTCCTATTGAGGTTTACTTCACACTGAGGCCTCTCTCAGACTGAAGCCTCTCCATACTGAGATGAACTAACATTGAGGTGTCCTAAAGCATCTCACACTAGGGCTTCTCATACTGAGGCCTACCTCACACTGAGGCCTCTCTCAAGCTGAGGTGTCTCTCAGACCGAAGCCTCTTCATATTGAGGGCAACAAATGCTAAGGCGTACTAAAGCTTCTCACAATGAGGCCTACCTCACACTGAGGCCTATTGAGGTTTACTTCACACTGACGCCTCTCTCAGACTGAAGCCTCTCTATACTGAGCAGAATTAACATTGAGGTGTACTAAAGCATCTCACACCAGGCCTTCTCACACTGAGGCCTATTGAGGTTTACTTCACACTGAGGCCTCTCAGACCGAAGTCTCTTCATATTGAGGGCAACTAACACTGAGGCGTACTAAAGCTTCTCACACCAGGCCTTCTTATACTGAGGCCTCCCTCAAGCTGAGGCCTCTCTCAGACCGAAGCCTCTTCATATTGAGAGCAACGAACACTGAGACGTACTAAAGCTTCTCATGGAGGCCTCTCTCAGACTGAAGCCTCTCTATGCTGAGCAAAATTAACCTTGAGGTGTACTAAAGCATCTCACACTAGGCCTTCTCACACTGAGGCCTATTGAGGTTTACTTCACACTGAGGCCTCTCAGACCGAAGTCTCTTCATATTGAGAGCAACTAACACTGAGGCGTACTAAAGCTTCTCACACCAGGCCTTCTTATACTGAGGCCTACCTCACGCTGAGGCCTCTCTCAAGCTGAGGTGTTTCTCAGACTGAAGCCTCTTCATACTAAGGGCAACTAACACTGAGGCGTACTAAAGCTTCTCACTGAGGCCTCAAAATCTCTCCATACTGAGGGGAACTAACATTGAGGTGTACTAAAGCATCTCACACTAGGGCTTCTCATCCTGGGGCCTACTTCACACTGAGGCCTACCTCACACTGAGGCCTCTCTCAGGCTGAGGCCTCTTTATGCTGAGGGCAACTAACACTGAGGCAAACTAAAACTTCTCGTAACGACCCAGAAAACCCAGAAACGAAGGACAACGCTTATCCGCAAACGCGATTTTGAATGAAAATGTAGGCTTCTCCTATCTAGTGAGGTTCTCTCCAACTGCTAGGGCCGGTGTGCCATCGACGAGTGAAGCCTTCCCTGTTCCTTCTGGATAGAAGCCGTATTCAAAACACTCTGACATTTGGAGCTTGGCACAGGCCCATTTCGATTTCGTTCGTTCAATTTATTCCTTTCTGGACCCACGGCTTTCCCCAAGCAATCTGCAGCCCCATCTGGCCCACTTTCGGTCTCGTATTTCTCATACGGAAGAGATTACAACTTTAATTTGAAAGGGTCGTTCGATGGGGGTCTATTTTTGGGGAATTGAGAAATTGGGGTAAATTTGGGGGGGGGGGGATCGGATAGGGTTAAAACAGAATCGACGAGAAACTACTGTATAAAAAACTCTTATTATATTTAGATTTTTTCCCCCCCTGAGCAAGTGAGGTCACGAGGGCTTTTGTGCTGCGATTCCTACGCTTCTGCATTGAAATGTGATATTTCTGGCTTATTTATTTCATTTGCCATCAGTCACTCGGGATTTCGCACAAAAGGAAAAGAAGACGTGAAATTATACGGGGGGGAGAGAGAGAAGAGCGGGCGGGAGGCACCTCTCTATTCTGCAAAGATCGATTGTCTTTTGATTGCGGATTTCAACGGCTTCTCTGTGTAGTCAACGAATCACCTCCCAACAAAGGATTCCCCCAGGCAGTAAGAAGCCACGCTTTGTAAACCACTAGGCCATTAAATCAAGGTGGCCATTAGCAACACACGCACACAGACACACACACATATTTTAATTTCTTACCCGCCTCTACTTGTGGATCAAGGCAGATTACAGAATAATTAAAACACATACGTTTTCATATGTGCGTTAATACCAATATTAAAATGTATTTTATATAAAACTAGCTGTACCTGGCACGCGTTGCTGTGCCTTATTTTGGAGATGCGAGGAAGTCTGAGTATGTAAGGGTTGGAGTTGTTCTTAGTTATGGTGTTGTTGGGGTCCTGGCTGTGTCGTTGTGGGTTGTTCTGGTGGGTGGGATGTTGGAGTCCTGTGAAGTTGTTGTTGTGTGGTGTTGCTGGCGTTCTGCATAGCTTGTGGATATACAATGTTTTTTGTCTTTCCGTCTGCTGTGTTGATGTAGAGGTTGATGCTTGTGTGGGTGGGGTACTTTGGAAGTGAGTGGAGGTACTTGAAATCCCATCATCCATAGTGTGTCCTCCTCTAATCTGCAGTCGGATGGAGTGTGGGTCATGGGGGGCATTGTGTGCCAAGTTTGGTCTTTATCGGTCTTGGTTCTGGGCCACAGTGGTCTGTGGGGAATGATGGTTTTGAAGTACTACAAATCCCATTATCCGTGGAGGTACTTCAAGTCCCATAATCCATGGTCCACCCTCCTCCAAACTGTAGTAGAATGTAGTGTGGGTCATAGGGGCTCTGTGTGCCAAGGTAGGTTACTGTCAATTCAGGCCATACACAATGTCCCATGAGCTGAGGCCTAGTCAGGAACAGCAAGTTAATGAAGCCTTACTGTCAATTCAGGCCATACACAATGTCCAATGAGCTGAGGGCTAGTCGGGAGAATCAAGTTAATGAAGCCTTACTGTAAATTCAGGCCATACACAATGTCCCATGAGCTGAGGCCTAGTCAGGAACAGCAAGTTAATGAAGCCTTACTGTCAATTCAGGCCATACACAATGTCCCATGAGCTGAGGCCTAGTCGGGAGAATCAAGTTAATGAAGCCTTACTGTCAATTCAGAGCGTAAACAGCATTCCATTAAGCGAGGCCTAGTCAGGGAAATTAAGTTAATGAAGCCTTACTGTCAATTTTGGGCGTGGTCTGTGGTTTGTAGGGGTGTAAATTTTCTGTGGGAAGTGAATTGGGTGTTTGTGTTTGTGCCTCAGCCCTTTGCCTTATCCTCCTCTGACAGTTTGTTATGGGTCGGAATGTTCATGTTGGCTGGCCAGTACAGGAGTTATGCAAATCCGCCCTTATTGGCAGCCAATCATGTTGTCAGAATGTAGAGGCTGGGAGAGTCGTTGGCAGCCCCGGAGGATGCTGGGAAATATAGGTTCTTTTTACTCGTTTTGGGCCTTTTAGGTTTCGGGGGAAGGTTTCTTTGCTACAAACCTACCTTGTCTGAGGGCTATTTCTGTTGGCAAGTTTGGTGTCTCTGCGTTGTAAGGTTTCTCTGTTTGGGACGGTCGTTCCATGACGACTCTTCCTTTATATATATAGATACATATTAAAATACACAAAACAAGAGGCACACCGGGTATATATATGAAGTGTATGTGTATATGTGTATATATGTGTGTGTGTGTCTGTCACACACACATGTATACATACTTGGGCATAGACACGCTCATATGTATACCTGAGGGCAGAGGTGGCCAAGATGCAATATCACAAAAGAGCCAAATTCTCTTTCGCCCTCCTCCCAAAGCAGCCGCCATAGGTTCTCATTGCTCCGAAATGTCACCAAAAAGCACTTGAGTTGGCAGGCTCAACTCGGCTTGCGTGGACCGTGGCCCACGTCTTCCGAGTCATGGAAGGCGAGCTTCCACCGGTTGCTATTTATAGGCAAGGCGGCCGCAAACGACAAAAGTTACCAGCGGGCGACAGTCTTTCGGCTTTGAGAAGCGAGAAGCCGGGAGGGAGAGCGGAGGCAACAACACTCGGCTCCTTACTGTGAGATTCTTTGCTTCGAAGGGCTCTGAGTGTCTCTCTCCAAAATGGGAGCGCAGCAGTTGACGTTCCCCTCGTCCCTCCCCATCTCAAGTGGGCCTGTTCCCCACAAATGGAACTCACCACGGAAGAGAGGTCGACGTTCATCATCCGCCGGTCGTCGAGGTCGACCGGCTGGAGCCCGGCCACATTGAGCTGGACGGAGGACGTCCGGTAGACAAAGCGCAGGAGCCAGTCTCCCCTTGGAATCGACACGGAAGGAAAATAAGAAGGTGAAGCCAACTAGCAACTGAACTGGGACTCGGGCCTGGATTACCCACAAGGCCACCCTAGGCCATGGCGCAAGCCAAAGGGGGCGCAATTCACACGGACCAAAAAAACCATGTTGAAACAAAACCGCAACACAATGACTCTCTCTCTGTCTCGGGGGAGGGCGGGGGGAGAGCGCTGCGAGGTGGCGGGGGAGGAGGGAATGGCACCCGCCCTCGCCATCGCCCCTGCCCCCTTGTCAAGGAAGGAGAGCGCGAGGAGAAGACGGAGGGAAGCCCCCGGGGCCGCTGCTGGGAATGCGCGGCACGCAGGAACATGGCGGAGGAGGCAGAGGCGCTCGTGCCCTCCAGGGGCGGGGCTTCCCTCCGCCTCCTCGCGCCCTCCTTTCTTGACTCAAGGAAGGAGGGCACGCCACACCGCAAAGGCCCGGGGGCTTCCCTCCTTTCCTCCTCTGCGCACCCTCCGTCCTTGAGTCAAGGAAGGAAGGCGCGAGGAGGAGGAGGCGGAAGAAAGCCCCGCCCCTGGGGCACACCGTGAGGAGGAGGGAAGCCCCGCCCCCGGGTGCAGGGCTTCCCTCCGCCTCCTCCTCCTCGCACCCTCCTTCCTCAAGGAGGAGGTGGAGGGAAGCCCCCAGGACCGCTGCCGGGAATGCGCGGCACGCAGGAACATGGCGGAGGAGGCCATGCCCGGCAGCAGCCCCGGGGCTGGGGCTTCCCTCCACCTCCTCCTCCTCGCGCCCTCTTTCCTTGACTCAAGGAAGGAGGGCACGCCGCGCCGCGGGGGCCTGGGGGCTTTCCTTCCTTCTTTCCTCCTCCGCGCGCCCTCCTTCCTTGAGTCAAGGAATGAGGGCGCACGGCGCCGCGAGGAGGTGAGGGGGGTGCGGTAGAGGTTGGTTTGGGGTGTAATTCCAAAGTGTGGTTTAAGGCACCAAAAGGGCTTAATCCGGGCGTGAACTGGGTCCAGGTCCAAACCAAAAACGACCCAATTAGCCCTCTGTTTTCCCATCTTACCCGCTGTTTATAAAACGTCCCGGTTTCTCTTTCCACTTTCCCCCTTCGTTCTCAGCTCACATTGTTTGCTGCAAAGTGACTCTGGGGACCCTCGAATGACTGCTCGGCCATAGAAACCCACTCTCTCGACCTCGGAAAGAGGCAAAGGCACACCTTCTCTGAACCAATCAACGATAAGGTTCCCGCAAAGCACATTCCAAATTAGAGAAGAGGTAAAGTGCTACGTATCCCGAGCCACGGACCTGCAGAAGCCGTTGATAATCCTCCCCGAGACAACTCTGGCCAAGGGCTTCCAGTGCTTAGCGTCCCCTTCGACCGGTGCCCCGAGGAGCACTACGTCTTCCACGATCCCTCTGCAATCTACGAGGCAAACACGGGGTTGAAAAGGACTGGTAAAGAGTCGGATATTTTGCTTTGGAGACTTTTGAGCAGAGGCTGGATGGCCATCAGTCAGGAGGGCTTGGATTGTGTATCCGTGCACTGCAAAAAAGGGGGTTGGACTGGATGGCCTTTAGAGTCCCCTAAAACAGTGTTTCCCAACCTTTTTTGAGCCGCGGCACACTTTTCACATTGACAAAATCCGGGGGCACACCACCAACCAAAATGACACAAAATTACACTCTGACACAGTAATACATATAGTTAATATGTTTTTGAATGTATTTATACACTCAGTGTGAAACCTGGGCCTGTTTCGATGAACACAACATAGATATCCTGGCAGGAATGGCAGAGAGACACAAACTTCCCACACAGAACTCCCATAACCAAGAGCAAACGCTATAAGAGTTTTGTGGGCATTGACCTTGGGTTTGGGGGTTGTAGTTCACCTATATCCAGAGAGCACTGTGGACTCAAACAATGATGGATCTGGACCAAACTTGGCAAGCGGACCTCTCAGGCAGTAGAGCACCACCAAGCCCAGGCTCCGGCCCAGGCTCCCGCCGCCAGCCTCAGCCGCTCCCATTGCCACGGGTAGCGGCTCACGGGCGAAAGGGGCAGCAGAGGAGAAGGGGAAGGCGGCAATTCTCCGTACCCAGCGCCGCTCTCCGCCATGACTCCGGCCCCTTGCTCGCTGAGGCCGCGCGTAGGAGGAGGAGCATGAGCGTCGGTCGGGCTTCAGCCCTGCCCACTGAAGCCTGTCCACCGCTCATGCTCCTCTCCTCCGCGGCCTCAGCGAGCGGGGGCCGGGAGTCATGGCGGCGGCGCGCCGGGATGGGGCCGCTCTTCGCCATGACTCCTGCCATGACTCTTACCCCTCACTCGCTGAAGCCGTGCAGAGTAGGAGGAGCATGGCGGTGGGCGGGCTTCAGCCCTGCCCACTGAAGCCTGTCCACCTCTCATGCTCCTCCTCCTCCTCCGCGCGGCCTCAACGAGCGAGGGGCCGGAGTCATGGCGGAGAGAGGTGCCGGGTACGGGGTGCCGCTCTCCGCCATGACTCCCACCATGACTCCTGCCCCTCGCTCGCTGAAGCAGCGCTGAGGAGCCCGCCCACTGAAGCCCCGTCCACCGCTCATGCTCCTCCTCCCCCGTGCGGCCTCAGCGAGCGGGGGCTGGAGTCATGGCGGAGAGCGGTGCCGGGGATGGGGGCCGCTCTCCGCCATGACTCCCGCCATGACTCCTGCCCCTCGCTCACTGAAGCCGCGGAGCCCCGCCCACTGAAGCCCGTCCACCGCTCATGCTCCTCCTCCGCGTGGCCCCAGCGAGCGAGGGGCTGGAGTCATGGCGGTAGTCGTGGCGGGGATCGGCCCCCATCCCCGGCGCCGCTGCCCGCCATGACGTCGGCCCCTCGCTCGCTGAGGCCGCGCCGGGGAGGAGGAAGAGCATGAGCGGTGGACGGGCTTCAGTGGGCGGGGCTCCGCGGCTTCAGTGAGCGAGGGGCGGGAGTCATGGCGGAGAGCGGCCCCCATCCCCGTCCACCCCTCATGTTCCTCCTCCTCTGCGCGGCCTCAGCGAGCGAGGGGCCGGAGTCATGGAGGAGAGAGGCGCCGGGGACCGCTCTCCGCCATGACTCAATCAGGTACGAGCGAGCTTCTGCCGCTGGGACTTGCGCGGGGCCCGAGCAACGTCACCCTTCCCTCCTCCCTCCCTCGATTGGATGCTGGCCGGGGAAACGGCAGAAGGAGGCGGCGCCCCGGACCCTTCTTCTTTTTCTTCACCGCCCGGCCCTTCCTCCTCCTCCTCCCCCAAGTAGCAGGAGTTCGGCAGGAGGGGGAGGGAAGGGCGGGGGGAGACGTTTTTCGCGGCACACCAGATGATCTGTCACGGAATAGTTGTGTGCCGCGGAACAGCGGTTGGGAAACAGTGCCCTAAAAGTTAGAATCCTTGGACTGTTCGGGTTGGATTGGATCGTCTTCAGAGTTCCCGAAAACACTCGGATCCTTGGGACTGGATGCGGTTTCACTGGATGGCCTTTAGAGTTCTGTAAAACACTCATCTCGAACGGGTTGGGGTTGGACTGGATGGCCTTTCAAGTCCCCGAAGGATCCCTGGAGTGGGTGGGGTTGGACTAACTGGCCTTTATAGTTCCCTAAAGCACCGAGATGGTGGGTTCTGCCCAGAGCGGATGAGCCTCGCAGCCCTCGACAGGTTGGCAGCCGCCCGCGGCGGGGTTGTGTTTTTGGCCACGATCCCTGGGTACGCGCTGTCCTCGACGGAGCTGACGGAGGAAAACACGCGGAGAGACAGCCGTGGTGCTAATGAGTCAATGGGGATCATTTTCTCTCTCTTGCAATGACGATCATAAACCAAATCTAGAGGGGGCTTTGTGTGTGTGTGTGTGTGTTGTTGTTGCCAGAGAACTATTAATACAAGAAGCCAACAGATGGATGGATGTGGAAAGGAGGGAGGACGACAGAGCAAAGTAGATGAAAGTAGATGGAAACGATGCGTTTACATCTTGGAAGGAGCTCCGTGGGAGACTTGAGAAGACTCGCTAGCCACCGTGACCCCCACCGTGACCCCATGTGGGCCTGAGAAGGAGGAGGGAGGCGCCAGACGCGCGTGATGGAGAATGCCAGGCGCCAACAGCCCAATCTGATGCAGAACAGCAAGTGTTTTACCCCTTCCGCGCTCTCACCTTCCTCTTTGGCCATTTCCTGGAGGCAGAAATAGATGACCCGGGCCCCCAGGCTGAAGCCGATCAAGGTCACTGGCCGCCTGCCCTGAAAAACGAAGATAGGTCGACTCAAAAGGGACCCCCAGGGGTTATCTAGTCCAATCCTCTACCAAAACCCAGGCCTAAGCACCTCTAAATGTCCCAGGAAATGAGTCCGCTGAGTTGAATCTCCACTCTATGGGAAGTTCCTCCAATTACACTATTAAACTATTATTATTATTATTATTATTATTATTATTGATTGATTGATTGAAACACACCAAGATTAGTACACAGCAAACAAAATCACCATGCTGGCTGTTGTATATTAGATCACACGTCAGACACTTCCCAAGTTATTATATATTATTATTATACGATATATATGATTATGATTATTATATATTATTATGTATTATTATATGAATCACAACAAGATTAGTACACAGTAAACAAGATTGGATCACACATCATTAGATCACACGTCAGATACTTCCCAAGTTATATTATTATTATTATTATCTATATATATATACTAGCTGAACCCGGCACGCGTTGCTGTGCCCTATTTAGGAGATGGGGGAAAGTCTGAGTATGTAAGGGTTTGAAATGATGCTACTTATGGTCTTGGTGGGTGTGTGCATGTGTATATGTGTGTATGTAGTGTATATATGTGTGTGTATATGTATATATGTGTATGTATGTTTATATATGTATACGTGTGTATGGTACTGTATATGTTTGTGCATGTGTACATACACATGAGGGGGGGAAAGGGGGGGGGAAGAAGGGGTCTGAGGCTGAGAGGAAAAGAAGGGGTTTGAGGGTGAGGGGGAGAAGAGAAGGAGCCTGGGGCTGACGTGGGGGGGGTTTGGGGCCATAGGCTGAGGGGAAGAAGGAAAGGCCCTGAGGCTGATGGAGGAAAAGAAGGGGCTGAGGAGGGAAAAGAAGCGGCAGCAGCGACCCCGGTCCTTTCCTTTTCACCCTCTGCCATCCGGAGGGCAGTAGCGGCGAGGGCAGCGTCCCCACGCCTCGTCCGTGGCGGCTGCCATATTTTCTTGTGGCACTTCGGGCCAGGAGGGGGCTTCTGGGGCTCTCCGGGGAGCAGCTCTGAAATGCCCCAGAAAACTACAAAAGAACATGGCGGCGAACAGCTTCTGTCCGGCCGGGGGCTCGACGGAGTCATTCCGTCAGGGAAAGGGTCCGGTCGGAAAGTGATGCTCGGCATTGTTTGGGTGTCAGTTTCCGGCCGACCCTTTTCCTGATTTGGATCGACTCCGTCGGAGCCTTTTCGCTGGACCGAAGCTGTTCGGGCGCCATTTGTTTTTGTAGTTTTCTGGGGTCTTTTCAGTGCTGCTTCCCTCGGAGAGCCCCTGAAGCGACCGATGCTTTGGAGAGCGGCTGCGGGTCTCCTCTGTGAGGCGGCGGAGGAGGCGGGTTGGTCGCCGCCGGTGTGGCGGTGAAGTTGCTGGTGTGTGGGGAGAGAGGGGATGGGATGGGTTGGGGGAGCCAGAGTGCGCAGTGTGTTTGCTCACCCCCTGTCCGGCGTGGTGGGGGTGGTGGGGGGTGGAGTGCGCCTGTGCGATGGCTCTCGCTCTGTTCTGCGCTTGTGGCCAGCGCAGAACGGAGCCAATGGGCGGTTTTGGGGCTGATTTTGGGGGGTTGGAAGGTAGGAAGGTGGGTTTTTTGTGTGATGGCAATACCTTGTGGTTTGTGGGATTGTGTCTCGTTGGATTGGTGTTTCTGGGGGGCGTAGTTTGGCCGTGCATAAAGTCCTTTGCACGACCGTGTCTCCTTTATATATATAGATATTAAAAGAGAGCTGTCATCCTAAGTAGCCTATAGACAGCAAAACCACACAAGGCAGACACACCAAATCAGCCCACATACCCAGAAAACCCCACGAAGTATGTTTACCACCCAAAAAATATATAAAAACGTAAACAACACGACCAAAAATACAAAAAAAACCCAACAATTGGACTAATATGGCTACTCAGCCTCCCTGCGTTTTGTGTGGGCTGATGTTGGCCAATGGGTTTCGCTGGCTGCCGCAGAGGATGCTGGGAAATGTAGTTTTTGTTGTATCATTGGTTGGGGGGCGGTCTGGGTTTGGGGGGGGAAAGTTTCTTTGCTCAAAACCTTCCTTGCCTGAGGCCTATTTTTGTTGCCAAGTTTGGTGTCTCTGCCTTGGAAAGTTTCTCTGTCTCTGTCAGTCGTTCGATGACGGGACCTCCTTTATATAATAGATTATATGAAACACAACAAGTACACCGCAAGCAAGATCACTATGCTGGTTGTTGTATTGGATCACACGTCAGACACTTCCCAAGTTATTATTATTATTTTAAGATAATAATAATAATATATCACCAATACATCACATAGTTCTAGACGCTTGATCCAATACAACCAGCATAGTCATGTACTAATCTTGTGAACTAATTTGCTGTGTACTTATCTTGTTGTGCTTCATATAATAGTATATAATAATGATATTCATATAATAATAATAATAATAATATGATCCCGCACTGAGGGGGAGGTTGGACTGGATGACCTCAGGGGCCCCCTTTCCAACTCCTTATCTATCCCTGTTTCCGCCGCCACGGTCGCCGCCCACCTACCTGGTGCCGCCCAAGCAGTATCTGCGCCAACTGCTTCCCGACTTCAGCAGAACGATGTAGGCAGACGCCCCAAGGGTTATCGATCACGCTGGCTGCCGTGAGCAGCGAAGCCGGCCAGGTGAGGGCCGTGACGATCCCTGGATTGAATGAAATTGTATGATTGGGGGTCTGGCTAGGGCCTATTAAGGTTGGGCAAGGCCGAAGACACCATCCTAAAAATGGAGCCTGAAAACAGCATTATGGAGGCGTTGAAGAAGGAGAAATCCAGAGAACTTTATTTTTTTACTGCTTTGCCTACATATAACTTTAAAACGCCTCTCCTTCGGGGCAAGTTTTTTTCCTTTTTCCAAGTTAGGCTCCACCCCCTTCTCTACCAGCCAATCCTAACTCCCCTCATTTCCCTCCAGGCTGCTCCTTAGATATGCCCCGTTTTGGAAATGAGAATCTTAAAATGGATGCCCCCATGACAAATATTTAAAATGGCTGCCAATTTCCTGGCCTTCTCTACCAGCCAATCCTAACTCCCCTCATTTCCCTCCAGGCTGCTCCTTAGACACGCCCCCTTTTGGAAATGAGAATCTTAAAATGGATGCCCCCTTGACAAATATTTAAAATGGCTGCCGATTTCCTGGCCTTCTCTACCAGTCAATCCTAACTCCACTCATTTCCCTCCAGGCTGCTCCTTAGACACGCCCCCTTTTGGAAATGGGAATCTTAAAATGGATGCCCCCATGACACATATTTAAAATGGCTGCCAATTTCCTGGCCTTCTCTACCAGCCAATCCTAACTCCCCTCATTTCCCTCCAGGCTGCTCCTTAGACATGCCCCCTTTTGGAAATGAGAATCTTAAAATGGATGCCCCCATGACACCTATTTAAAATGGCTGCCAATTTCCTGGCCTTCTCTACCAGCCAATCCTAACTCCACTCATTTCCCTCAGGCTGCTCCTTAGACACGCCCCCTTTTGGAAATGGGAATCTTAAAATGGATGCCCCATGACACCTATTTAAAATGGCTGCCAATTTCCTGGCCTTCTCTACCAGCCAATCCTAACTCCCCTCATTTCCCTCCAGGCTGCTCCTTAGACATGCCCCCTTTTGGAAATGAGAATCTTAAAATGGATGCCCCCATGACACCTATTTAAAATGGCTGCCAATTTCCTGGCCTTCTCTACCAGCCAATCCTAACTCCCCTCATTTCCCTCCAGGCTGCTCCTTAGACACGCCCCCTTTTGGAAATGAGAATCTTAAAATGGATGCCCCCTTGACAAATATTTAAAATGGCTGCCGATTTCCTGGCCTTCTCTACCAGCCAATCCTAACTCCCCTCATTTCCCTCCAGGCTGCTCCTTAGACACGCCCCGTTTTTTGGAAATGGGAATCTTAAAATGGATGCCCCCATGACACCTATTTAAAATGGCTGCCGATTTCCTGGCCTTCTCTACCAGCCAATCCTAACTCCCCTCATTTCCCTCCAGGCTGCGCCTTAGACACGCCCCCCCTTTTGGAAATGGGAATCTTAAAATGGATGCCCCCATGACACCTATTTAAAATGGCTGCCGATTTCCTGGCCTTCTCTACCAGCCAATCCTAACTCCACTCAATTCCGTCCGGCTGCTCCTTAGACACGCCCACTTTTGGAAATGAGAATCTTAAAATGGATGCCCCCTTGACAAATATTTAAAATGGCTGCCGATTTCCTGGCCTTCTCTACCAGCCAATCCTAACTCCACTCATTTCCCTCCAGGCTGCTCCTTAGACACGCCCCCTTTTGGAAATGGGAATCTTAAAATGGATGCCCCCATGACACCTATTTAAAATGGCTGCCGATTTCCTGGCCTTCTCTAACAGCCAATCCTAACTCCCCTCATTTCCCTCAGGCTGCTCCTTAGACACGCCCCTTTTGGAAATGGGAATCTTAAAATGGATGCCCCCATGACAAATATTTAAAATGGCTGCCGATTTCCTGGCCTTCTCTACCAGCCAATCCTAACTCCACTCATTTCCCTCCAGGCTGCTCCTTAGACACGCCCCCTTTTGGAAATGAGAATCTTGAAATGGATGCCCCCTTGACAAATATTTAAAATGGCTGCCGATTTCCTGGGCTTACCAGGTAGGGAATTCATTACATCCTTCTCTACCAGCCAATCCTAACTCCCCTCATTTCCCTCCAGGCTGCTCCTTAGACACGCCCCCTTTTGGAAATGAGAATCTTAAAATGGATGCCCCCTTGACAAATATTTAAAATGGCTGCCGATTTCCTGGCCTTCTCTACCAGCCAATCCTAACTCCCCTGATTTCCCTCCAGGCTGCTCCTTAGACACGCCCCCTTTTGGAAATGGGAATCTTAAAATGGATGCCCCCATGACACCTATATAAAATGGCTGCCGATTTCCTGTCCTTCTCAACCAGTCAATCCTAACTCCACTCATTTCCCTCCAGGCTGCTCCTTAGACACGCCCCCTTTTGGAAATGGGAATCTTAAAATGGATGCCCCCATGACACCTATTTAAAATGGCTGCCGATTTCCTGGCCTTCTCTACCAGCCAATCCTAACTCCCCTCATTTCCCTCCAGGCTGCTCCTTAGACACGCCCCCTTTTGGAAATGGGAATCTTAAAATGGATGCCCCCATGACACCTATTTAAAATGGCTGCCAATTTCCTGGCCTTCTCTACCAGCCAATCCTAACTCCCGAAACACTGACCTATTCAAGGGAGAGATGGAAGTCTGGCTCGCGGAAAGGCTTTCGATATGGTGACCGACCAACACGAAAGGCCTAAAGATGCCAAAAGAGACTCACCGGCCAAAACCGTATACTTCAGGGCTTCCTGCGCCACCATGTTGACCAGGCCGTTCAGCAAGGAGTCCAGGGCATTGCCCAGCTCCATCAGGTACTTGGATTCCCAGGCTAAGCAATACTGCTCTTTGGACTGCAGCAAGGAGCTCCACGGAGCCGTAAAACTCCCTGAAGGTAGAAACATTCGGAAAAGTCAATATCGAACAAGATTATCGGATCAGATATTCGGCGACGAAGTTGCTTCTGGAGACAATTTGCAACTTTCCAGCCATGTCTGCTTCTTAATGACTCCCTTATGGGGTTTCCTTGGCGAGATTAGCTCCAAAGGATATGATTTCTGAGGCTGAGATAGTGTGACTCGCCCAAGGCGCTTCAATTATGAGAAAAGAGTCTGAATGTCTATTTGTACTCATAATACATAGACAGATAACATTTAAAAGTTCTGGTGGTGAACACTAGGTGGCGCTGGTGCTTTGCTTCTACAGTGTTGCTAAAGTTCTGGTGGTGAACACTAGGTGGCGCTGGTGCTTTGCTTCTACAGTGTTGCTCAAGTTCTGGTGGTGAACACTAGGTGGCGCTGGTGCTTTGCTTCTACAGTGTTGCTCAAGTTCTGGTGGTGAACACTAGGTGGCGCTGGTGCTTTGCTTCTACAGTGTTGCTCAAGTTCTGGTGGTGAACACTAGGTGGCGCTGGTGCTTTGCTTCTACAGTGTTGCTCAAGTTCTGGTGGTGAACACTAGGTGGCGCTGGTGCTTTGCTTCTACAGTGTTGCTCAAGTTCTGGTGGTGAACACTAGGTGGCGCTGGTGCTTTGCTTCTACAGTGTTGCTCAAGTTCTGGTGGTGAACACTAGGTGGCGCTGGTGCTTTGCTTCTCCAGTGTTGCTAAAGTTCTGGTGGTGAACACTAGGTGGCGCTGGTGCTTTGCTTCTACAGTGTTGCTCAAGTTCTGGTGGTGAACACTAGGTGGCGCTGGTGCTTTGCTTCTACAGTGTTGCTAAAGTTCTGGTGGTGAACACTAGGTGGCGCTGGTGCTTTGCTTCTACAGTGTTGCTCAAGTTCTGGTGGTGAACACTAGGTGGCGCTGGTGCTTTGCTTCTACAGTGTTGCTCAAGTTCTGGTGGTGAACACTAGGTGGCGCTGGTGCTTTGCTTCTACAGTGTTGCTAAAGTTCTGGTGGTGAACACTAGGTGGCGCTGGTGCTTTGCTTCTACAGTGTTGCTCAAGTTCTGGTGGTGAACACTAGGTGGCGCTGGTGCTTTGCTTCTACAGTGTTGCTCAAGTTCTGGTGGTGAACACTAGGTGGCGCTGGTGCTTTGCTTCTACAGTGTTGCTCAAGTTCTGGTGGTGAACACTAGGTGGCGCTGGTGCTTTGCTTCTACAGTGTTGCTCAAGTTCTGGTGGTGAACACTAGGTGGCGCTGGTGCTTTGCTTCTACAGTGTTGCTAAAGTTCTGGTGGTGAACACTAGGTGGCGCTGGTGCTTTGCTTCTACAGTGTTGCTCAAAGTTCTGGTGGTGAACACTAGGTGGCGCTGGTGCTTTGCTTCTACAGTGTTGCTCAAGTTCTGGTGGTGAACACTAGGTGGCGCTGGTGCTTTGCTTCTACAGTGTTGCTCAAGTTCTGGTGGTGAACACTAGGTGGCGCTGGTGCTTTGCTTCTACAGTGTTGCTCAAGTTCTGGTGGTGAACACTAGGTGGCGCTGGTGCTTTGCTTCTACAGTGTTGCTCAAATTCTGGTGGTGAACACTAGGTGGCGCTGGTGCTTTGCTTCTACAGTGTTGCTAAAGTTCTGGTGTTCTGGTGGTGAACACTAGTGTTGGCTGGTGCTGGTGCTGGTGCTTTGCTTCTACAGTGTTGCTAAAGNTCTGGCAGTGAACACTAGGTGGCGCTGGTGCTTTGCTTCTACAGTGTTGCTCAGGTGTTCTGGTGGTGAAAACTAGGTGGCGCTGGTGCTTTGCTTCTACAGTGTTGCTAAAGTTCTGGTTCTGGTGGTGAACACTAGGTGGCGCTGGTGCTTTGCTTCTACAGTGTTGCTAAAGTTCTGGTGGTGAACACTAGGTGGCGCTGGTGCTTTGCTTCTACAGTGTTGCTAAAGTTCTGGTGGTGAACACTAGGTGGCGCTGGTGCTTTGCTTCTACAGTGTTGCTAAAGTTCTGGTGGTGAACACTAATTGGCGCTGGTGCTTTGCTTCTACAGTGTTGCTAAAGTTCTGGTGGTGAACACTAGGTGGCGCTGGTGCTTTGCTTCTACAGTGTTGCTCAAGTTCTGGTGGTGAACACTAGGTGGCGCTGGTGCTTTGCTTCTACAGTGTTGCTCAAGTTCTGGTGGTGAACACTAGGTGGCGCTGGTGCTTTGCTTCTACAGTGTTGCTAAGTTCTGGTGGTGAACACTAGGTGGCGCTGGTGCTTTGCTTCTACAGTGTTGCTAAAGTTCTGGTGGTGAACACTAGGTGGCGCTGGTGCTTTGCTTCTACAGTGTTGCTAAAGTTCTGGTGGTGAACACTAGGTGGCGCTGGTGCTTTGCTTCTACAGTGTTGCTCAAGTTCTGGTGGTGAACACTAGGTGGCGCTGGTGCTTTGCTTCTACAGTGTTGCTAAAGTTCTGGTGGTGAACACTAGGTGGCGCTGGTGCTTTGCTTCTACAGTGTTGCTAAAGTTCTGGTGGTGAACACTAGGTGGCGCTGGTGCTTTTTGCTTCTACAGTGTTGCTAAAGTTCTGGTGGTGAACACTAGGTGGCGCTGGTGCTTTGCTTCTACAGTGTTGCTAAAGTTCTGGTGGTGAACACTAGGTGGCGCTGGTGCTTTGCTTCTACAGTGTTGCTAAAGTTCTGGTGGTGAACACTAGGTGGCGCTGGTGCTTTGCTTCTACAGTGTTGCTCAAGTTCTGGTGGTGAACACTAGGTGGCGCTGGTGCTTTGCTTCTACAGTGTTGCTCAAGTTCTGGTGGTGAACACTAGGTGGCGCTGGTGCTTTGCTTCTACAGTGTTGCTAAAGTTCTGGTGGTGAACACTAGGTGGCGCTGGTGCTTTGCTTCTACAGTGTTGCTCAAGTTCTGGTGGTGAACACTAGGTGGCGCTGGTGCTTTGCTTCTGCAGTGTTGCTCAAGTTCTGGTGGTGAACACTAGGTGGCGCTGGTGCTTTGCTTCTACAGTGTTGCTCAAGTTCTGGTGGTGAACACTAGGTGGCGCTGGTGCTTTGCTTCTACAGTGTTGCTCAAGTTCTGGTGGTGAACACTAGGTGGCGCTGGTGCTTTGCTTCTACAGTGTTGCTCAAGTTCTGGTGGTGAACACTAGGTGGCGCTGGTGCTTTGCTTCTACAGTGTTGCTCAAGTTCTGGTGGTGAACACTAGGTGGCGCTGGTGCTTTGCTTCTACAGTGTAGCTAAAAGGAGGAGAGGCCCACTGTCTTTTGCGAAGCCGGGGCCTCGATTGGTGCCACGGCCCGGACTCCGGAGGCCTCCGCGGCAGCAATCAAGGCCCCGGCTTTGGCGAAGACAACGGAAGTAATGAAAGAAGGAGGGGGGGGGCAGGTAAGAGAGGAGGGAGGGAAAGAAGGAAGGGAAGAAAGAAGGAAAGAGATACCCAAGGAAGGAAAAAGAGACAGCAGAAAGGACACAAAAATGAAAGGCATGAAAGAGGTAAAGAAGGAAGGAAGGAAGGCAAATAGACAGGAAGGAAGAAAAGAAGAAAGGAGGGAGGGAAAAGGCGAAGGAATGAAAGAGGAAAGGGGGGAGAAAGGTAAGAGAGGAGAGGGAAGGAAGGAAGGAAAGAAAAAGGTACCACAGGAAGGAAGAAGAGACTATTAGGTAATAAAAGGCTATAAAGGAGGGTGAAGCTGGTGAGGGGAGGAGAAAAATAAAGGAAATAAAGGGAGGAAGGGAACTGAGGGAGGGAAAGAAAGGGAAGGAGGAGTGATAGAGAAAAGGAAAGAATAGGGGGAAAGAAGGGAAAGAAAAGACGGAAGGAAGGAGGACAGAGAGAAGGAAAGAGCTGAAGGATGAGGGAGACAGGGGGGAAAGGCAAGAAGGGAGGTTGCTGTTGTTCTTTGCCACAGCAGCGCATGGCCGGGTACAGCTAGTATAATATATATAGTGTATACATATAATATTGATAATCTATATATATAAAGGAAGAGCCGTCATGTGAAGACTACCTCAAACAGAGAAACCTTACAACGCAGAAACACAAAACTTGCCAACAGAAATAGGCCTCAAGCAAGGTACGTTTGTAGCAAAGAAACTTTCCCACCCAAAACCTAAAAGGCCCCCAAAACAACGAGTAAAAATAAAACTACATTTCCCAGCATCCTCCGGGGCTGCCAAAGACTCTCCCAGCCTCTACATTCTGACAACATGATTGGCTGCCAATAAGAGCGGATTTGCATAACTGCTGTACTGGCCAGCCAACATGAACATTCCGACCCATAACAAACTGTCAGACTCCTAAATAGGGCACAGCAACGCGTGCCGGGTACAGCTATTAATTTCATAATGTAGTACAATATAATAATAAAATATAAGAATTACATTTTATATTACATGTAATATTACTAATAATATTACGGCATAGTGGTATAGTACAGTATAGTAATACATAATACTAATATTGTGCTGTACTAATAATATAATATATTGTATACACATATAATATTGATAATAATATTATAATGTAATACAATATAATAGTAATAATACAATATAATAATTATATGTTTCATATTACATGTACTATTACTAATAATATTACGGCATACTGGCATAGTACAATATGGGAACGTACGTAACTAATAATATATTATTAGTAACTAATACTTACTAATTACTAATACTAATTACTAATACTAACTAATTACTAATACTTACTAATACTTACTTATTAGTTACTAATACTTACTAATTACTAATACTAATATGATTAGTAACTAATACTTACTAATTACTAATTACTAATACTTACTAATACTTACTAATACTAATTACTAATACTTACTAATTACTAATACTTACTTATTAGTTACTAATACTTACTAATTACTAATACTAATATGATTAGTAACTAATACTTATTACTAATTACTAATACTAATTACTAATACTTACTAATACTTACTAATACTAATTACTAATACTTACTAATTACTAATATTTACTAATTACTAATACTTACTTATTATTTACTAATACTTACTAATTACTAATACTTACTCATTGCTAATACTAATTACTAATACTTACTAATACTAATTATTAATACTTACTAATTACTAATACTTACTTATTAGCTACTAATACTTACTAACTCCTAATACTTACTAATTACTACTACTAATTACTACTACTTATTAGTTACTAATAAATATTATTGAAAAGTCTAATAATATAATATATTGTATTAACATATAACCTGAAAGCCGATGTGAGTCCCCTTTGGGGTGAGAAGGGCGGCATATAAAGGTCATTAATTAATTAATAAATATTTCAGAGTCTAGCTTCTCAAGGGAAAGATATGCCATCGATTGAAAAGATCTGACCGTATTTTCCGGTGGAAAGCCAGCCGGTGATGGCAATGCAGACGTGGAGCTGCCTGCCTTCCGTCAAGGGGAGGAACTCGAACTCCTCAATGGCCCCCACTCGTTTCTTCATCTTGTACCCTAAATGTCATTGGGAACCACGAGAGTTAAAGCCGTATCCGACTGCATTCATTCAACAGTGGGAGGGGGGGGGGGAGTCCAGGCACGGCCTTACCGGTGAGTCCGGCTCCAGCGGCTCCAAAGAGCGAGGCCATGACAGCGATCCCGGCCACCGAACCCAAGGCCGCGGCGCCTGCGCTTCCAATGACGGTGGCTGCCCCGGCGGCTACTAGAGGGGCAGCCAGGCCCCCCGTCAGACCTCGGAAAAGACATTTCAGAACGGTTTAAATTACAGCACGTATGTCATGAACCTCTTTACCTGGAAGCCTGAAAAGCTAAGCCCAAAAACCTCGGCAGCCATTTTAGTTAGGATGTAATGGTGGCATCCATTCTGAGTTTCTCATTTCCAATAGGGGGCGCGGCTAAGTGTGGCCTGGAGGGAAATGAGGGGAGTAGGATTGGCTGGTAGAGAAGGGGGCGGAGTCTAACTTGGAAAAAGGAAAAAAAATATGCCCTGAAAGAGAAATATTTTTAAATCTGACAGCAGTTGGTGGCTGGGTGTCAGGGAAGTCGGTTGTGGGCGTCAGAATAAGTATGGTTGGTGAGTGTTAGTAAGAAGTGGCCTAAAATTGGTCAGGAAGCTAGCAGGGTCAGCTAGTGAGGAGACTCTACAACAGGGGTGCCCATTAGGTCGATGGCGATCGATCAGTCGATCGTGAATGCCAAGCTGGTCGATGGCGTAGCCTGGAGGAGGGAGGAAGCAGGGAGGAGAAGTAAGGAGGCTGGCAGCGATGAGGGCGGCCAGGAAGCGCTGCAGGGCGTCATCGCCCAGGCAGGGGCTTCACAGGAGAATGGGCCTCGCAGCGTGCAGCCTCCCTTCCTCACTGCGTAGCAGGCTCAATCTCCCCGCCTCCCCCCTCGCTGTCGCCGTGGTGAGCGGGCCAGAGGAGTGTTCTGCAGCCGGAGGCTCTGCCTCCGCCTGCAAAAAGGGCGAAGGGACTGGACCCGGCAAGCAGCCCCACGGCAGCAGCCAGGCCATCCAGGGGCTTTCTCCGCTCGCTTCACGTCCCCTCCGTGTTCCCCTTGTGCCTGACATAGATGTGGGCGAAACATCAGGAGATAATGCTTACGGAACATGGCCAGGCAGCCTGGAAAACTGTCAGTGCTAAGATGTATGACAGAGATGAGTTTAAAATGCTTTCTGTAAAAGGTGTCTATTTTCTGAGCTGTGTTTTTGGTTAGGTAATTACAGGGTTTACTTGGGAAGAAAAGCTTATGTCTGTGACGAAAGCAAAAGGTCCCAGATGTTTTGACCTCTGGAATGTAAACCTTTGAAGATAAGAACGTTCTGCTAGTTCGCCATGATTTATGCTGTGTGAGCCGTGCGCTGGAAAGCTCCGGCAGTATGTTTTGTTTTATTAACTAATAAAAGGACTATTTATAGTTCCAACATGGCTCTGCTGATGAATTTATCATTGACAAAAACTCTCAGCAATTCAAACATAGTAATAATAATAATAATAACTTACAGAACCCTAATAATAATAATAATAATAGAATTGCATGAGGGACCTTGCAAATTCTTAAGAGAGACCAGATGCATGCTTCTCTATCAGCACCAATAGGGAGGCCAGACTCACCAATTACGGTCCCGCCTCCAACTGTTGCCAAACCAATCAGGAGGTAGCGTTTCAGCCTCTTCCTCTTTTCTTTTTTCTTTCTCGATGCCTCGGCCGTTCTGAGAGGGTATTTGTTGTTATTAGTAGTATTGTTGTTATTATTATGAGAGTTTTTTTCCCCTAAGCTGGCAAAGATGACCACCAACTAAAGTAGAAAGCCCGCTGCACTATTCCTCCCTCAGCAAGAAGAATACGATCTCTTTGCTCTGCCCCCCAGCAAGGAGAATATAATATTTCAAAACAAGGCACGGGGAAACACTAAAATGGGCCAGACTCATAAGCAGAAATCACCTATGCAATTTCTTAAAGTAATTTGCTCTACTCACCCTCAATATATCAATTCCCATTTGTTTGGCAGCATGTACAGTGAAAAAAAAGCAAATTTTAAAAACATTTCCAGCAAATATTGGGAGCAAAATACGGATCGGATAAACAGACAGTGTACAAGGAATCCATAGGGATCATACAAGGGCCACAGTTATAGGATCTGTTATCCAGAAAGCGCACGATTCTGCGCCTGTTTTGCACGGGTTTCACATTCGTGAAAACATAAACATCTATTCTCCACTTACTCCGATTCCTCCTCCTTTTCTTCATTCAGACATTCGAGGAGACATTCCTCGCAGGCCTCCATTTCCACTAAAGGGATCTTTAAAAGCCAAGTGATGTGCGAAAGGAGGACCCGGGTTCGGGCATCATAGTGACCTGAGACACAAAGGTTTTCATTACTATTATTATTGTTGTTGTTGTTCTTAAAGGAAAGGCCTACAGAGGAGCTGATATAACTGAAACAGGAATACAAAACAAGAACATGGAAAGAAAACTCCCAGGATACTTAAATCCAAGAGCAAGGCTTGAAACCTGAACCAGAGAACTCAGGCCTAGCTGCTAACTTGAACACCATGTGGCCTGAACTGAACTCACTGTCCGTTAGCTCTTAATAAACAGACATGAAATCATTATGTCTGCCACGGAATTTCTGCCTCCCACAAAGCCATGTAGATCGAAGAAGCTGGCTATCTGCTCTAATCTTCAAGCGTGCTTCCTTGCATAGGTCTGTATCACCGAGCGCTTTCCCGTGAGAGTTCCCTGTCAATTCGTCGTCACTCGACCCCTTATCTAGGGAGGATGATTCCAACTCCTGTGACTGACCTTGAGGCTCTGAAGCTTAAACCCTTAGAACCCATTAAAACCTATTATTTTTATTATTTATTTATTTGTTAGATTTATTGGCCGCCACTCCCAGCCGGCTCGGGGCGGCTTACATCAAGCATCATAATAAACAACAATAAAACCACAAGGATATAACAATTCCTAAGAGATAACACAAATCCTAGGGCAGTCTTTTTCAACCAGTGTGCCTAGGCACACTCCTGTGCCTTTGCAGAGCTCCAGCTGTGCCTCCAGAAAAGCGTTTTGCCCCCCTTCCTTCCCCCCTCCTTTTGCCGCCACTATTATTTTGTCCTCCTCCATGGGAGAAAAAATCTTCCCTTACCACGTTGGTATTAGGCTCTGTCCGCAGACGCCCCCTGCTGCGAGGGAAAAGCGTTATACAGCATGCAAAGGAGGAGAGGAGCCCAATGCCCGGCTCCAAAATGACGCCGCGTCATTTTGGAACCGCCTACTGGGCTCCTCTCCCCAAACAGATGGCAGCATGCAAAGGAGCAGAGGAGCCCAATGGGCAGCTCCAAAATGGCACCGCGTCATTTTGGAGCCGCCCACTTGTGGATAACTTTTGGAACCGCCCACTTGCGCTCCTCTCCTCCTTCGCATGCTGCCCTCTGTTTGTGGATAACTCCTATATATTGAACTTCTATATATTGCAGATTATCCAGTACAGAGCCTAATCCAACGCGGTAAGGGAAGATTTTTCCTTTTTCTCCCATGGAGGTGCCAACATCATGTGGGTGCCAAACTGTACTCCGTGTGTTTCAAATTCACTATATTGACACAATTAACTTTATAAAACTTTTGTAATTGTGCATATTGCTAGTTTCACTATATTATTATTTTGCCTACTCTTTGTCCCCTGCATATGCAGCCTGGTGTGAAAAAGAGGTGCCGAAAAGCCATAAAACATTTTGTGTCATTTTGGTTGGTGGTGTGCCCCAGGATTTTGTAAATGTAAAAAATGTGCCTCGGCTCAAAAAAGGTTGGGAAACACTGTCCTAGGGAATAGCACATTACAACTCAAAGGCCTGCCAGAATAGGGCCGACTTGCAGGCCTTTCGAAAAGCCAACAAATTACGCAAGGCCCGAACCTCCAGGGGTCGTGCGTTCCAGAGAACTGGGGCAATGATGGAGAACGCCCTTCTTCATGTTGAAGTTAGGTGGTATTGTTTGACATTGGGCACGGCTAGAAGGTTCCACTCTTCGGATCTAAGTGTTCTCGTGGGACGGTATGGGGTTAGGCGCTCCCTCAGGTACGCTGGCCCCAGACCATACAAGGCCCTGAAAGTCAAGACTAGCACTTTGAAGGTGATCCGGAACTCAATAGGAAGCCAGTGCAGTTCCTGCAGAATTGGTGCCATGTGGCAGCTCGCAGGAACTCCTGCGAGCAACCGTGCTGTGGCATTCTGCACCAGCTTGGATTTTTGGGTCACCGACAGAGGCAGGCCAATGTAGAGAGCATGGCTCCAAGGCAGAGGTGGAAATTATCGGGTATGGTTTCGCGCCTGCCCTCCATCCCCAGAATGAGCTGGGTGTCATAAGCGTACTGATGACATTCCAGCCCAAAGCTACGCACCAGCTGGGCAAGTGGTCGCATAGAGATGTTGAACAATAGAGGGGAGAGTATGGCCCCCTGAGGAACCCCACAATTTAAGGGGGAGCTCTCAGAGACCACTTCGTCCCTCCTCACTCGCTGTGACCGGTTCCGGAGGAAGGAGGACAGCCAATTCAAGGCTGTCCCCCTCACCCCGGCCCCGGCAAGACGGTGAGTCAAAAGATCATAATCGACAGTGTCAAACGCTGCTGTGAGGTCCAATAACACAAGCAGCGCCGATCCGCCTTGGTCCAGCTGGCAATGCAGCTGATCTGTGATGGAGACCAGGACCGTCTCCGTCCCATATTCATATTGTTATTATTTATTAATATAACTTACCATCCTTCAAGGAAAAGGAGACAAGGTCCTAGAACGAAAAGAGACATTTAGAAGAAGACCATTAAGTGTGTTTCCATGAAAAGGATCTTTTCTAAGCTTTGTTAGCTCCCTTTGTTAGTGCTGGATTCGAATCCTATCTTAATGGAGTCAAAGGCCACAGAGATGCCTCACCTGCGTGATGACCCCAGGGCTCTCCTTCACAAGGGGCTCCTTCAAAAGGATCTGGGCAAAGGTCTCCGTCCCTTCGGCCCCCAAACCGCCAGCAAAGGCCAACATGGCAGGCAACACGGCCTCCGAGAGGTCCAGCCATTGCACCAGGCTTTCGATCACTCCCGTCCTGTAAGAGCTTCGGGAAGAGGGGAGAACGTATTGGAGGAAACCACATCGTCTCCTCCTCCTGCCTTCAAACTATTACCGTGATTCCCCAAAAGTAAGACAGTGTCTTACTTTCTTTTTACCCCCAAAAGCCCCACTACGTCTTACTTTCGGGGTATGTCTTACATTGGGTGACAGTAAGCCGTACCCCGAAAGTAAGCCGTACCCCGGCCGCGCCCGCGTCTCGGTCCCGCCTCCTCCCTCCGCCGCCCGCTGGCCCCCACGGGCCGGCCGTAGCCGCCTCCCAAAGAACAGCCGTTTCTGCGCCTCGCCAGGCGCTCAGGACCTAGTGCCCATGCGCGGACATTCGCGCATGCGCAGAAACGTCCATGCTTTGGGAGTCCCAAGCACGGACGTTTCTGCGCATGCGCGAATGTCCGCGCATGGGCACTAGGTCCTGAGTGCGCCTGGCGCATGCGCAGAAATCGCTGTTCTTTGGGAGGCATGCCGCGGCCGGCCCATGGGGCCGGCTGTGCGGCGGCGGAGGAGGAGGCGGGACCGAGTGACGTGGCGGCCGGGGGTACGGCTTACTGAGTACGGCTTATATTAGCCGACCCTCTGACACCCCCGATACGTCTTACAATCGGGGGTGTCTTACTATCGGGGAAACACGGTATTATCATTATGTTGATGTATACTCCGGGTTTCCACAAGGAGAACATCCTATGCCAGTGTTTCCCAACCGCAGTTCCGCAGCACACTAGTGTGCCGTGAGCGATCATCACCTAGTGTGCCGCGGGAAAACTTCTCTTCCCCCCTCTCTTCCCCCTCCTGCCGAACTCCTCCTGCTGCTTACCGGGGGGGGGGGGGAGGAAGGGCAGGGCGGAAATAGGCCGCTTCCGCTAACGGTAATTTTAGAAAAAGAGATGAGTGGGAGGGGCACAGGCGGACAGTGCGAGGCCCTTCAGCAGCCAACCAGCGAGCAGAAGAGAGAGCATGCACGTCCCCCTCCTTCCTTCCCTCCCTCCCCCGCGCCCCATTCCTGGATGGGCGGGGCGGCCTTCCCCATGCAGGTCAGGTCCGCCTCGAAGCAGAGCACTCTCTCACTAGGTCATTTGTTCATCATGGCGAAAGAGAAGGAGGCGGCCATGCGCGGACACGGCGCGATGCCCCTGCCCAAGGAAGGGAGGAAGGAGGCGTGCTCACGCAGACAAGCCCATGCCTCCGAGGGAGTAGAAGGCAGGCTTCTCGAGGGTTATTCGAGTTATTTATATAGGCAAGTCAAAGGGTTAGCAAAGCAGTGCCCTCCCCTCAGGTTTGCCATTGCACGGTTCTATTTATTCAAGTAAAAACAATAACAAAACAATGTGTTGTCGAAGGCTTTCATGGGTTGCTGAAGCACTCTCTCCTGACATTGCGCCCACATCTATGGTTGGCATCTTCAGGAGTTGTGAGGGCTGTTGGAAAATAGACAAGTGGGGCAACCAAAGTGATCCAAGGTTGGGAAGCCCAGCCTGATGAGGCTTGTATAACTATGTGACAGGGTATCAAAAGGAAGAGGGAGCAGGCTTGTTTTCGGCTGGCCTTGAAACTAGGAAGAGTAGGCAGGAAAGGAGATTCCACCTGAACATCAGAAAGAACTTCCTGACTGAGAGAGCTGTTCAGCAGTGGAACTCTCTGCCTCAGAGTGTGCTTCCTTCTGGCTGCTCTCTTTCCAGCCGGCTTCCCTGAGGACCGGGTACGTTTTCCCTGAGGACCGGGTGATTAAAAACTAAACACACAGAGAGACTGACAGCTGTTGAGCAAGACCTTCGTGTGTGTCTTTCTGCCATTCCTGCCAGGATACCTATGTTGTGTTCATCGAAACAGGCCCAGGTTTCACACGGAGTGTATAAAGACATTTAAAAACGTTTTAACTATATGCATTACTGTGTTCGAGTGTCATTTTGTTTGTCTTCCTGCCACTCCTGCCAGGATATCTATGTTGTGTTCATCGAAACAGGCCCAGGTTTCACACTGAGGGTATAAATACATTCAAAAACATATTAACTACATGTATTACTGTGTTAGAGTGTCATTTTGTGTGTCTTTCTGCCATGCCTGCCCAGGATATCTATGTTGTGTTCATCGAAACAGGCCCAGGTTTCACACTGAGGATATATATATACGTTCAAAAACATATTAACTACATGTATTACTGTGTTAGAGTGTCATTTTGTGTGTCTTTCTGCCATGCCTGCCCAGGATATCTATGTTGTGTTCATCGAAACAGGCCCAGGTTTCACACTGAGGGTATAAATACGTTCAAAAACATATTAACTACATGTATTACTGTGTTAGAGTGTCATTTTGTGTGTCTTTCTGCCACTCCTGCCAGGATATCTATGTTGTGTTCATCGAAACAGGCCCAGGTTTCACACTGAGGGTATAAATACGTTCAAAAACATATTAACTATATGTATGACTGTGTTAGAGTGTCATTTTGTGTCATTTTGGTTGGTGGTGTGCCCCAGGATTTTGTAAATGTAAAAAGTGTGCCGCGGCTCCAAAAAGCTTGGGAAACACTGTCCTATGCAGTTTCCCTTTCTCGCCATATTTTTAAAAATTCAGTGCCATCTCTTCCCTTTGCTTTCTAACAGACCCGTATTTCAAAATTACCATAAGTCAAATATAGACTTCCCTTGCCTTTAGATACATCTACAGCATAACCATGAACCATACGGCCAATCTCTGGTTCACTTTGGCGATAGATCTAAATGATAGCCATAGGTCATAATTCCAATCCCGGGTCCCTTTGGCGGAGAGCTCTAAATTATGGCCATAGGCCATGCTTCCAATCCTTGGTGCTCTTTGTTGCGAGAGCTAAATTATAGCCGTGGACTATAATTTCACTTTGTTGACAGACCTAAATTACATCCAAAGTGACTAACAAGATAGGTTCTGTACGTTTGTTCCTAAATTGAATTTGTTTGTAAGTTGAAACAGGAACATGTTGTAAATGTAATTCCAGCCATATTATATATACACACACATACATACATATACACACACACACACATACACACACACACACACATATAGGCCCTAGCCAGACCCCCATGCATACAATTCCATTCAATCCACTTATTACAAGTATAGCCATCGATCGTCATTTCGAACCCTGCTCTGCTTTGTGGACAGATCCAATTCCCGGCCGGGGGATTCTGGGAGTTAAGAGTCCTCAGAAATGGGACATTCATATTAAGCTCACCTTTCCTGTTCCTCTGGAAACAAGGCGGCCGAGGATACTGCGCATAGAGCTGCATAAGCGAACTTCCCCTGGTCGCCCAACCGCCGGCCGACCAGTTCGGACACTTCCTCCTTTTCCGGCTGCTCCGTCCGGCTCCTCCAGGGCCGCCAAGAGCGCGGGTGATGAGCGGCCATTTTCACCCTCCTCGACAAAAGAGAGAAAGCATCCTCAACCCGGTCTGTCTTGACATCGAATCCAACCCCAAGTCTGTGTGGGTATAACACTTCGAAAGGGGTTGTTTCCTGTTATAGACACCACCAACCTCTTCGGAAAGGAAAGGCGCTCATTTCCCGGCCAGAACCAGACATATTACATTCCCCTCAATGGCACGTTTTCAGGGCTAGATCTTGCCATGTAAACAGAGCATTCGGTCCACAAACAAAAGGAGCCCAAAGTTGCTGTGAATAAGAATATTGTTTTATATTTTATTTTCCCAATTATGATTATTATTATTATTATTGCTCTTAATAAGAATATTGTTGTATATTTTATATTCCCAATTATTATTGTTATGCCATAGATGCAGGCGAAACGTCTGGAGAGAATGCTTCTGGAACATGGCCACACAGTCCGAAAAATGTACAGCAACCTATTGTTGTGATTATGTTAATAATATTATTGTTGTATATTTTATTTTCCCAATTAATATTATTAATAATAATAATTTTGTTTTATATTTGATTTTACCAATTATACATTATATATATCTAATTATTTCAAATATAAAACATAAAATAGTAATTTTGTTGTATATTTTATTTTACCAATTATATATATGCAATATTTCTAATATATAATATAATATTTCTAATATAAAATAATTATAATTATGTTGTGTATTTCATTCTCCAAATTATTATTAATAATAATAATTTTGTTTTATATTTTATTTTACCAGTTACATATATATACTAGCTTGGGGACCCGGCGCTGCCTGGGTTATTTGAGAAAAGCATTGTTTATCTGTGCTCCAAGTTTAGTCTAGATAAATGTCAGATGGGTTCAGTGGATGTGGGTGAACTACAACTTCCATATCAGAGTCCAGTAGTCCATTCTCCTCCAAACTGCACCAGGATGTAGAGTGGGTCACGGGTACTCTGTGTGCCAAGTTTGGCCCTGGTCTCTGATTTGTAGGGGCTGCAATGTTCTGTGGGGAATGAATCGGGTGAAGGTACTGCAAATCCCATCAGTTGTGGGCCATCCTGCTGTGACCCGCAGCAGGTTTGTAAAGTGGGCCATTGGGCCTCTGTGTGCCAAGTTTGGTCCTGATTCGTCATTGGTGTGGGCCATAGTGCTCTAAGGAAGTGAATTAAAGTACTGCAAGCCCCATCATCCATGGTCCATCCTCCCTCAAACTGCCCCAGGACGTAGGGTGCATCTGGGGGGGGGGGGTGTCTGTGTGCCAAGTTTGGCCTTGTTCTGTCATTGTTGGGGGCCTAGTCAGGAAAACCAAGTTGAGGAAGCCTTGCTGTCAATTCAGGCCCTACACAATATCCCATGAGCTGAGGCCTAGTCCGGAAAAACAAGTTGAGGAAGCCTTGCTGTCAATTCAGGCCTTACACAACATAACATGAGCTGAGGCCTAGTCCGGAACAACAAGTTGAGGAAGCCTTGCTGTCAATTCAGGCCTTACACAACATAACATGAGCTGAGGCCTAGTCCGGAACAACAAGTTGAGGAAGCCTTGCTGTCAATTCAGGCCCTAAACAATATCCCATGAGCTGAGGCCTAGTCAGGAAAGTCAAGTTGAGGAAGCCTTACTGTCAATTCAGGCCCTAAACAATATCCCATGAGCTGAGGCCTAGTCAGGAAAACCAAGTTGAGGAAGCCTTACTGTCAATTCAGGCCCTAAACAATATCCCATGAGCTGAGGCCTAGTCAGGAAAATCAAGTTGAGGAAGCCTTGCTGTCAATTCAGGCCCTAAACAATATCCCATGAGCTGAGGCCTAGTCAGGAAAATCAAGTTGAGGAAGCCTTGCTGTCAATTCAGGCCCTAAACGATATCCCATGAGCTGAGGCCTAGTCAGGAAAACCAAGTTGAGGAAGCCTTGCTGTCAATTCAGGCCCTAAACCATATCCCATGAGCTGAGGCCTAGTCAGGAAAACCAAGTTGAGGAAGCCTTGCTGTCAATTCAGGCCCTAAACCATATCCCATGAGCTGAGGCCTAGTCAGGAAAACCAAGTTGAGGAAGCCTTGCTGTCAATTCAGGCCCTAAACCATATCCCATGAGCTGAGGCCTAGTCAGGAAAACCAAGTTGAGGAAGCCTTGCTGTCAATTCAGGCCCTAAACCATATCCCATGAGCTGAGGCCTAGTCAGGAAAACCAAGTTGAGGAAGCCTTGCTGTCAATTCAGGCCCTAAACCATATCCCATGAGCTGAGGCCTAGTCAGGAAAACCAAGTTGAGGAAGCCTTGCTGTCAATTCAGGCCCTAAACGATATCCCATGAGCTGAGGCCTAGTCAGGAAAGTCAAGTTGAGGAAGCCTTGCTGTCAATTCAGGCCCTAAACGATATCCCATGAGCTGAGGCCTAGTCAGGAAAACCAAGTTGAGGAAGCCTTGCTGTCAATTCAGGCCCTAAACCATATCCCATGAGCTGAGGCCTAGTCAGGAAAACCAAGTTGAGGAAGCCTTGCTGTCAATTCAGGCCCTAAACGATATCCCATGAGCTGAGGCCTAGTCAGGAAAACCAAGTTGAGGAAGCCTTGCTGTCAATTCAGGCCCTAAACGATATCCCATGAGCTGAGGCCTAGTCAGGAAAGTCAAGTTGAGGAAGCCTTGCTGTCAATTCAGGCCCTAAACAATATCCCATGAGCTGAGGCCTAGTCAGGAAAACCAAGTTGAGGAAGCCTTGCTGTCAATTGTGGGCCTGGTGTGTGATTTATAGGGGCTACAGTGTTGTTTGGGAAGTGAATCAGGTGAAGGTACTGCAAATCCCATCATTCGTGGCCAATCCTGCCCTAAACCACACCAGGTTGTGAAGTGGGCCATTGGGCCCCTGTGTGCCAAGTGTGGTCCTGATCCGTCATTGCTGTGGGCCGCAGTGGCTGACTGCCTGAGCCCTTTCCTTTTCCCTCTGCGTCACCTTGGAATGTTGGAATGTAGATGGCCAATCGGAGTCCTTTAGGCAAATTCCATTTCAGTGGCAACCAATCCCCTCTGTCTGGTGCCTTTGAATGTCGGAGTTCTGAGGCAGAGCCCTTTATGCAAATAATACCACAGTGGCAACCAATCAAAACGCTGGCACATATTCCTCCCTCCGCACCGCCGCCCGCAAACACTGACTTTTATTATATACATAGATATTTCTAATATAATATATATATAATATTGAATTTCTAATATTTCTAATATATAATAATGATAATAATTTTGTATTATTTTTTCCAATTTAAAACCTGACCTTTCCAACGAAGGAGATTCCCACATTATCTATTACACGTGTATTTATGATTCCTTATTACTTATTACTTATTCTGGCCTCTCAGTTTTTCAAACAACGTGAAAACGTGCCCACCTTCCCTTCAGCCTGGCCGGCCTTCAGGGCTCACGCGAGTCTCAGGCTCCAAAAAGCCGACTAGGCCTCCCCTGAGGTATTTCCCATTCTCGAAAGTGAGTTGCGCCTGAACGTGGCGTAGGCGCCTCGAGGAAGAGCCCAGGCTACGCAACGTCCGTAAGCGTAGTGCGCACCCCAGCGCCAGCGCCAGGCTTCGAGGAAGCCGCGTACGCCGCTACTGAGATACTCCTATTCTCGAAAGTGAATAGAAGAAGCCCAGGCCACGCAAAGTGCGTAGAGGGCTTCAAGGCGCATGCGCACGCAAGCGCCAGGCTTCTTGGAAGCCGCGTACGCCGCTACTGAGGTACTCCTATTCTCGAAAGTGACTTGCGCCTCGAGGAGAAGGCCAGGCCACGCAAAGGGCGTAGAGGGCTTCAAGGCGCATGCGCACGCAAAGCAGCAGGTTTCTCGGACTCCTGAAGTACTCCTATTCTCGAAGGTGACTTGCGCCAGGCCACGCAAAGGGCGTAGAGGGCTTCAAAAGCGCATGCGCACGGAAGCCCCAGGCTTCGAGGAAGCCGCGTACGCCGCTACTGAGGTACTCCTATTCTCGAAGGTAAATTGCGCCTCGAGGAGAAGGCCAGGCCACGCAAAGGGCGTAGAGGGCTTCAAGCCGCATGCGCACGCAAGCGCCAGGCTTCGCCAAGCAGCGTAGGCGTCTCCTGCGCTATTCTCGAAAGTGAGTTAGGAGCAGAGGTTGGCGCAGCCGCCGTGAAGAGAAGGCCGGGCTACGCAAACTGCGGAGCCAAAAGGGAAAGGCTTGGGAGCTTTGGGTTTCCCTTTCGTTTTGGTCATCTAGAGATAGAAGGGACCCCCAAAGGTCATCCAATCCAATGGTGGAGATAGCCTAGTCCAATCCCAGAAGTGGGAAGGGACCCCAAAGGTCATCTAGTGTTCCATGGCATGAGAGGGAAACAACCAAGGGCCCCTTGTGTTCCAAGTTAATCTGTCCTGCAGCAGGGAGTTCCGCAGTTCCCTGGATGCCCCATTGGGCCAGCATCGCTGGGAGTGTGGCTACAACAGCAGCAGCTTCAACAAGCAATCTTCCTTTACTTTGCTTTCTTCCCCCGACCCGAACATTGTAACCAATCCCCCAATAAAGTATCATTTAATTGTAACGTTCCCCTCTCTATCGTGATACGTTGTGACCTTTACTGTCTCGAAGCATGGATTTCCTTTCCCGGGCCGCAGATAGCTACCAGCTTTGCCCAGGATGCCGAAACTGCGTCCCTCTGAACCGCGGATACGGAAACCCATCAGGGCCCCGTATCCGCGGGTCAACGAATCGCTTCCATTTTGATGCCATTTTTTTCCTAGACCAGTGTTTTTCAACCTTTTTCAAGTCGTGGCACACTTTTTACCTTTACAAAATCCTGGGGCACACCACCAACCAAAACGACACAAAATGACACTCTAACACAGTCATACATATAGTCAATATGTTTCTAAATGTATTTATACACTCCGTGTGAAACCTGGGCCTGTTTCGATGAACACGACATAGATGTCCTGGCAGGAATGGTGGGGAAAGCCGGCTGGAAAGAAAGCAGCCAGACGGAAGCACATTCTGAGGCAGAGAGTTCCCCTGCTGAACAGATCTCACAGTCAGGAAGTTTTTCCTAATGTTCGCCCTCCCACACAGACATGCTTCCCTGTGATGTTTGCTTTTCGGCCTGCGCCATTGCGCTCTCTCTCTCTCTCTGTGTATATATATATATATGTACTAGCTTAACCCGGCACGCGTTGCTGTGCCCTATGTAGGAGATGTTGAAAAGTATGTAAGGGTATGTTATGATGTGTGTGTTGTGTGTGTGTATATATGTGTTTGGTTGTGTGTATGTATGGCTGTATGTGTGTTTAATTGTTGTGTGTGTGTTTTTATTTGTGTCTGTGTATATTTGGGGGTGTTTGTGTGTGTGTGGGTGAATGTATGGGTTTGTGTATATATGTGTTTGTGGTTTTGTGTGTGTATATATTTGTATGTGTGTGTATATATACTATTGGTGTCTATGTATGTGTTTATTTGTGTTGGTTTGTGTTTTTTTGTGCAGTAGTGGGGGTTTTTGGTTTTGTTTTTTGTCGGCTTGCCTGTGGCTTCGTTGTCCGTCTGTTCTGGTTCCTGATGGCCGCCTTCTCGCTCTCCTCCGGTGCCTCTCTGCCGTTCCCAGAAGAGGAGGGGAAGGGAGAGAGACCGTGCGGGCACCTTTCGCAGGAGGAGGTGGAGGACGTGGTCCCGACCAGAGCACCGTTCTCCACCGCAGCCCTATACCCTGCGAAGGTCGCTCTTGCCCACCCTGTGGCAGGGAAGTGGCGAAGGGAGCGATGGCGGCGCGTCATGGCGTTCTTCCGGCCCCTGTGCGCTCTCCTCTGCCGCCTCCGTGCTGCTCCCTGAAGAGGAGGACGAAAGGGACCCCCGCACGATCTCTCTTCCGCTTCCAGAAGAAAAGGGCGAAGGGAGAGCGATCGCGCGGGGGTCCCTTTCGTCCTCCTCTTCAGGGCGGCAGAGGAGAGCGCACAGGGGCCGGAAGAACGGCCATGGCGCCGCCGCCATCGCTCCCCCTTCGCCACTTCCCTGCCACAGGGTGGGCCGAACAGCGACCTTCACAGGGAGGAGGGCTGCGTTGGAGAACGTTGCTGTGGTCGGGCGCACGTCCTCGGCTCCTCCTGCGAAAGTGGCTCACGGTCCTCTCTCCCTTCCCCTCCTCTGCTGGGAGCGGAAGAGAGGCAGCGGAGGAGAGCGAGAAGGCTACGAACTGTCTGTGAGTGTTTTAGGTATGTGTTTCCTGCCGGGTTTTTTTTTTGAGGGACAACTTCCGGGGGAGTGTTATTTAAGGAACAGGAAGTGGTTTTTGCGCCATTTTGGTTGTAGTTTTTTGGTGTTCCGGATCCCTCCATAGGTTTGTATGGGGTTTTTGGGGGGCCGGTTTTAGGGGTCTTAGGAGTTATGCTTTGGGGTTTTTTTGTGCCACGTTTGTAGGTGTTGGTCTGTTGAAATGTGTGTGGTGGGTTTTGAGGGTCTGGGTGTTATGGTGTGTCCGTGCATAAGCGTCAAAAACGGACTCTCTCTTTTTATATATATAAGATAAGATGTGTGTGTGTGTAATATTCATTTGTGGGATTAACATAACTCAAAAACCACTGGACAAATTGCTGCCAAATTTGGCCACAAAACATACTAATACTAACCCAAGGAGGGACCATCAGTCAACAAAATTGATTTTGTCACTTGGGAGTTATAGTTGCTGGGAGTTATAGTTAACACACAAACAAAGAACATCCGGAACTCTTGCAACAATGGAATTGAACCAAACTTGTCACACAGCATTCCCATGACCAACCAAAAATACTGGAAGGGATTGGTGAGCACTGACCTTGGGTTTTGGAGTTGTAGTTCGCCTACATCCAGAGAGCACTGTGGACTCAAACAATGTTGGATCAGGACCAAACTTGGCATGAATACTCAATATGCCCAAATGTGAACGCAGATGGAGTTCAGGGGAAATAGACCTTCCTTTACTTTGCTTTCTTCCCCCGACCCGGACATTGTAACAAATCCCCCAATAAAGTATCATTTAATTGTAACTTTCCCCTCTCCATAGTGATACATGGTGTCCTTTACTGTCTCGAAGCATGAGCTGTTCCTTTCCCAAGCCACAGATTGCTGCCAGCTTTGCCCAGGATGTCAAAACTGCATTCTTCTGAACCGCGGATACGGAAACCCATCAGGACCCTGTATTCGTGGGTCAACACATCGCCTCCATTTTGGTGCCATATTTTTCCTAGGCTAATTATAAGACTCATCATTTCCTCCCAGTTCATTGCTTCCCACTCAGACCACTTCCTTCGCTCCCATTGGTCGAGAGCCCAAAGCGGTGCTGGCTTCCTGATTGGCTGAGGTGCGGCAAAGCCGGCCGCACCTCCCTGCCAGCTGATGACTCCAACCAATCAGCGTGAAGCTGGCAAAAGGGCAGGAGGTGGATAGTTTGAACTTTGACAGCTCTGTCTTTCTATAAGAATGTAACGTTTTGCATTGTACGGTATGTCAGCTTTTGGGTAAACGATTGCTGCTTGACATCCGCTCCAGCTGGAACGAAATAAACAACTCGGTGGCGTTTCTTCAACTTGGTGAGATTTTATTTGGGGTAATTCAGGGGAAATCCAATTGATTGCTTCCTATCTCGCCAGCGCTATATCGGACCATCTTTGGTGGGTCTGAGTGGTCTCTGCCTTCATGGCAAGACCCCCAAATCCTGGCTCGAAATCTAAAGGTCATCTAGTCCAATAGTAAAACTAGAAGGGACCCCCAAAGGTCGTCTAGTCCAATCACAGAAGTGGAAGGGACCCCCAAAGGTCATCTAGTCCAATCACAGAAGTGAAAGGGACCCCCAAAGGTCATCTAGTCCAATAGAAAAAACTTGAAGGGACCCCGAAAGGTCGTCTAGTCCAATCACAGAACTGGAAGGGATCCCCAGAGGTCATCTAGTCCAATCACAGAAGTGGAAGGGAACCCCAGAGGTCATCTAGTCCAATCACAGAACTGGAAGGGAACCCCAAAGGTCATCTAGTCCAATCACAGAACTGGAAGGGAACCCCAAAGGTCATCTAGTCCAATCACAGAAGTGGAAGGGACCCCCAAAGGTCATCTAGTCCAATCACAGAAGTGGAAGGGACCCCCAAAGGTCATCTAGTCCAATCACAGAACTGGAAGGGAACCCCAGAGGTCATCTAGGCCAATTACAGAACTGGAAGGGAACCCCAGAGGTCATCTAGTCCAATCACAGAACTGGAAGGGAACCCCAGAGGTCATCTAGGCCAATCACAGAACTGGAAGGGAACCCCAGAGGTCATCTAGTCCAATCACAGAACTGGAAGGGAACCCCAGAGGTCATCTAGGCCAATTACAGAACTGGAAGGGAACCCCAGAGGTCATCTAGTCCAATCACAGAACTGGAAGGGAACCCCAGAGGTCATCTAGGCCAATTACAGAACTGGAAGGGAACCCCAGAGGTCATCTAGTCCAATCACAGAACTGGAAGGGAACCCCAGAGGTCATCTAGGCCAATCACAGAACTGGAAGGGAACCCCAGAGGTCATCTAGTCCAATCACAGAACTGGAAGGGAACCCCAGAGGTCATCTAGGCCAATCACAGAACTGGAAGGAAACCCCAGAGGTCATCTAGTCCAATCACAGAACTGGAAGGGAACCCCAGAGGTCATCTAGGCCAATCACAGAACTGGAAGGGAACCCCAGAGGTCATCTAGGCCAATTACAGAACTGGAAGGGAACCCCAGAGGTCATCTAGGCCAATTACAGAACTGGAAGGGAACCCCAGAGGTCATCTAGGCCAATGATAGAGATAGTCTAGTCCAATCACAGAAGTGGAAGGGACCCACAAAGGTCATCTAGTCCAATAGTAAAACTAGAAGAGACCCCCAAAGGTCATCTAGTCCAATCACAGAACTGGAAGGGAACCCCAAAGGTCATCTAGGCCAATCACAGAACTGGAAGGGAACCCCAGAGGTCATCTAGTCCAATGATAGAGATAGTCTAGTCCAATCACAGAAGTGGAAGGGACCCCCAAAGGTCATCTAGTCCAATCACAGAAGTGGAAGGGACCCCCAAAGGTCATCTAGTCCAATCACAGAAGTGGAAGGGAACCCCAGAGGTCATCTAGTCCAATCACAGAAGTGGAAGGGAACCCCATCATCTAGTCCAATCACAGAACTGGAAGGGAACCCCAAAGGAAGTGGAAGGGACCCCATCATCTAGTCCAATCACAGAACTGGAAGGGTCATCTACCCCAAAGGTCATCTAGTCCAATCACAGAAGTGGAAGGGAACCCCAAAGGTCATCTAGTCCAATCACAGAACTGGAAGGGAACCCCAGAGGTCATCTAGTCCAATGGAAGGGGAAGGGAACCCCAGAGGTCATCAGAACTGGAAGGGAACCCCAGAGGTCATCACAGAACTGGAAGGGAACCCCAGAGGTCATCTAGTCCAACAGAACTGAAGGGAACCCCAGAGGTCATCTAGGCCAATCACAGAACTGGAAGGGAACCCCAGAGGTCATCTAGTCCAATCACAGAACTGGAAGGGAACCCCAGAGGTCATCTAGGCCAATCAAACTGGAAGGGAACCCCAGAGGTCATCAGAACTGGAAGGAACCCCAGAGGTCATCTAGTCCAATCACAGAACTGGGAAGGGAACCCCAGAGGTCATCTAGGCCAATCACAGAACTGGAAGGGAACCCCAGAGGTCATCTAGTCCAATCACAGAACTGGAAGGGGAACCCCAGAGGTCATCTAGGCCAATGATAGGGAACCCCAGATAGTCTAGTCCAATCACAGAAGTGGAAGGGACCCACAAAGACCCACAAAGGTCATCTAGTCCAATAGTAAAACTAGAAGAGACCCCCAAAGGTCATCTAGTCCAATCACAGAAGTGGAAGGGAACCCCAAAGGTCATCTAGTCCAATCACAGAACTGGAAGGGAACCCCAGAGGTCATCTAGTCCAATGATAGAGATAGTCTAGTCCAATCACAGAAGTGGAAGGGAACCCCAAAGGTCATCTAGTCCAATCACAGAACTGGAAGGGAACCCCAGAGGTCATCTAGTCCAATCACAGAACTGGAAGGCATGCTCCTCCTCTGTAGGAGAGCTGAAGCTGGGGAAGGGGAAGGCATGGCGCAGATGGCTCTGCCCCCTCCCAGGCTTCGCACTCCCAGCAGTTGCTCCAGCCTTGAGGGACAGTGCCAAGCCAGCATTGTGCATGCTCTGCCACCACTGCCTTGGCACTGCCCCTCAAGGCTGGAACAGCTGCTGGGAGAGCTGAAGCCGGGGAGGGGCAGGGCATGGCAGAGGGCTCCGCCCCCTCCCGGCTTGGCACTCCCAGCAGCTGCTCCCAGCAGGCCACCAACCCCAGCCATTCTTTACTGTGTTAGAGTGTCATTTTGTGTCATTTTGGTTGGTGGTGTGCCCCCGAATTATTATAATGTTAAAAGTGTGCCACAGCTCAAAAAAGGTTGGGAAACACTGATCTAGTCCAATCACAGAACTGGAAGGGAACCCCAGAGGTCATCTAGTCCAATGATAGATATAGTCTAGTCCAATCACAAAAGTGGAAGGGACCCCCAAAGGTCATCTAGTCCAATGATAGAGATAGTCTAGTCCAATCACAGAAGTGGAAGGGACCCCGAAAGGTCATCTAGTCCAATCACAGAACTGGAAGGGAACCCCAGAGGTCATCTAGTCCAATCACAGAAGTGGAAGGGAACCCCAGAGGTCATCTAGTCCAATGATAGAGATAGTCTAGTCCAATCACAGAAGTGGAAGGGACCCCCAAAGGTCATCTAGTCCAATCACAGAAGTGGAAGGGACCCCCAAAGGTCATCTAGTCCAATCACAGAACTGGAAGGGAACCCCAGAGGTCATCTAGTCCAATCACAGAAGTGGAAGGGAACCCCAGAGGTCATCTAGTCCAATGATAGAGATAGTCTAGTCCAATAGTAAAACTAGAAGGGACCCCCAAAGGTCATCTAGTCCAAGAGCAAAACTTGAAGGGAACCCCAAAGGTCATCTAGTCCAATGATAGCAATAGAAGGACCCCCAAAGGTCATCTAGTCCAATAGTAAAACTAAACGGATCCTCAAAGGTCATCTAGTCCATTCATAGAACTGGAAGGAACTCTCAAAGGTCGTCTAGTCCCATAATAGAGATAGAAGAGAACCGCAAAGGCCATCTAGTCTGGTCACAGGGATGGAAAGGACCTCCAAAGGTCATCTAGTCCAATTGTACGGTCGTAAGGAAACGATTAAATCGGAAGATCGGGACTATTGTTGGGCATGCGTCACGCCTCCTAGATGGCCAAGGTCTTCCCTCCAGAATAGTGGAACTCCCATTCTTCCTCCACGGGGGTTGTGACATCACTTCCTGAAGGGGGCTCCGTTTCCTGTTCGGGATACCGCACGGCTGCGTTTTCCTCTCCGGGATCTCCTCTTTCGCCGTCGTCTTTTTTCCCGGGTGGGACGTCGGAGACCGAGCCCACAATCACCGTATCCGCTCTCATGATGTAGATCTTCTCTATGGGAGAAAGAAGGAGAGAAAATTATTTTAATTATTTTTATATTTATAAACAAAATTATTTTTAATTTTTTTAAAAAAAATAAAATATATTATTTTGTTATATATTGTATTATATTATATTCTTAATCATGGGATCATCTGCATACGGCATCTTTCTCCCATAATAGTGACCTATATCCGTTTCTTCCCCCTAGTCGTGCGACGCACGTCTCTTCCTCGTGAAAATCCCTCAACTCACCGATTTGTTATATATTGTATTATATTATATTCTTAATCATGGCATCATCTGCATACGGCATCGTTCTCCCACAATAGTGACTTATATCCGTTTCTTCCCCCTAGTCGTGCAACGCACGTCTCATCCTCGTTAAAATCCCTCAACTCACCCATTTTTAATATATTGTATTATATTATATTCTTAATCATGGGATCATCTGCATATGGCATCTTTCTCCCATAATGGTGACCTATATCCGTTTCTTCCCCCTAGTCGTGCGACGCACGTCTCATCCTCGTGAAAATCCCTCAACTCACCAATTTGTTATATATTGTATTATATTATATTCTTAATCATGGGATCATCTGCATATGGCATCTTTCTCCCATAATAGTGACCTATATCGGTTTCTTCTTCCCTCTTCCTCGTCCCTCAACTCACCAATTTGTTATATATTGTATTATATTACTTAATCATGGGATCATCTGCATCCATCGTGAAAATCCCTCAACTCACCAATTTGTTATATATTGTATTATATTATATTCTTAATCATGGGATCATCTGCATACGGCATCTTTCTCCCATAATAGTGACCTATATCCTTTTCTTCTTCCCTAGTCGTATTATATTATATTCTTAGCATGGGATCATCTGCATATGGCACGTGACCTCTTCCCCCTCGTTAAAATCCCTCAACTCACCAATTTGTTATATATTGTATTGTATTATATTCTTAATCATGGGATCATCTGCATACGGCATCTTTCTCCCATAATAGTGATCTATATCGGTTTCTTCCCTAGTCGTATTCTTAATCATGGGATCACGTCTCTTCCTCGTGAAAATCCCTCAACTCACCAATTTGTTATATATTGTATTATATTATATTCTTAATCATGGGATCATCTGCATACGGCATCTTTCTCCCATAATAGTGACCTATATCCTTTTCTTCCCCCTAGTCGTGCGACGCACGTCTCTTCCTCGTGAAAATCCCTCAACTCACCAATTTGTTATATATTGTATTATATTATATTCTTAATCATGGGATCATCTGCATACGGCATCTTTCTCCCATAATAGTGACCTATATCCGTTTCTTCCCCCTAGTCGTGCGACACACGTCTCTTCCTCGTGAAAATCCCTCAACTCACCAATTTGTTATATATTGTATTATATTATATTCTTAATCATGGGATCATCTGCATACGGCATCTTTCTCCCATAATAGTGACCTATATCCTTTCCTTCCCCTAGTCGTAATCATGACGCACGTCTCTTCCTCGTGAAAATCCCTCAACTCACCAATTTGTTATATATTGTATTATATTATATTCTTAATCATGGGATCATCTGCATACGGCATCTTTCTCCCATAATAGTGACCTATATCCGTTTCTTCCCCCCTAGTCGTGCAACGCACATCTCTTCCTCGTGAAAATCCCCCAACTCACCAATGCAATTGGTGTGCTGTGTAGGCAGGTCTTCCGATCCTCCGCCGTTCCCTTGAACCAGTTCTAAAACAGGCAATACCTCCATTTCCGAGTCGGAGTCGCCATCAGGGCCTGGTGCATTCCCTTGTTGTTCTTCTTCCATCACCAAATTCAGCAAATGAATCTCTTTCTGAAAAAAGGGAATCCCCAGAGAAGTTGAAATGTTTCCAGGACTTTCCGCCGTCCGCACTTGCCCGATTTAAGTAGGTTTAGTCCCACATTAACCCTTGGTATGAGTGATCACAATGATCTCATACTTACTGCGCAGATCTTGGCCTGGGTTGACACTGTATTGGGAAAGGGAGAGAAGGAAGAACAAGATGACAACGATAAACAGTTATTGCATTTTATAATATACTAGCTTGGAGACCCGGCCCTGCCCGGGTTATTTGAGAAAGGCATTGTGTGCCAAGGGTGGTCCTTATGGGATGTTTACGTGGCTTGCAGTGGTCTCAGGAAGTTGATGAAGGTACTTCAAGTCCCATCATCCATGGTCCATCCTCCTTCAAACGGCACCAGGATGTAGAGTGGGTCATGAGGGCTCTGTGTGTCAGGTTTGGTCTTGATCAGTCATTGGATTAGGTTTGCAGCATTTTTGGGAAGTGAGTGAAGGTACTTCAAGTCCCATCATGCATGGTCTGCCCTCCTCCAAGCTGCACCAGGATGTAAAGTGGGTCACGGAGGCTCTGTGTGCCTAGTTTGTTCTTTTTTGGTAATTGGATGACGGTCGCAGTGGTCTCAAAAAGTGAGTGAAGGTACTTCAAGTCCTATCATCCGTGGTCCGTCCCACTCAAAACTGCAGCAGGATGTAGAGTGGGTCATGGTTTGGGGTTTGTGCCAGGTTTGGGCCTGGTCTGTGATTTGTAGGGGCTTCAATGTTCTGTGGGAAATGAATGGGGTGAAGGTACTGCAAATCCCATCATTTGTGGCCCATCCTGCCCTACACCGTACCAGGTTGTAAAGTGGGCCAGTGGGCATCTGTGTGCCAAGTGTGGTCCTGATCCTTCTATGGTGTGGGCCAGAGTGCTCTAAGCAAGTGAGTTAAAGTACTGCAAGTCCCGTCATCCATGGTCCATCCTCCCTCAATCTGCACCAGGATGTAGAGCGGGTCTTGAGGGTTCTGTGTGCCAAGTTTGGTCTTGTTCTCTCATTGTTTGGGGTCGCAAAGGGGTCGCAAAGTGTTTTGGTCTGAAACTCCCAGCATGCCTGACTGCCTCGGGCCTCTTCCTTGCCCCCTCTGCCACTTTAGAGCGTCGGAATGTTCGTGTTGGCGACTGCCTCAGGCCTAACCCTAACCCTAACCCTAACCCTAACCCTTTGCCTTATCCTCCTCTGGCAGTTTAGAGTGTCGGAATGTTCTTGTTGGCTACTGCCTCAGGCCTTTGCCTTATCCTCCTCTGGCAGTTTAGAGTGTCGGAATGTTCGTGTTGGCTACTGCCTCAGGCCTTTGCCTTATCCTCCTCTGGCAGTTTAGAGTGTCGGAATGTTCGTGTTGGCAACTGCCTCAGGCCTTTGCCTTATCCTCCTCTGGCAGTTTAGAGTGTCGGAATGTTCGTGTTGGCAACTGCCTCAGGCCTTTGCCTTATCCTCCTCTGGCAGTTTAGAGTGTCGGAATGTTCGTGTTGGCGACTGCCTCAGGCCTTTGCCTTATCCTCCTCTGCCAGTTTAGAGTGTCGGAATGTTCGTGTTGGCGACTGCCTCAGGCCTTTGCCTTATCCTCCTCTGGCAGTTTAGAGTGTCGGAATGTTCGTGTTGGCTACTGCCTCAGGCCTTTGCCTTATCCTCCTCTGGCAGTTTAGAGTGTCGGAATGTTCGTGTTGGCGACTGCCTCAGGCCTTTGCCTTATCCTCCTCTGGCAGTTTAGAGTGTCGGAATGTTCGTGTTGGCGACTGCCTCAGGCCTTTGCCTTATCCTCCTCTGGCAGTTTAGAGTGTCGGAATGTTCGTGTTGGCGACTGCCTCAGGCCTTTGCCTTATCCTCCTCTGGCAGTTTAGAGTGTCGGAATGTTCGTGTTGGCGACTGCCTCAGGCCTTTGCCTTATCCTCCTCTGGCAGTTTAGAGTGTCGGAATGTTCGTGTTGGCGACTGCCTCAGGCCTTTGCCTTATCCTCCTCTGGCAGATTAGAGTGTCGGAATGTTCATGTTGGCGACTGCCTCAGGCCTTTGCCTTATCCCCCTCTGCCAGTTTAGAGTGTCGGAATGTTCGTGTTGGCTACTGCCTCAGGCCTTTGCCTTATCCCCCTATGCTAGTTTAGAGTGTCGGAATGTTCGTGTTGGCTACTGCCTCAGGCCTTTGCCTTATCCTCCTCTGGCAGTTTAGAGTGTCGGAATGTTCGTGTTATGCAAATACTCCCTCACTGGCAACCAATCATGTTGTCAGAATGTAGAAGCCGGGAGCCAATCAGAATGCTGCCACATACAAACATACATACATACATACAAACATTCTGCTTTATTATTTATATATAGAGATTATATTTCTTACAGCCTCACAATTTTGGAGTCTTTCGCATAAATTAAATGTGGACCGAAATGCCAAATCACAAGGGAGCAGTGCCACCTTATGGCTAATGGAAGTAAGGCTGGAATGATAGATATATGACAGTATGTATGTATGTATGTATATGTATATGCATAAGGATGGACTAGATCAGGGCTGTCCAACTTCTACCGGACCGGGGGCCTGAATTCCGGTCACTGATCACCTGGGGGGCCTAAGGGTCTGCCCCCACCCTGGCTAAGCCCCAACCCGGCTCCGCCCCCTCCCTGCCCCTCCCCAGCTCTGCCCCCTCCCCGCCCCTGCCCCTCCCCCGGCTCCGCCCCCCCATACTCAATATGCCCACATGTGAACACTGGTGGATTTGGGGGAAAATAGACCTTGACATTTGGGAGTTGTAGTTGCTGGGATTAGTAGTTCGCCTACAATCAAAGAGCATTCTAAACCCCACCAATGATGGAATTAACCAATCTTGGCACACAGAACTCCCATGACCAACAGGAAATACTGGAAGGCTTTGGTGGGCATTGGCCTTGAGTTGTGGAGTTGTAGTTCACCTCCATCCAGAGAGCACTGTGGACTCAAATAATGATGGATCTGGACCAAACTTGGCATGAATACTCAATATGCCCAAATGTGAACACAGATGGAGTTGTGGGAAAATAGACCCTGACATTTGAGAGTTACAGTTTCTGGGATTTATAGTTAACACACAATCAAAGAGCATCCTGAACTCTTGCAACAATGGAATTGAACCAAACTTGGCATATTGAACTCTCATTACCCACTGAAAGTACTGAAAGGGTTTGCTTGGGAACTGACCTTGAGTTTTGGAGTTGTAGTTCACCTACACCCAGAGAGCACAATGTTGGATCAGGACCAAACTTGGCATGAATACTCAATATGCCCAAATATGAACAGGAGAAGGAAGGAAGGAGGGGAAGAAGAGAAGGATGGAGGGGGGGCAAGTGAGAAGGAAGGAAAGATACAAGGGTGGCAGGAAAGAAAGAAAGGAAGGAAGGTGAAAGAGAGGGGGGAGAAGGGAGGGAGGGAGGACGAAAGGGAGGGTGGATGGATGGATGGATGGGTGGGTGGAAGGAAAGAAGGTGAAAGAGGGAGGAAGGAAAGAAGGAAGTAAGAAAAGAGGGGAAGAGTGGAAGGAAAGGAAGGGAGGAAGGAGAAAGAGAGAGAAGGAAGGGGAAGGAATGAAGGCCGGGGCTGCTGAGGTGGTGGCGGAGGAGGAGGCGGGAGCGCTGCCGCGAACTGGGCCGCCACGGCTGGGCCTCCGCCGCCGCTGGGCTTCCGCCCGGCTGGGCCTCCTTTGCCGTGACTGCGCCAGCGCGCCTGGGCCTGCGCCGCGTGCGCCACAACCGCCCACCAAAACAGAGCGCGCCGAGTGGCGGGGGGGGCGGGAGGGAGTCGGAGGAGGAGGGAGCCTGCTCCTCCTCCCTGCCCGCCCAGCCCCGCCCCTCCGCGAAAAATAAAATAAAAATAATAATAATAAAATTAAAAATAAATAAAAAATTAAAAAACAGCCGATTTCTTTTTTAAAAGGGTAGGGGGCCGTAGGGAAGGGACTGGGGGGCCGTATACGGCCCGCGGGCCGCCAGTTGGGCAGCCCTGGGCTAGATGGTCTCTTGAGCCCCTTCCGACTCATGTTCTATTATTATTATTATTATTATATAGGCATAAGGATAGACTAGATGGCCCCTGGAGCCTCTTCTACTCACGCTTCAGTTTACTGGGCAGGATCCATGTGCTGCAAGCCCTCCTCCTTCGCCAGACCGCCACCACAAAGCATGCGCAGAGTGCCAAGCCGGAGAAGAGCAGCCCTCCCAGGAGGCTGAAATCCCATTCACCTGAAAAGAATCCCCATAAGGCTTAGACTGCGGTCGTACCGCTATAAATCCATGTTGCGGGCAAGTCCAGCCGGACTCACCTCTGGCCGAAGCTTCCTCTATGTCAACGCTCTCTGTGTCCTCCGTTGACCTTTCAGCTGGCCGACTGGTCATGGGGTCGGCACACTGAGCATCGTGGGTGGCGTTTCCATAGCTGGCCATGGCCTTTCGGAGCTTGGCACAACTAGGAAAGACGGGAAACCGGTCACAGTTCTTATTATTAGTACTATTTTGACTCCAGAGAGATAAATACATATTATAAGCAACAACGACAATATATTATTATTATTATTATCTATTAATAATAATACTATTGTGAAGATATCAGAAGCCTCCCAAGAGATAAATATTACTACTAGTAGTAGTACTATTATGACTCCAGAGAGATAAATACATATTATAAACAATAATACATGTTATTATCTATTCATAATAATACTATTGTGAGGATATCAGAAGACTCCCAAGAGATAAATATTACTACTACTACTACTAGTAGTAGTACTATTATGACTCCAGAGAGATAAATACATATTATAAACAATAATACATGTTATTATCTATTCATAACAATACTATTGTGAGGATATCAGAAGACTCCCAAGAGATAAATATTACTAGTAGTAGTAGTACTAGTACTATTATGACCCCAGAGAGATAAATACATATTATAAACAATAATACATGTTATTATCTATTCATAATAATACTATTGTGAGGATATCAGAAGACCCCCGAGAAATAAATATTAGTAGTAGTAGTAGTAGTAGTACTATTATGACCCCAGAGAGATAAATACATATTATAAACAACAATACATATTATTATCTATTCATAATAATACTATTGTGAGGATATCAGAAGACCCCCAAGAGATAAATATTAGTAGTAGTAGTAGTAGTACTATTATGACCCCAGAGAGATAAATACATATTATAAACAACAATACATATTATTATTATCTATTCATAATAATACTATTGTGAGGATATCAGAAGACCCCCAAGAGATAAATATTTATTAGTAGTAGTAGTGGTACTATTATGACCCCAGAGAGATAAATACCTATTATAAACAACAACAATACATATTATTATCTATTAATAATAATACTATTGTGAGGATATCAGAAGATCCCCGAGAAATAAATACACCATCACCATCATTACAGTTATATATAATTATAATATAAATGATAATATGATGATGCTTATTATTATGACAGCCCCAAATGACCCTAGAGGACCCCATAGAGATAAATCCTAAAAATATTTATTATATGATTATTTAATAATAATAATAATAATAGTAATATGACCCCCCGATGGGGACTCTAGGCCTCTTGTAATTGGGAGGATCCTGCCTCATTGGCCACAGTTAGTGTCAATTAGCAGGGCTGACTTTGTGTGTCTTCGGCAAGGCTGCCAGGGCGAATCCTCGTCCGAAAACGTCCCCGGCGGGCATTCCTCACAAACCGTGTCCTTTTCGGCCATTCCTGGAAAAAATAAAGTATTATTATTATTATTACCCCACTTTATCTGTCCCAAAGGGGACTCCAAGCGGTTACGTATCTTCTATTATTATTATTATTATTATTATTATTATTATTATTATTATACTAGCCGTCCTCTGTAATGCGTTGCTGTGGCCCAGTCTGTGTAGAGGGGGAGAGGCCAGAGCGGGACAGCGGAGGATCTGTATTTTGTGAATTTAATTAATTTTGAGGGGTTCTATGGGGGGATTTTTACTGTTGGCCACACCTTACGTTGTGAGATGTTTTGCTGCCAAATTTGGTGTGATTCCGTTCATTGGTTCTTTTGTTTACTTCAGCCTAACCACGACAGCTCCTTTTTTATATATATAGATTACAGTGTTTTTCACTTATTGCGGGAGGTCCTGGACCGTAACCAACGCCGCCTGAGGGCTCGCACTAAGACTCTAAACTATCTAGTCCGTGAGCTGCTTTTTGCTGACGATGCTGCCCTTGTCGCCCATTCAGAAGCAGCCCTGCAGCGCCTCACATCCTGCTTTGCAACAGCTGCAGCGCTGTTTGGGCTGGAAGTCAGCCTGAAGAAAAGGGAAGTCCTCTACCAGCCCGCACCACAGGAAGAACACCACCATCCCCACGTCAGCAGAGCCAAATCTGTGCTCAAGTCCGTTCAGCAGTTCACCTACCTGGGAAGCATCATCTCTTCAGACGCCAAGATTGACAAAGAGATCGATCACAGATTAGCAAAGGCATAGAGTGCATTCGGAAGGCTTCACAAAAGAGTCTGGAGCAACAAGCACCTGAGGCAAAGCACCAAAATCAGTGTGTACAGAGTTATCGTACTGTCTATTCTCCTCTATGGGTCTGGAACATGGGTCACCTATCGGCAACACTTACGACTCCTTGAACGCTTCCATCAGCGCTGTCTTCGCACAATCCTAAATCTACACTGGACCGACTATGTGACGAATGTTGCTGTCCTTGAGCAAGCAGGGGTCACCAGCGTTGAGGCCACGCTATTGAGAACACAGCTGCGCTGGGCAGGGCACGTCTCTAGGACGGAGGACCACCGCCTCCCAAAGATACTACTCTATGGTGAACTCGCCATGGGTCAGCGCAAGAGAAGCGCCCCAAAAAAGAGATATAAGGACTCCCTGAAACAGCATCTCAGGCTTGGCCAGATTGATCGCCAACAATGGTCCACCCTGGCCTCACATCGGGAGGCGTGGAGACGCACTATCCACCATGCTGCGGCCTCTTTCGAGAAGACACGCCGAACGGGTCTCGACAACACAGAAAGAACCGCAACTTGGAAACAACATCACCCAAGGAGACTTTATGCTGTGCTTTCTGCAACCAGACATGCCTATCTCAGATTGGCCTTTTTAGTCATCAATGCGCTTGTAAAAAGCGTGGGATGAGTCCTTCCTCAGAATCTTCGTTCGCGAAGTCATGCCGAGAGAGAGATTCCCTTCATCATTCCCTATGGGTGCCACAGGCTCACTGAGAGTCTCTTGCAGGATGGTGATGCTGTGACTCACCTGAGTCCCGCACGCCGTACCCGGCCCCGCAGGAGCGATGCTTGGTGCACCGGAGGCACGAATCCACCACCGGCGTTTGGCAGAACCAGCCTTGGCAGCATGTGCAAACCCGGCCGGAGTCGGCGCGGCAGGGAGAGACTTCCGCGAGGTTGCGGTCTGCGGGAGAAAAGGAAAGGGGACTGGAGTTCGGACTGAAACCCAAAGCGGACAGAAGGCAGGACAAACACGACACCTACCTGGCGCGCACCGGACGCAAGCGGAGCACCGTGGGGTGGCCAGGCGACGGTTCAGGTAGTACCCCGGTTCGCAGGGGAGCTTGGAGCAGCCACGAATTAAATCCAAGGGGCATTCGGACTTCGGACGGAAGCCTTTTGGGGGGAAGAAATAATAATATATGTATGCCATAGATATTATTTATGGTCTCGTTCTGTGGCCGTTCTGCCTGCCTGCCAGGAACCCAAATACCAGGGATTTCCGCCTCTTTAAATTATGAGAAAAACACTGAATTTCCCCACCCACAAAATAGGTGTTTTCTGAGGTTTTTTGAAGCTTTGGGTATGAATTTGGGCACCGCTTTCAGGGCAGGAAACATATATGTATGTTCCAAATATCACTATATGTGTGTGTGTATATATACATATGTACACACACACACATATTGACATTTGGACTATCTCGGAAATCCTGCAAAATAATCACATTCTTATGTGTGTGTGTGTATGTGTGTATATATATATGTATATGTATATGAGTGTGTGTGTGTATATAGCTGTGTGTGTATATGTATATGTATATGAGTGTGAGTATATGTGTGTGTGTATATGTATATGAGTGTGTGTGTATATATGTGTGTGTATATACATCTGTGTGTGTATGTGTGTATATATATGTATATGAGTGTGTGTGTATATATGTGTGTGTATATACATCTGTGTGTGTATGTGTGTATATATATGTATATGAGTGTGTGTGTATATATATGTGTGTGTATGTATATGTATATGAGTGTGAGTGTATGTGTGTGTATATGTATATGAGTGTGTGTGTATATATGTGTGTGTATATACATCTGTGTGTGTATGTGTGTATATATATGTATATGAGTGTGTGTATATATGTGTGTGTGTATGTATATGTATATGAGTGTGAGTGTATGTGTGTGTATATGTATGAGTGTGTGTGTATATATGCGTGTGTGTATACATCTGTGTGTGTATGTCTGTATATATATGTATATGAGTGTGTGTGTATATATGTGTGTGTGTATGTATATGTATATGAGTGTGAGTGCATATGTGTGTGTATATGTATATGAGTGTGTGTGTGTGTATATATGCGTGTGTGTATATATGTGTGTGTGTATGCGTGTATATATATGAGTCCCCCCTCGGGGGTTGAGAAGAGCGGGGTAAAATGCCATAAATAAAAAATAAAAAATAAATATGTATATGAGTGTGTGTGTATATGTGTGTATATATATATATGTATATGTATATGTATATGAGTGTGAGTGTATGTGTGTGTATATATATGTGTGTGTGTATATATATATATGTATATGAGTGTGTGTATATATGTGTGTATATATGTGTGTGTATGTGTGTATATATATATATATGTATATGAGAGTGTGTGTATATATGTGTGTGTATATGTGTGTATATATATGTATATGAGAGTGTGTGTATATATGTGTGTGTATATGTGTGTATATATATATGTATATGTATGTGTGTGTATATATGTGTGTGTATATATATATGTATATGAGTGTGTGTGTATCTGTGTGTGTATGTGTGCATATATATGTATATGTATGTCCTAGAGGCATAGATACATGGCCATATAGCCCGAAAAAACCTACAACAATGCAGTGATTCCAGCCATGAAAGCCTTCGACAATATGTGTGAGTGTGTGTGTGTGTGTGTGTAAATATATATATGGACTAAAATGACGCCAAAGTGTCTCAATGCCCTATCCAACCCCAGAGGTCACTTGAGGTCAAGGGGAGGACCATATGGAAATGTATTTATTTACTTATTATTTCAATTTCTATACTCAATTGGTAGCCAGTGCAGTTGCCGCAGGATAGGTGTAATATGACATCTTGCTGGAACTCCAGCAAGTAGTCGAGCTGCCAAAGGAAGGCCAATGTAGAGGGCGTTACAGTAGTCTAGCCTCGAGATGACCGTCGCCTGGATCACCATAGTGAGGTCGCTCCTGGATAGGTAAGGTGCCAGCCGCCTAGCCTGCCGCAGATGGAAAAATGCGGTTCTGCTGGCAGTGGAGACCTGAGCCTCCATTGTCAGCAACAGGTCTAATTGGACCCCCAGACTTTGTACCGACGATAACGGGCATAATGCCTCGCCATCCAGGGTAGGCACCCGGCACTCCCCCACCCCCATCCCCGGGGCGACCCAGCCATAGGGTCTCCGTCTTCGATGGGTTCACATTCAACCGGCTGGATCGTAGCCATCCAGTCACGGCGTTATAACAACAACAGTAGTTATTATTATAATATACATTATATACATTATTATATGTATTATATTTTAATAATATTCGTATAGACTATCATTATTATATACATTCTATACATTATTATATGTATTATTATATTTTAATAATATTCGTACTGTATATACTATTATTATATACATTATATACATTATTATATGTATTATATTTTAATAATATTAGTATATACTATTATAATATTTAGTATTATATGTATCATATTTATCATTATATTTAGTATTACGGCTATTATATTTAGTACTGTTATTATATATTACTATATTTAGGATTATTATATATATTATTATATTTAGTATTAGATGTATTATATATAGTAGTCTTATATTTAGTATTATTATTGTTGTATTTATTATTTTATTATTCTATTTATTATTGTTACTAGTATTACTATATTTAGTATTACTAGTATTACATGTAGTATTACTCTATGTAATAGATAGGAGTTACTGACCTGCGGGGCATCGATAGCAACATTTTTGGGCGGCTTCGTCATAATATGAATTAGGGAAATTGTCACATTCCTATAGAATCAGAGATGGAACAAATCCATAGATTAAATGAAATAACGCTTCCAAATGTCTTGTATATACATATGTACATTATAATCATACATATATATATACACACACACTATATATATACACACACATGTATTTTACATTATATATACACACACACTAATAATAATAAAAAATTTAAATAATATTTAATATCAGTACTAATTATTATTATTATAAGATAATATGCTAATTCTTGAATTTTCTTCTGTTTTCCTTATTGCAAACTTAATCACGCACACACGTATTTTTCAACTTCATGACATCAATATCTATCTATTTGCAAACATAGCACACACATATATATTTATTTGCAAACGTCATATATATATATATAATTTGCAAACTTAATAACATCAATATATATAGCATATATATGCAAACTTAATCACATACAGATATATATAATTTGAAACTTAATATCATCAATATCTATATATTTGCAAACATAATGATTTGCGTGTATATATATATATAATTTGCAGACTGAATCACATCAATATATATAACATATATATTTGCAAATGTAATATACAATTTGCTAATTTAATAACATATATACGCAAACTATAACATCAATATATATAGCATATATATTTGCAAATGTCATCTATATATATAAAATCCTTCATGTCGTCCTGACAGGCTTATAGACAAAGAAACCACACAAGGCAGACACACAAAAACAGCCCACATACCCAGAAAACCCTACGAGGTATGTTTACCACCCCAAAAAATTTAAAAATCAAACAACACGACCAAAAATACCAAAAAAAACACAATTGGACTACAACTCCCATGATCCCCCACGCCACCCCCTCTGGCAGTTTAGAGTGTCGGAATGTTGGTGGTGCTGGCCAATTAGAGGCATTATGCAAATACTCCCTCAGTTAGAATGTAGAGGCTGGGAGCCACCCCCCTCTGGCAGTTTAGAGTGTCGGAATGTTGGTGGTGCTGGCCAATTAGAGGCATTATGCAAATACTCCCTCAATGAGAATGTAGAGTCTGGGAGCCACCCCCCTCTGGCAGTTTAGAGTGTCGGAATGTTGCTGGTGCTGGCCAATTAGAGGCATTATGCAAATACTCCCTCAGTTAGACTGTAGAGGCTGGGAGCCACCCCCCCTCTGGCAGTTTAGAGCGTCGGAATGTTGGTGGTGCTGGCCAATTAGAGGCATTATGCAAATACTCCCTCAGTTAGAATGTAGAGGCTGGGAGCCACCCCCCTCTGGCAGTTTAGAGTGTCAGAATGTTGGTGGTGCTGGCGGAAAGAGGTAGGAGAGAAAGAAAGAAAAAAAGGAGGGATAGCAGGAAGGAGGGCATGGGAAAGGAAGGAAAGGATGGATGGAAGGAAGGAAGGAGGGTAGAAGAAAGGAACACATACATACACACACACATGTATATACATGCAAATATACACATACACACATCTGTACTTACACACATTTACACATATACACATATATACATATACAAACACACACATATATATAAGTACACACATATACACGCATATACTGTACATATACACATATACATAACTACACACACAGTCCCCAAGTTACAAACATCCCACAGCAATGCGTGGCCGGGTCAGCTAGTATATATATAATTTGCAAACTGAATAACACACACACACACACATATATATATAGCATATAGATGCAAACGTAATAACACACACACATGTATATAATTTGAAACTTAATAACGTCAATATCTACATCCATATATACACACACATATATATCAATATATATAATATATATTTGCAAACGTCATATATATAATTTGCAAACTTAATAACATCAATATACATATAATATATAGATAGATTTGCAAACTTAATAAAATCAATATATAGCATACAGTATATATTTGCAAACCATAACATCAATATATATAGCGCATATATTTGCAGCAATATTATATATATATATACACACACACACACAAGCACACACTAAACCTAATAGCCAATATATAATGTATATATTTGCAAATGTAAACACACACATTTATTTATTTAATTTTATGTGTGTGTGTGTCATTAAGTGTGCAATGTCTCTCTCGATCCTTTCTTTCTGTCTCTCATTTCTTCTCTTCCTTTTCTCAAGTGTGACTCATTCATAAAGTCTCCTTATTGACGTTCACGCTGACTCAGAAACATATATGACCTTTTTTTTTTCTATTGTGATTCGGTTTGCGTGCAGTTCACAGAGTGCGAGAAACGCCTGCTTTACTCGAGAGATACGTAGATATAGATATTTACGTCTCTCGGGTGGGACTTCCCCAGCTCCCATTTCTCAGCACAGAAGTGACCACAAAGGAGACGGAAAGAGGGCTATTTGTGAGATCTGCACTTACTAAGAAGCAGGCCTGGGAGGGGCCCCCAAAGGTCATCTAGTCCAACCCTCTTCCAATCCATCCATTATTTATCCTATTAATCTATCATCTCTCCATCCATCCAATTAATCTATTCTTCTATCCATCCATCCATCCATCTACTATCTATTCTATCCATCCATCCATCCATCCATCCATCCATTATCTATTCTTCTCCATCCATCCCATCCATTATCTTCTCCATCATCCATCCATCCAATTAATCTATTCTTCTTCTATCCATCCATCCATCCATCCAATTAATCTATTCTTCTATCTATCCATCCATCCATCCAATTAATCTATTCTTCTATCCATCCATCCATCCATCCAATTAATCTATTCTTCTATCTATCCATCCATCTATCTATCTATCCATCCATCCATCCATCCAATTAATCTATTCTTCTATCCATCCATCCATCCATCCATCCAATCCAATCTATCTATCCATCCATCCATCCATCCATCCATCCATCCATCCAATTAATCTATTCTTCTATCCATCCATCCATCCATCCAATTAATCTATTCTTCTATCCATCCATCCAATTAATCTATTCTTCTATCTATCCATCCATCCATCTATCCATCCAATTAATCTATTCTTCTATCTATCCATCCATCCATCCAATTAATCTATTCTTCTATCTATCCATCCATCTATCCATCCATCCATCCATCCATCCATCTACATCTATCTATCTATACATCCAATCTATTTATCCTTCTATCCAATCATCTACCCATCCATCATCTATCCTATCCATCCATCTATCCATCTACATCTATCCATCCATCTATCTATCCATCCATCCATCCATCCAATCTATCCATCTATCCATCTACATCTATCTAATCATCCATCTACCCATCCATCATCTAACCTATCAAGCTATCATCCATCCATCTATACATCCAATTTATTTATCCTTCTTTCTATCCATCCACTCATTCATCTATCATATCTATCTATCCATTCATCCATCCATCCAATCTATCTATCCTTCTATCTATTCATCCACCCATCCATCACCTATCCTATCAATCTTTCATCCATCTATTTATCCGTCCATATTTCTATCTATGCACTCATCCATCATCTATCCTATCAATTGATCATCAATTTATTTACCCGTCCATCCATTGATCCAACACCTTTTCTATCAATCTATCATCTATCAATCCATCCATCCAATCTATTCATCCATCTATCTATGTCTATCCACCCTTCCATCATTTAAACTATCCATCCAATCTATTTATCCATCCATCCATCCATATTTCTATCTATCCACTCATCCATCATCTATCCTATCTATCTGTCTGTCCATCCGTCCGTCCATCCATCCAATCTATTTATCCATCTATCCATCCATATTTCTATCTCAATCCACCCATCACCTATCTATCCTATCTATCCTCACCTGCCTTAGGCATCCCTCCCCCTATCCACCCCGCTCTCTCTGGGAGGAGTGGGTCTAAGTGACCTCTAGTGACCTCACCTTTTGGGAAGGCAGCCAAGAGGAGGAGGAGGAGGATGCAGAGGGGAGCGGGCCGAGGGTGGCCAGCCAGGCCAGCAGCACAACAGCCTCCCAGGGGCCCATCGCTCTCCCAAATGGGGCCCCAAGGCAGCAGGCAGGCAGGCAGGCAGGCAGGGAGGCCCAGGCCCTGCCCACAGGCTCCAGCAAGCCTTTCTTTCTTTCTTTCTCTCATTCTTTTCTTTCTTTCTTTCTCTCTGTGGTTTCCCAGCACCGGCCTCAGTTTACCTTCTGTGAAACGGAGGTACTTTCCCCATTAGGCGAGACTGGCCAGCTGTGTTGACTCAGCTTTCTCTCTTTCTCTCATCTATCTATCTATCTATCCATCCATTTTATCTATCCTTTCATCACTTATCTACCTATCCATCCTTCTATCTATCCATTGGTCACTTATCTATCTATCTATCCATCCATCCATCTATCCATCAACCCTTCTATCTATCCATTTGTTACTTATCTACCTATCAATTAATCTATCCATACATCTATCTATACTTCCATCTATCAATTCATGATCTATTTATTATCCATCCATCTATCTATCCATCAATCTATTTATTTATCCATCCATCCATCTATCCATCAATCCTTAATTTGTCACTTATCTACCTATCCATCTATCCATCCTTCTATCTATCCATTGGCCACTTATCTATCTATCTACCTATCCATCCATCCATCCATCAACCCTTCTATCTATCCATTTGTTACTTATCTACCTATCAATTAATCTATCCATACATCTATCTATACTTCCATCTATCAATTCATCTATCTATCCATCAACCCTTCTATCTATCCATTTGTTACTTTTCTACGTATCCATTAATCTTTCCATACATCTATCTATACTTCCATCTATCAATTCATGATCTATTTATTATCCATCTATCTATCCATCAATCTATCTATCTATCTATCCATCCATCCATCTATCCATCAACCCTTCTATCTATCCATTTGTTACTTATCTACCTATCTATTAATCTATCCATACATCTACTGTATCTATACTTCCATCTATCAATTCATGATCTATTTATTATCCATCTATCTATCCATCAATCTATTTATTTATCCATCCATCCATCTATCCATCAATCCTTAATTTGTCACTTATCTACCTATCCATCTATCCATCCTTCTATCTATCCATTGGCCACTTATCTATCTATCCATCCATCCATCCATCCATCCATCCATCAACCCTTCTATCTATCCATTTGTTACTTATCTACCTATCTATTAATCTATCCATACATCTACTGTATCTATACTTCCATCTATCAATTCATGATCTATTTATTATCCATCTATCTATCCATCAATCTATTTATTTATCCATCCATCCATCTATCCATCAATCCTTAATTTGTCACTTATCTACCTATCCATCTATCCATTCTTCTATCTATCCATTGGTCACTTATCTACATATCCATTTAATTATCTATCCTATCCATCCTTCCATCAATCACCTATCCATTTATCCATCTATCCATCCATCAATCACTAACCTATGCATTAATCCATCTATCTATCTAATCTATCTGCCTATTCGTTTAGCCATCTATCTATTTATCCATCCATCCATCACTCAATCTTTAACCTATCCATTTATCCATCCATCCATCTACTTATTCATTTATCCATCTATCCATCCATCAATCACTTACCTATCCATTTAGCCATCCATCTATCTAAATCTATCCATCCATCTATCTACCTATTCATTTATCCATCCATCACTAACCTATCCGATTATCCATCTATCCTATCTATCTATCCATCCATCCATCTATTCATTTATCCATCTATCCATCCATCCTTCTATCTATCCATTGGTCACTTATCTATCTATACTTTCATCTATCAGACAGGTCCTTCTTTTTCTTCCAATGTATCTATCGATAATAATCGATCGCTCGAGGACCCAAAAGGGGACTCGTTTCCCCCAATGGTGACCTGACGTGCCTCTGACTCATCTGGGGGCCCGATTGACACTGGGCTCCTTTTCTTGGAAACCCAACTGAGTGAACCCGCGACACGATATCATCAGATGGCATTTGACTAAATTCGGAGACCTTGAAGGGTTCACTTCTGGTAAGCCTGTCTAGTTTCCCCCAGGAAATCCCCTTTGGGGCCCATGTGGACACCAGAGGAACCCATTGAATCCTTCAGGGTTTGTAACTCTGGAGCTGGAAGGGGCCCCTCAGGGTCATCTAGTCCAATGATAGAGGTAGAGGGGACTCCAAATGTCATCTAGTCCCATCATAGAACTGGAAGGGGCCCCCAAAGGTCATCTAGGTCAATGATCAAGATGGAAGGGACCCCCAAAGGTCATCTAGTCCAATCAGAGAACTGGGACTCCCAAAGGTCATCTAGTTCATCTAGTACCCCCAAAGGACATCTAGTCCAATCAGAGAACTGGAAGGGACCCCCAAAGGTCATCTAGGTCAATGATCGAGATGGAAGGGAACCCCAAAGGTCATCTAGTCCAATCAGAGAACTGGAAGGGACCCCCAAAGGTCATCTAGTCCAGTGATAGAGATGGAAGGGACCCCCAAGGCCATCTAGTCCAATCAGAGAACTGGAAGGGACCTCCAAAGGGCATCTAGGTCAATGATAGAGGTGGAAGGGACCCCCAAAGGCCATCTAGTCCAATTAGAGAACTGGATGGGACCCCCAAAGGCCATCTAGTCCAATCAGAGAACTGGAAGGGACCCCCAAAGGTCATCTAGTCCAGTGATAGAGATGGAAGGGACCCCCAAAGGTCATCTAGTCCAATCAGAGAACTGGAAGGGACCCCCAAAGGTCATCTAGTTCAATGATAGAGATGGAAGGGACCCCCAAAGGTCATCTAGTCCAATGATAGAGATGGAAGGGACCCCCAAAGGTCATCTAGTCCAATGATAGAGATGGAAGGGACCCCCAAAGGTCATCTAGTTCAATGATAGAGATGGAAGGGACCCCCCAAAGGCCATCTAGTCAAACCCCATTCTGCCATAGAGAAATACACAACTAATGAGTTTGATTCGGATTTTAATATTGGATCACACTTTAGACTACAAAACCCATTGCTGTGGATGATGGGATCTGTAGTGCCTTTTTCTCCATGAGGGTGTTTCTCCATTTAGGATAAATGTAAGTGTCAGATCACAGTTTGGACTACAAAAACTATTGCTGTGGATGATGGGATGTGTAGTCAAACTCCAGAGATTTAGAAATGTTTGCATTTGCGGCATACATTGTTCTTTGGGAAGTCGGGTTACCCTCTGGACTACAAAACCCATAGCTGTGGATGATGGGATGTGTAGTCAAACTCCAGAGATTTAGAAATGTTTGCATTTGCAGCATACATTGTTCTTTGGGAAGTCGGGTTACCTTCTGGACTACAAAACCCATTGCTGTGGATGATGGGATGTGTAGTCAAACCATAGGGATTTAAATGTTTGCATTTGTGGCATACATTGTCCTTTGGGAAGTTGGGTTACCCATTGCTGTGGATGATGGGATCTGTAGTCAAACTCCAGAGATTTAGAACTGTTTGCATTTGCGGCATTCATTGTTCTTTGGGAAGTTGGGTTACCCTCTGGACTACAAAACCCACAGCTGTGGATGATGGGATGTGTAGTCGAACTCCAGAGATTTAGAAATGTTTGCATTTGTGGCATACATTGTCCTTTTGGAAGTTGGGTTACCCTTTGGACTACAAAAACCATTGCTGTGGATGATGGGTTGTGTAGTCAAACTCCAGAGATTTAGAAATGTTTGCATTTGCGGCATATATTGTTCTTTGGGAAGTCGGGTTACCTTCTGGACTACAAAACCCATTGCTGTGGATGATGGGATCTGTAGTCCAACCATAGGGATCGGATGTGAGTGCATTTGTGGCACACATTGGTTTTCAGGGACCTTTTGGATGTGCCCCGCTACGGCACCCATTGCTCCTTGTTCATAACATGGATGCTGGGACATGTAGTGCAACCCGGGGGATAGAAATGTATGCCTTGGTGTGGAGCTAGTCCTGCCCGAGGTCGTCCAAGGAGGGCAGGAGGTCGAAGGGCGGCAGCTCAGTCTCGGTCGGCAGCCGGATCCTGACCTCGTGGGGTTCCGGGGATGATGGGACCTGTAGTTGCCGGGTGTTGCTCTGATGCGAGCACTGCCAGGGGAGGCAGGCCTGGCAGTTGCGCAAGGAGCAGGCCTTCTCCTGCCAGAAGTCGGAGGACGGCAAGCGGTAGGAGCCGTTCCTGTGCCGGGAGACAAAGTGCCGGATGCGGACCTCCTTCTGCAAGGGACACAGGCACAGCCACGGGCCCCAGTCGCCCCACTGGAAGGAGAGCGCCCCTAGGGGAGAGAGGAGGAAGGCACAGAGGAAGAGAGAGTGCATCCAGGAAGCCATGGGTCATTGCAACAAACCATTAGAACTATAGTTTGCACGCAACAAACCATGGTTTATTGCAACAAGCCGTAGTTCTCTCAACAAACCATAGTTTATTGCAACCAACCAAAAATCTCACTCAATAAACCATCGTTTATTGCAACAAGGCATAGTTTGCATGCTACAAACCATGGCTCGTTAGACCTATAGTTTGCACTCAACAAACCATGGTTTATTAGAACAATAGTTTGCCCTTGACAAACTATGGCATATTAGAACTAGTTTTCATGCTAAAAACCCACGGTTTATTGTGATGAGTCATGATCAGTTCAAACAGCATTAACTATAGTTTATTGCAACCAACCAAAGATCGCACACAACAAACCATAGTTTATTGCAACAAGGTATAGTTTGCACTCAACAAACCATGGCTCGTTGCAACATCCATGATTTATTAGAACTATAGTTTTCATGCTACAAACCATGGTTTATTGCAACAAGGCATAGATCTCACCCCTCAAACCATTGTTTATTAGAACTATAGTTTGCATGCAACAAACCATGGTTTATTGTGATGAGCCATAGATCTCACTCCTCAAACCATGGTTTATTAGAACTATTCTCACTCAAGAAACAAGTTTATTACAACCAACTATAGATCTCACCCCACAAAAACTAGTTTGCATGCAACAAACCATGGTTTATTGTGACGAGCCATAGGTCTCACTCCACAAACCATAGTTTGTTAGTTATTCTCACTCAAGAAACAAGTTTATTGCAGCCATAGATCAACCATAGATCTTGCCACACTCCAAAAATTAGAACTATAGTTTGCATGCAAAAACCATGGTCTATTGTTTATTAGAACTATAGAGCCAAAACCATGGTTTCATGCCACAAACCATGGAACTATTTGTTGGTTTAGTTATAGATCTCACTCCTCAAACAATGGTTTATTGCAACCAACCATGGTTTATTGATCTCACAAACCATGGTTTGTTACAAAAAACTATAGATTTGCATGCAACAAACCATGGTTTATTGCAACCAACCAAAAATCTCACTCAAGACGAGCCATAGTTTGCATGCTACAAAACCATTTCATGCCACAAACCATGGTTTGTTAGTTATTCTCACTCACAAGTTTATTGCAACCAACCATAGATCTCACCCCACAAAAACTATAGTTTGCATGCAACAAACCATGGTTTATTGTGACGAGCCATAGGTCTCACTCCACAAACCATGGTTTGTTAGTTATTCTCACTCAAGAAACAAGTTTATTGCAACCAACCATAGATCTCACCCCACAAAAACTATAGTTTGCATGCAACAAACCATGGTGAATTAGAGCTATAGTTCTCACTGAACAAACCACAGTTTATGTTAACAAGCCATAGATTTCACTCCACAAACTATGATTTATTAAAACTATAGTTTGCACTCAACAAACCATGGCTCGTTGCAACAAACCATGATGTATTAAAACTATACGTTGCACACAACAATGGTTTGCTGCAACCAGACGTATTTCTCTCAACAAATCATAGTTTTGTGGAGTGAAACCAACCAAAGATCTCACTCGACAAACCATAGTTTATTGCAACAAGGCAGAGTTTGCAATCCACAAACCATGGCTCATTACAACCGACCGCAGTCTGCTCTCAACAACTATGTTTCCCACCCAAAATCGGACCCTTGTTGGTCTCTTGAGAGGCCAAAGGGCTTGACCTCTCATGCTTTACCATCGTCTGGCCTTAATCTGATCCCGCAGATGGGTCCGAATAGCCACAGGCCGCACATCAGGAGCCACGGCTTCATTCAGCCGTCAACAGGAAACGCCTGAGCCAATGAGAAGCCGGAACCCTCCTTCGGAACCCTTCCATGTCCAATGGGAGATAATCGCCACTTTCACATGGAACACGAAGCCAGGATTGATGCTGACGTGTTTACTAAATACTAGCTTGGGAACAAGGCACTGTTTGTTTGGGGATTTTAGTTGGGTCCAGACCCATCGTTGGCTGGGTTCAGTGCTGTCTGGATAAGGGAGAACTGCAACTCCCAGATTCCCAGGGCAATCACCCTCAAAACCCTGCAAGCATTCACAGCTGGCCATTGTTGGGTCTGTGTGCCAAGTTGGGTCCGGATCTGACATCGACTGGGTTCAGTGCTTTCTGGATGCAGGTGAACTACAACTCCCGTAAATCATTGTCAATGTCCCTGAAACTTCTCCAGTATGTTCTGTTGCTCACGGGGAATCTGTCTGCCAAGTTTGGTCCCGATCCGTCATTCGTGAGGGTCGCAGTGGTATCAGGAAGCGAGTGAAGGTACTGCAAGTCCCATCATCCATGGTCCATCCTCCTCCAAACTCCACCAGGACATAAAGTGGGTCATGGGGCCTCACTGTGCCAAGTTTGGTCTCAATCCGTCATTTGTGGGGGTCACAATGATATCAGGAAGCAAGTGAAGGTACTGCAAGTCCCATCATCCATGGTCCATCCTCCTCCAAATTTCACCAGGACGTAAAGTGGGTCATGGGGTATTTGTGTGCCAAGTTTGGTCCCGATCCGTCATTTGTTAGGGTCGCAGTGGTATCAGGAAGGGAGTGAAGGTACTGCAAGTCCCATCATCCATGGTCCATCCTCCCCCAAATTACATCAGGACGTAAAGTGGGTCATGAGGGGTAGTTATCAGGAAGTGAGTGAAAGTACTGCCAAGTTTGGTCCAGGTCCGTCATTTGTTAGGGTCGCAGTGGTATCAGGAAGGGAGTGAAGGTACTGCAAGTCCCATCATCCATGGTCCATCCTCCTCTAAACTGCACCAAGACGTAAAGTGGGTCGTGGGGCCTCTCTGTGCCAAGTTTGGTCCAGATCCGCCATTCATGGGGGTCGCAGTGGTATCAGGAAGTGAGTGAAAGTACTGCAAATCCCATCATCCATGGCCCGTCCTCCCCCAAATTTCACCAGGACGTAAAATGGGTCATGGGGTATTTGTGTGCCAAGTTTGGTCCAGGTCCGTCATTCGTGGGCATCGAAGTGGTATCAGGAAGTGAGTGAAAGTACTGCAAATCCCATCATCCATGGTCCGTCCTCCCCCAAATTTCACCAGGACGTAAAATGGGTCAAGGGGGCTCTGTGTGCCAAGTTTTGGTCCAGGTCCGTCATTCGTGGGGGTCGCAGTGGTATCAGGAAACGATTGAAAGTACTACAAATCCCATCATCTGTGGCCCGTCCTCCCCCAAATTTCACCAGGACGTAAAGTGGGTCATGGGGTATTTGTGTGCCAAGTTTGGTCCGGGTCCGTCATTCGTGGGAGTCGCAGTGGCCTGTGGAAGTGGCAGCCAATCAGAATGCTCCCTCTCTCTACCTATATTTATATGTAATAATAATAATACACACACACATATATATTATATACATAGATATTTGAGACATTGGTATCAAAAATGTAAAATGATTATTGATTATTGATCACTCTGTCACTGGAATCATCCAATCCATGATACAAGGATTTAAGATATACATACATACAACACACATATATACGCTCATACATGCATGTATGTATGTATAATATTGAGTTAAATAAGGTTTCTGTTGGTCCAAAGTGCAAAGAGGGAAGGGAAAAAAAGGAATATCTGTATTTAATTGGAAATTATTTTGCGAAGTAACGGGGTCGGATGGCGGCTCCGGTGCCGAGTTCGAATTGCGTGGCTCGGCCAAGGTCCAGCAGTTCGTCCGTCCGGGTTCCTCCTGATATCCGGGAAATCTGGAAGCCAAAGAGAGGAGCATCAAGGCAGGATGGACATCTTTAGGGAATGCTTTAACCACGTCTTCCTGGGGTTGGTCTAGATGGCCTTTGGGGGGTCCCTTCCACTTCTGTGATTAGACTAGATGACCTTTGGAGGTCCCTTCCAGTTCTATCATTGGACTAGATGACCTTTGGGGTCCCTTCCATCTCGATGACTGGAGTAGATGAACTTTGGGGTCCCTTATGACTCTAATACTGGACTAGATGACCTTTGGGGGTCCCTTCCATCTCTATGATCGGTCTAGGTGACCTTTGGAGGTCCTTTCTATCTCCAATACTGGACTAGATGACCCTTTGGGGGTCCCTTCCATCTCTATGATCGGTCTAGGTGACCTTTGGAGGACCTTTCTATCTCCAATACTGGACTAGATTACCTTTGGGGGTCCCTTCCATCTCTATGATCGGTCTAGGTGACCTTTGGAGGTCCTTTCTATCTCCAATACTGGACTAGATGACCTTTGGGAGTCCCTTCCATCTCTATGATCGGTCTAGGTGACCTTTGGATGTCCTTTCTATCACCAATACTGGACTAGATGACCCCTTGGGGGTCCCTTCCATCTCTATGATCGGTCTAGGTGACCTTTGGAGGTCCTTTCTATCTCCAATACTGGACTAGATGACCTAGGTGACCTTTGGAGGTCCTTTGTAACTCCAATACTGGTCTAGGTGACCTTTGGAGGTCCTTTCTGTCTCCAATACTGGACTAGATGACCCCTTGGAAGTCCCTTCCATCTCTATGATCGGTCTAGGTGACCTTTGGAGGTCCTTTCTATCTCCAATGCTGGACTAGATGACCCCTTTGGGGGTCCCTTCCATCTCTATGATCGGTCTAGGTGACCTTTGGATGTCCTTTCTATCTCCAATACTGGACTAGATGACCCCTTGGAAGTCCCTTCCATCTCTATGATCGGTCTAGGTGACCTTTGGAGGTCCTTTCTATCTCCAATACTGGACTAGATGACCCTTTGGGGGTCCCTTCCATCTCTATGATCGGTCTAGGTGACCTTTGGAGGTCCTTTCTATCTCCAATACTGGACTAGATGACCCTTTGGGGGTCCCTTCCATCTCTATGATCGGTCTAGGTGACCTTTGGAGGTCCTTTCTATCTCCAATACTGGACTAGATGACCCCTTGGAAGTCCCTTCCATCTCTATGATCGGTCTAGGTGACCTTTGGAAGTCCTTTCAATCTCCAATACTGGACTAGATGACACCTTGGAAGTCCCTTCCATCTCTATGATTGGTTTAGGTGACCTTTGGAGGTCCTTTCTATCTCCAATACTGGACTAGATGACCCTTTGGGGGTCCCTTCCATCTCTATGATCGGTCTAGGTGACCTTTGGAGGTCCTTTCTATCTCCAATACTGGACTAGATGACCCCTTGGGCGTCTATTCCATCTCTATGATTGGTTTAGGTGACCATTGGAGGTCCTTTCTATCTCAATACTGGACTAGATGACCCCTTGGGGTCCCTTCCATCTCTATGATCATCTAGGTGACCTTTGGAGGTCCTTTGTATCTCCAATACTGGACTAAATGACCTTTGGGGGTCCCTTCCATCTCTATGATTGGTCTAGGTGACCTTTGGAGGTCCTTTCTATCTCCAATACTGGACTAGATGACCCCTGGGGGTCCCTTCCATCTCTATGATCGGTCTTGGTGACCTTTGTTGGTCCTTTCTATCTCCAATACTGGACTAGATGACCCCTTGGAAGTCCCTTTCATCTCTATGATCGGTCTAGGTGACCTTTGGATGTCCTTTCTATCTCCAATACTGGACTAGATGACCCCTTGGAAGTCTCTTCCATCTCTATGATCGGTCTAAGTGACCTTTGGATGTCCTTTCTATCTCCAATACTGGACTAGATGACCCCTTGGAAGTCCCATCTCTATGATCGGTCTAGGTGACCTTTGGAGGTCCTTTCTATCTCCAATACTGGACTAGATGACTCCTTGGAAGTCCCATCTCTATGATCGGTCTAGGTGACCTTTGGAGGTCCTTTCTATCTCCAATACTGGATAGATCCAATACTGACTAGATGACCCTATTGGAAGTCTCTTTCCATCTCTATGATCGGTCTAGGTGACCTTTGGAGGTCCTTTCTATCTCCAATACTGGACTAGATGACCCTTTTTATCTCCAATACTGATGTCCCTTCCATCTCTATGATTGATTTGGAGGTCTAGGTGACCTTTGGAGGTCCTTTCTATCTCCAATACTGGACTAGATGACCCCTTGGAAGTCCCTTCCATCTCTATGATCGGTCTAGGTGACCTTTGGAGGTCCTTTCTATCTCCAATACTGGACTAGATGACCCCTTGGAAGTCCCTTCCATCTCTATGATCGGTCTAGGTGACCTTTGGAGGTCCTTTCTATCCAATACTGGACTAGATGACCCCTTGGAAGTCCCCCTTCCATCTCTATGATCGGTCTAGGTGACCTTTGGAGGTCCTTTCTATCTCCAATACTGGACTAGATGACCCTTGGAAGTCCCTTCCATCTCTATGATCGGTCTAGGTGACCTTTGGAGGTCCTTTCTATCTCAATACTGGACTAGATGACCCTTTGGAAGTCCCTTCTATCTCTATGATCGGTCTAGGTGACCTTTGGAGGTCCTTTCTATCTCCAATACTGGACTAGATGACCTTTGGGGGTCCCTTCCATCTCTATGATCGGTCTAGGTGACCTGTGGAGGACCTTTCAATCTCAATACTGGACTAGATGACCCCTTGGAAGTCCCTTCCATCTCTATGATCGGTCTAGGTGACCTTTGGAGGTCCTTTCTATCTCCAATACTGGACTAGATGACCTCTGGAAGTCCCTTCCAACCCTCTAGTACATTGAATGGGTGGGCGATTCACGCCAGGCCACCTCTCCATGTGTTTGCCTCTCTTACCTTTTTGGAGCGGTCAGTTGTCCTGCTGGTCAAGGAGGAGCGGAGGTCCAGGCTGCTGAGGGCCGGGCTGAAGGTACGGACGGGTTCCTCCCAGCCAGCCAGGCAGTGCTACCAGGTTGGAAAGGCAATCAATAAAGACGACATTGATTAATAAATAATATAAATATTAATAAATATTAATATAAATATTAATAAATATTACTATAAGTATTATTATAAATATTACTATAAATATTAATAAATATTAATACAAATATTAATAAATATTAATATAAATATTAATATAAATATTATCATTAATTAATTGATTAACCCCAGACTCACCGAGGGCAAGGCCAGGTCTCCGGCCGGGTCAAAGCTCTTCCGGCGGTGGATCTTGTGCTTGTAGGCCGGGAGCAGGGTGGACCTGGGCACGCTGACCCTGCAAAGTGGGACTAGATGACCTTTGGGGGCCCCTTCCAGCCCTACGACTAGGCTAGGCGACCCCCAAATCAAAGCGCATATTATGACATATGCTTACGTTATATTACGCTATATTTATATATTATAATATGCCTATAACATACCTAAAACATATTATAAATATTAAATATTAAAAATATACTATTGGCCCATCAAAAATACTATAATAATATATTAATATGAAATATTCATATAGATTATTTGCCAACCACAAAAATATAATAATGTAAATGTAATATATTTAATTATATTTAAAATAGATCAATATAATTTTGTATTTATTTGTAATATTTATAACATATTAATTGTGGAGGGAAAATAACCTATTTTTCATATTGCATATTTATAACAATAATATAAACATGCAATATTAAAATATATATTAATAAAGTTTTATATTTATTTGTGGAAGCATAATATATATTTTAATATTGCATATGTATAACCATAATAAAATATGCTATACATATGCAATATTAAAATATATCAATATAATTTTATATTTATTTGTGAAGATATTTTTTAATTTTTCATATTTAAAATAATAATATAAGTATACAATATTAAAACATAAATTTATATTTATTTGTGGAGGGAAAATAATATATTTAAAATATTGCATATATTGTGGAGGGGAAATAACATATTTTAATATTGCGTATTTATAACAATAATATAATATGTCATAAATATGCGTTAAAATATATTAATATAATTTTATATTTATTTGTGGACGGAACACAATATATTTTTAATATTGCATATTTATAACATATACTTATTTGTGGAGGCAAAATATTTAATAATATTTAATATTTAATAATATTTAATATTTAATAATATTTAATAATATAGAAAAAATAGATTTTTAATATTGCATATCTACAACATATTATATTTTTGTGGAGGCATATTTATAACAATAATATAAACATGCAATATTAAAATATATATTAATAAAGTTTTATATTTATTTGTGGAAGCATAATATATTTTAATATTGCATATGTATAACCATAATATAATATGCTATACATATGCAATATTAAAATATATCAATATAATTTTATATTTATTTGTGAAGATATTTTTTAATTTTTTCATATTTAAAATAATAATATAAGTATACAATATTAAAACATAAATTTATATTTATTTGTGGAGGGAAAATAATATATTTAAAATATTGCATATATTGTGGAGGGGAAATAACATATTTTAATATTGCATATTTATAACAATAATATGTCATAAATATGCGTTAAAATATATTAATATAATTTTATATTTATTAGTGGACGGAACACAATATATTTTTAATATTGCATATTTATAACATATACTTATTTGTGGAGGCAAAATATTTAATAATATTTAATATTTAATAATATTTAATAATATAGAAAAAATAGATTTTTAATATTGCATATTTACAACATATTATATTTATATTATATTTATTTGTGGAGGCAAAATATTTACAACATATATATATATATATATATACACTGTGTATATATATATATGGTAGACAAATAATAATACAATATTTTTGGTAGCCTCACCTGACAAAGGCAGGTTCCACGAGGGTTTCCGGAGGCTTCCGGGCACGGGGGATTCTGCACACGGCACACGCCAGTTCCGGATCCCTTGGTTCCGTAAAGAGCCGCTTGTTTACCCGATAGCAGAAGACGCCTGGAACCCAAATACATGACGACATTGATTAATAAATATTAATATAAATATTAATAAACTAGCTGTACCCGGCACGTGTTGCTGTGCCATGTCTCTCTCTCTCTCTCTCTCTCTATCTACCTATTTCTCTCTCTCTATAACTTCCTGTGTTTGTCTGTCTGTCTCTCTATCTATCTATCTATCCCTATCTTTATCTATCACTGTGTCTCTCTGTGTATATTATTCTCCATCACACACTCTCTCTATCACTCGCTCTCTGTGTGTCTCGCTATATCTGTGTACTCACTCTGTGTGTATCACCCAATCTCTATGTACCACTCACTCTCTCTCTATTCCTATCTATCACTCCCTCCCTCCCTCTCTCACTCCTGCTCTCTCTCTCTCTCTCTCTCTGTGGGATGACATCTCCTCTCTCTCTCGCTTTCTCTCTGTGTGTCTCTCTGTGTGTGTGTCTGTGTGTGTGTGTGTGTCTCTCTCTCCCCTCTCTCTGTCACTCTCTCTCAGTCTCTCACTCTCCCCTCTTTCTCTTTCACTCTCTATCTCCCCCCCCTCTCACTCTCTCACTCCTGCCCTCCCACTCTCTCCCCCCCCCTGTCTCTCATTCCCCCTCTGTCTCACTCTCTCACTGCTGCCCCCCCTCTCTCCCCGTCTCTCTCTCTCACTCCTGCCCCTCGTCCCTCTCTCTCCCCGTCTCTCTCTCACTCTCTCCCCCTCATTCTCTCTCTCACTCTCTCTCTCTATTATTCCCTCACTCTCTCTCACTCCCCCCTCTCTCTTTCTGACTCTCTCTCTATCACTCACCCTTTCTCTGTGTTGCAAAGTTCCGGCTCTCCTGGGGAGAAGTGCTCCACGGGACTACACTTCCCAGAAGGCCCCGCAGGGCTATTTCCGGGCGCGGAGGTTTCTGGGAAGTGTAGTTCGGCGCCCCCGAGTTGCTCTGGGACGGGGGAACGTGCGGGTGGCGCCGTTCCTGCTTCCTTGAGGGGCTGGCTGACCTGGGGGCCGCGGCTGGCCCCGGGTGGTGTGGGTGGTGTTGTGGGCGGCTGTTCCGCGGCCTCCTCGCTCGCTTCCCAGGTGGTCCCAGTGGCGCCCGAGCGGGCCGGGAACGGCAGGGAGACGGGCGAGGAGGCCGCGGAGGAGGGCGACAACACCGGCCAGAGCACCGGGCGGAGGAGGCGGCGCGGGTCTGTACACCCCTGGCAGGCGACGGAGGAGGGCGAGAAGGCAGCGGAGGAGGCGGGAATGGTGGCGGCCGCGTGATCCGGCTCCGTGAGGTTTTGGGGGGCCGTTTGGGGGGGGGTTAAACGTAGGGAGGTGGGCTGCGAAGGTCCTTGTGAGTGAGGAGAGAGGGCGACGGGATGGGTTGGTGGGTTGGGGGAGGGTGTTTGAGTGCGCCTGCGCGATTGCCCCCCTGTGTTCTGCGCTGGCGGCCAGCGCAGAACGGGAGGCAATGGGCGGTTTTTCGGGCTTGTTTTGGGGGTTGCAAGGTAGGGAGGTGGTTTTTTTGTGTAAGGTTATACCTCGTGGTCTGGGGGAATGTGTCGTTGGATTGGTGTTTCTGGGGGGCATAGTTTGGCCGTGCATAAAGTCCTTTGCACGACCACTCTCTTTTTATATATATAGATGTTAATATAAATATTAATAAATATTGATAAATATTAATAAATATTAATATAAATATTAACATTAATTAATTGATTTATTTATTTATTTATTAAGGAAAAATCTAAAAACAGAATGCACAACAATGGAGAACGCCATGCCAGAATTGCATGGGATTGAATGGCAGGTCCTTCAATGCAACCCTATGGGATTGTTGGGACCCGAAGTCAATGACGGTCAATAGGACTCTAGATCCCATTTCCAGGACACAATCGTACATTGATGGGACGTGGGATCCGTGTCGCAACTCGAGGCCTCGAAGCTCTCCGACCTGCAGAGAGGAAACAAACAAACAAACAAACAAAAACATAACCTACAGATAGTTTTAGGGGTTCCCTTTCAAGAGGAAAGAGGTAAACAAACAAACAAACAAACAACAGGGCTTTGAGATTTTGGGTCTTTCCATTGCCTGTTGTTTACTACTATCAGCCCCAATTTGAGCTCAACGCTCAAAGCAGATAAGGGGAAAAAATGCTTTGAAACCCGGAGCGGATCCGGCGCGCTCACCACGAGTCCCGGTCATCAAGGCAGTCCTTCCGGTTCACCTGCCGGAACTCCTGGAGTTCAGAAAAGTACTGATCCGGTTTCTCCGTGACGGAAGAATCCATATCAAGGAGCCCTAGAGAGCAGAAGGGAGGAGACCATCGTCCCCAAAAGGAGAGGAAGATGTAAGGAGAGGCGGATCGTACAGTAAAAATAATTTTAAAAAATGTGATTACTATTATTATATCATTATTATTATTATTAATTTTCCATGCTTTGGAAGTAATAGAAATATTATCAACATCTAAGAAGAGGCGGATCGTACATTACAACAGTGTTTCCCAACCATAGTGCCGTGGCACAAACAACAACATAACAGAACATTGTTTGAGTCCACTGTGCTCTCTGGGTGTACTGTAGGTGAACTACAACTTCCAAACTCAAGGCCAATTCCCAAGCAAACCCTTTCAGTACTTTCTGTTGGTAATGAGAGTTCGATATGCCAAGTTTGGTTCAATTCCATTGTTGCCAGAGTTCATGATGCTCTTTGGTTGTGTGTTAACTATAAATCCCAGAAACTGTAACTCCCAAATGTCAAGGTCTATTTTCCCCAAACTCCATCCATGTTCACATTTGGGCATATTGAGTATTCATGCCAAGTTTGGTCCTGATCCAACATTGTTTGAGTCCACAGTGCTCTCTGGATATAGGTGAACTACAACTCCAAAACCCAAGGTCAATGCCCACCAAACTCTTATAGTATTTTCTCTTGGTTATGGGAGTTCTGTGTGGGAAGTTTGTGTCTTTCTGCCGTTCCTGCCAGGATATCTCTGTTGTGTTCATCGAAACAGGCCCAGGTTTCACACGGAGTGTATAAATACACTAGCTGAACCCGGCACGCGTTGCTGTGCCCTATGTTGGTGATGTGAGAATGTCAGGGTATGTATGTTGTGGAAGTGATGTGAGCATGTTTGTTGTGTGTATTTGTATGTGTGTGTATGTGTGTTTATAGTTGTATGTGTGTATGGTTTTTGGGGGGTTTGTGTGCATGTGTGTGTGGTGGTATTGGGGTGGGTTTATTTTTGTGTGTGTATATATATGTGTGTGTTTGTGTGTGTATAGTTCTTGTTATGTGTTTATGTATTTGTGTGTAGTTATCTGTGTGTGTTTTGTGTTTGATTACGTGTATATATATGTGTGTGTTTCTGTATGTATATGTATGTATGTGTATATATGGAGAGGTGGGGATATGTGTGTGTATATTTGTGTATGTATTAGTGTGGATGTGTATGTTTAGTTGTGTGGATATATTTGTGTTTGTATGTGGTTGTGTTTTTATATGTGTTTTTATGTGGGTTTTTATATGTTGTTTTGTTTTTGTGTGTGTGTGTGTATGTGTAGAGGAGGAGGCCGAAGAGGAGGGCGATGGGGAAGCGCTCGATCTCCCTCCCCCGCGGCCCTCTCCTCGGGCAGCGGAGGAGAGGCGGTTAAGGGCTCTCCTACGCTGGCCGCGGTTTCCTTTCCGCTGGTCGAAGAGGAGGCCGCTGGGAGAGAGACGGTGCGGCTCCCCCTCGGCCTCGTCCCCGGGCAGCGGAATGGAGGCGGCGGGTAGCGGCGGAGAGCCCTTTGCCGCCTCTCCTCCGGTGGCCGAAGAGGATGCCGAAGGGGAACCGGGCAACCCCTCTCTCTGCGGCCTCCTCCTCGTGCAGCGGAGGCCGCAGGGAGAGGGGTTGGCCGGTTCCCCTTCGGCCTGCTCTTCGGCCACCGGAGGAGAGGCGGTAAAGGGCTCTCCGCCGCTACCTGCCGCCTCCATTCCGCTGGCCGAAGAGGAGGCGGGAGGGCGAGAGACGGCGCGGCTTCCCTCCCGGCCCGGCCCGGGGGAGGACGGGGAGGAGGCAGCGGAGGGGCGGAGGAAGCGGGCATGGCGGAGAAGGCGTGTCGGGCAGGGGACTACGGCTCCCAGAATCCTCTGCGCGGGCATTGTGGGCTATTTCCGGTGCTTTCTCCGCCCATCTTTCGAGTGTGCCGCGCGGAGCCTTCTGGGAGTTGTAGTCCCGTGGCTGCGCCGTTCTCCCTCGCCCGTTTCGTTGTCTCTCCTGGTGGAGGGTCGTGCGGGCGGGACCGCAGCGCGTCCTCCAGGATGTGTGCTGTTGGGTCCCGGGAGCCGCGTGGAGGATGTCACCTCGTTGGTCTCAGGAGTGGTTAGTAAGCGGCGGAGGAGGGGGGCATGGCGTGGGATGTTGTGCATGCTTGGTATTCTGATGTTTCTATGGCGGCCGTTTTGTGTGTCTGGGGTGTTTTGCGCATGCGTAGTAATGTAGTTTTTCGGGGGATGTTTTGGGGGCTTTGTGTTGTGTGTAGGGGTGTTTCAGTGGGTGGTTGATGTACCTCGGGGTGGGGATGAGTGGCCCTGGTTTTTGTTGTTTGTGTGGGAAATGTAGTTTTGGCGTGCATTTGCCCCGTTGCACGACCACTTCCCTTTTATATATATAGATTTAAAAACATATTAACTATACGTATTACTGTGTAAGAGTGTCATTTCGTGTCATTTTGGTTGGTGGTGTGCCCTAGGATTTGGTCAATGTAAAAAATGTGCTGCGGCTCAAAAAAGGTTGAAAAACACTGCATTAAAATAATAAAATTATTATTATTATTATCCACGCTTTGGTAGTACTAGAAATATTAGTATTGCCATCATCATCATCACCATCATCAAAATTTCCAAGCTTTACAATTAATAGAATTATTATTATTATTATTATTATTATTATTATCCATGCTCCAGTAGCACTATAAATATTATCATATTATTATTGTTACTAAATAATTACTATCATTATTACCTCATATTATTTTATTATCCCATCACATTATTATTAATATTATTAATATTATTATTAATATTAATTTCCATGCTTTGGTAAGAATAGAAAAATTATAAATTCTATTAATATTATTAGTATTATTTATTATTTTCCATGCTTTGGTAGTAATAGAAATATTGTTATGATCTATAATTAATATTAATAATAATATTTTCCCAAGATGACCCAGACTTGACCTCCCGCCTGACCTGCAATCCAGTCGTATCCAAGGAAAGGCCGGGCGGACCTTACTCCTCGAGGGGTCGCATGTCCTTCTGGGTCGGTCACAAAGGTCACGCGAGGGGCTTCCTTCTAGGAAAGGAAAAGGATGCATTCTAATGGCGGTGGGATCCTATAGACGTGCCCTGGAGGACCCAAGAAATGCCTAGAGGCGCACCTTCGGCTTCTCTTTGTGATGCGGCGTCAGCAGGATGGGCTTGGGCGCCGGCGGCATCTGAACTCTCGGCCGCGAACGCTTTCCCTTGACAGTCGCTTCCTCCTCTTTCTCGAGGTGGACATTTCCCGCTTCCGCCGACGGTACCGAAACCACAGATTGCGGACCAAGGTCTCGGCTTTCCTTCTGGAAGTAAGAGTAAGACCATTATTGGACTAGATGACCTCTGGAGGTCCCTCCCAAGCTGGTGATGCTCTAGGATCGGATCAGATGACCTTCAGAGGTCCCGTCCAGTTCTGTGATTGGACTAGATCAGGGCTGTCCAACTTCTACCGGCCCAAGGGCCGGAATTCCAGTCACTGATCACCTGGGGGGCCGCGGGGGGGGGGGGCGGGGTCGCTCGCGGGGATGGGGCTGTACCCGTGCACGCGTTGCTGTGCCATGCCTCCCTCTCTCTCTCTCTTAAAAAATATTTTTGCAGGAGGGTAGGAGGGCCGGATCCAAGGGACTGGCAGGCCGTGTGCGGCCCGCGGGCCGCCTGTTGGGCAGGCCCGGGCTAGATAACCCTTTGGGGGTCCCTTCCAATTGTACTATTGGATTAGATGATGCTTGGAGGACCCTTCCAGTTCAATGACTAGACTAGATGACCTTTGGGTCACTTCTATCTCTATGTCTAGACTAGATGACCTTTGGGGTCTCTTCTATCTCTAATACTGGACTAGATGACCTTTGGGGTCCCTTCCATCTCGATGACTAGACTAGATGACCTTTGGGTCACTTCTATACGACTAGACTAGATGACCGTTGGGTCACTTCTATATGACTAGACTAGATGACCGTTGGGTCACTTCTATCTCTATGACTAGACTAGATGACCTTTGGGGCCCCTTCCATCTCGATGACTAGAGTAGATGACCGTTGGGTCACTTCTATCTCTATGACTGGACTAGATGACCTTTGGGGTCCCTTCCATCTCGATGACTAGAGTAGATGACCGTTGGGTCACTTCTATCTCTATGACTGGACTAGATGACCTTTGGGGCCCCTTCCATTCCATCTCGATGACTAGAGTAGATGACCGTTGGGTCACTTCTATCTCTATGACTAGACTAGATGACCTTTGGGGTCCCTTCCATCTCAATGACTAGAGTAGATGACCGTTGGGTCACTTCTATCTCTATGACTGACTAGATGACCTTTCTCTATGACTAGGATGTCCCTTCCATCTCGATGACTAGAGTAGATGACCGTTGGGTCACTTCTATCTCTATGACTGGACTAGATGACCTCCCTTCCATCTCAATGACTGAGATGACTTGGGTCACTTCTATCTCTATGACTAGATGACCTTTGGGGCCCCTTCCATCTCGATGACTAGAGTAGATGACCGTTGGGTCACTTCTATCTCTATGACTAGACTAGATGACCTTTGGGGACCCTTCCATCTCGATGACTAGAGTAGATGACCGTTGGGTCACTTCTATCTCTATGACTGGACTAGATGACCTTTGGGGTCCCTTCCATCTCAATGACTAGAGTAGATGACCGTTGGGTCACTTCTATCTCTATGACTAGACTAGATGACCTTTGGGGCCCCTTCCATCTCGATGACTAGAGTAGATGACCGTTGGGTCACTTCTATCTCTATGACTAGACTAGATGACCTTTGGGGTCCCTTCCATCTCAATGACTAGAGTAGATGACCGTTGGGTCACTTCTATCTCTATGACTGGACTAGATGACCTTTGGGGTCCCTTCCATCTCTATGACTAGACTAGATGACCTTTGGGGTCCCTTCCATCTCAATGACTAGAGTAGATGACCGTTGGGTCACTTCTATCTCTATGACTAGACTAGATGACCTTTGGGGTCCCTTCCATCTCTATGACTAGACTAGATGACCGTTGGGTCACTTCTATATGACTAGACTAGATGACCTTTGGGGTCCCTTCCATCTCAATGACTAGAGTAGATGACCGTTGGGTCACTTCTATCTCTATGACTAGACTAGATGACCTTTGGGGCCCCTTCCATCTCGATGACTAGAGTAGATGACCTTTGGGGCCCCTTCCATCTCGATGACTAGACTAGATGACCTTTGGGGTCCCTTCCATCTCGATGACTAGAGTAGATGACCGTTGGGTGACTTCTATCTCTATGACTGGACTAGATGACGTTTGGAGATCCCTACCATCTCTAGGATTGGACTAGATGACCTTCAGGTTCCCTTAGAACCCCATGACTGGACTAGATGACCTTTTGGGGTCACTTCCATCTCCAGGATGGGATTAGATGACCCTTTGGGGTCCCTTCCAACCTCGTGATTGGACTAGATGACCTCTGGGGGTCCCTTCCATCTCTATGGTCAGTCTAGGTGACCTTTGGAGGTCCCGTCCATCTCTGTGGTTGAACTAGATAGCCATTGAGGTCCCTTTCAGCCCTACAATTGGACTAGATGACCATTGGGGGTCCCTTCCACCTCTGTCATCAGACTAGATGATCTTTGGGGTCCCCTTCCATCTCTATGGTGAGACTAGATGGCCCTTGGGGACCCTTCCAGCCCTATGATTAGACTGGATGACCTTTGGAGGGCCCTTCCCATCCTACCTCCTTCTCCAGGGTTGTGGATGATGGGACCCGCTTCTCTAAGGCTTCCTGGTTTGCTTTCAGCTTCTGCAAGAGATCCTGGTTCAAGAGGCGCAGCCGCTCCACGTCCATCTTCCAGAAATAATAAGTCAACAACGATTAAGTCAATCATTCTTATTATTATTATTGGACTGCAGAATATTATAGGCATGCACACATGCATATTATATGTATGTATCTGTATATATGTACACAAACACACACACACATAATGTGTGCATATATATGTATTTGTAATAGTATATACAATATACTCTATTAATATAATTCATAAAATTACATATACTGTATATAAATTTAAAAACATTATATAATAATACAATATATATACACACATACACACACATATACGTATAAGACATATATATAATTTTAAATACATCTCTACATAATACAATAGATATAGACACTCACATAGATACACATATACATTTATATTCATATAAGGTATATAAAATGTTAAATACAGCTCTACATTATACATACACACATAGATATAATAATTATACATTATGATACATTATAAATAATCAAACATATACCTGTAAATAACACCTAGGCACATATAAAGTATGTGTGTGTATGTGAGTTTGTGTGTGTGTATCTGCAATATAATATTAAGTATGCTAAACATAAGAGTAAACATATTGTAAACATAGTAAACATATAGTAAATGTGCGTATTTGCAATATAATAATAAATATAGTAAACATAATAGTAAACCTGTAATAAACTTAATAGTAAACATATAGCAAAAATAGTAAACTATAATAAACTTAATAGTAAAAATAGTAAAACTATAATAAACTTAATAGTAAACACATAGTAAAACTATAATAAACTTAATAGTAAAAACATAGTAAAAATGGTAAAACTATAATAAACTTAATAGTAAACACATAGTAAAACTATTATAAACTTAATAGTAAACACATAGTAAAACTATAATAAACTTAATAGTAAACACATAGTAAAAATAGTAAAACTATAATAAACTTAATAGTAAAATAGTAAAACTATAATAAACTTAATAGTAAACACATAGTAAAACTATAATAAAAGCTAATAGTAAACACATAGTAAAACTATAATAAACTTAATAGTAAACACATAGTAAAATTATAATAAACTTAATAGTAAACACATAGTAAAACTATAATAAACTTAATAGTAAACACATAGTAAAATTATAATAAACTTAATAGTAAACACATAGTAAAACTATAATAAACTTAATAGTAAACACATAGTAAAAATAGTAAAACTATAATAAACTTAATAGTAAACACATAGTAAAATTATAATAAACTTAATAGTAAACACATAGTAAAACTATAATAAACTTAATAGTAAACACATAGTAAAAATAGTAAAACTATAATAAACTTAATAGTAAACACATAGTAAAAATAGTAAAACTATAATAAACTTAATAGTAAACACATAGTAAAAATAGTAAAACTATAATAAACTTAATAGTAAACACATAGTTAAAATTATAATAAACTTAATAGTAAACACATAGTAAAACTATAATAAACTTAATAGTAAACACATAGTAAAAATAGTAAAACTATAATAAACTTAATAGTAAAAATAGTAAAACTATAATAAACTTAATAGTAAACACATAGTAAAACTATAATAAACTTAATAGTAAACACATAGTAAAACTATAATAAACTTAATAGTAAACACATAGTAAAATTATAATAAACTTAATAGTAAACACATAGTAAAACTATAATAAACTTAATAGTAAACACATAGTAAAATTATAATAAACTTAATAGTAAACACAGTAAAACGATAATAAACTTAATAGTAAACACATAGTAAAATTATAATAAACTTAATAGTAAACACAGTAAAATTATAATAAACTTAATAGTAAACACATAGTAAAACTGTAATAAACTTTATAGTAAACACAGTAAAAATAGTAAAACTATAATAAACTTAATAGTAAACACATAGTAAAACTATAATAAACTTAATAGTAAACACATAGTAAAACTATAATAAACTTAATAGTAAACACATAGTAAAACTATAATAAACTTAATAGTAAACACAGTAAAACTATAATAAACTTAATAGTAAACACATAGTAAAACTGTAATAAACTTAATAGTAAACACAGTAAAATTATAATAAACTTAATAGTAAACACATAGTAAAAATAGTAAAACTATAATAAAAAATAATAGTAAACAAAACAGAATAGCGTATGTAAAAATAGCATTTCTAAATTACATTCCTACAAATAGTATGTATCATTATTTATTTATTTATTTATTTATTAACTTCGATTTAGTATACCGCTCACTCCGGAGCTCAGAGCGGTTTACAAAGCAAAAACACCGAGAAATAAAACAATTAAGCAGTTAAAAACATATTACACATCACAACAGATTAAAACATATTAAGAGCACAACCCTCAGCAAAGGCTGGGGGACGGGATAAAAACCTGGGGGAACCATAGGCGGCAAGCGGGCAATGTGGTTGAATTAAGAGCCGAACGCCTTCCTAAAAGCCAAGTCTTCAAGGCCTTGCGAAAGGGCAGGAGAGCGCGGATGGCGCGGATCTCCTCCGGGAGGCCATTCCAGAGACTTGGGGCGGCTACAGAGAATGCCCTCCGCCGTGTAGTGGCTAGTCGGCAGGTTCCGAGGGAGGCACCACAAGGAGGTTGAGCTCCTCGGAGCGTAGTGATCTCGCGAGGCACATAAGGGTAAGTCGCTCCCTCAAGTACACTGGCCCCAAACCATAGATGGCCTTGAAAGTGAGGACTAACACCTTGAAGAGGACCCGGAATTCAATCGGAAGCCAGTGCAGCTCGCGCAGGAGTGGAGTCGCTCGGTCAGATCTTGCAGCACCCAGGAGGAGGCGAGCTGCGGCGTGCTGCACCAGCTTAAACTTCCGGATCATCGACAAGGGAAGGCCAATGTAGAGCGCATTACAGTAATCAAGCCTCGAGATGACCGTGGCTTGGATCACCGTAGCCAGGTCGCGTTGGGAGAGGTAGGGAGCCAGGCGTTTAGCCAACGGAGATGGAAGAATGCTGTCCTGCAGGTGCAGCCGATCTGCTCCTCCATGGACAGGTGGGCGTCCAGCCGGACCCCTAGACTTTTTACCGATGGCTGAGGGCAGAGGGCCACACCATCGAACGTTGGCAGCTGGGTCGCTACCCCCCCCCCCCCCCCGGGGGCCCAGCCACAAGATCTCCGTCTTCGCCGGGTTCACCTTCAACTTACTGGCTCGCAGCCATCCAGTGACAGCTTCAAGGCAAAGATGGAAATTATCGGGTACAGAGACTGCCCCGGGGTCCAACCTCAGAATGAGCTGGGTATCATCAGCGTACTGATGACACTCCAGCCCAAAACTCCGCACCAGTTGGGCGAGTGGTCGCATATAGATGTTGAATAATAGCGGGAGAGGATAGCCCCTGAGGCACCCGCAGTTCAGCGGGGAGCCTCCGGAGACCACCCCCCCACTTCACACGCTGTTGGCGGCGTTGGAGGAAGGAGGACAGCCAGTTGAGGGCGGTCCCCCTCACCCCCGCCACCGCCAGGCGGTGTATCAAAAGTTGGTAATCGACGGTATCAAACGCTGCCGTGAGATCCAATAACACGAGCAGCGCCGATCCACCTCGGTCAAATGGCAGCGGAGTAGATCTGTGATGGAGACCAGGACAGTCTCCGTCCCATGGCCCGAGCGGGCTTGGACTGGAAGGGGTCTAGCCAGGTTGCATCATCCAGGAATGCCTGCAGCTGGTCCATTGCTGCCCTCTCAATTACCTTGCCCAGGTACGGAAGATTGGACACTGGGCGGTAATGGAGGGACCCGCGGGTCTAACCCGGGCTTCTTCAGCAATGGAGTGACCACCGCCTCTTTCAACTCCTCTGGAAAAGCTCCTTGCTCAAGGGAGCAGTTGACTATATTCAACAGAGGGCCTCGTAGCCCCTCCGCGCAAGCTCGAATCAGCTACTATTAGTTTACTAGTAATAGTAAATCAGTTTACTATTATAAACTTAATAGTAAACACATAGTAAAATTATAATAAACTTAATAGTAAATACATAGTAAAACTATAATAAACTTAATAGTAAACACATAGTAAAAATAGTAAAACTATAATAAAAATAATAGTAAACAAAACAGAATAGCATATGTAAAAATAGCATTTCTAAATTACATTCCTACAAATACGGTAGTATGTATCATTATATATTTGTAAATGTTATATATATATATATAGTCTACATATAAGATTTATATATGAGTAATTTAATACTAATGAAATGTGGTATTTCTAAATTATGCACACACTCCTACATATAAAATTATCTGTATATCTGTATCTGTATACCTTTATAAAGCGGAATGTTTGTATGTATGTATGTGTGCGGGAGGGCGGGAGGGCGGATATGTGGCAGCCACTTTCACAGGCCACAGCGACCAGCGCGGGTGATGGACCTGCACCATACTTGGTACACATAACCCCCCCTAACCCCTTTACGTCTTGGTGCGGTTTGGGGACATGACCCATGGATTATGGGATTTGTAGTACTTTCAAACACTTTGGTTCCCACAGACCACTGAGGCCACCAAAAAGGACCAATACAGACCACACTTGGCACACACAGCCCCCATGACCCACTCTACATCCTGGTGCACTTTGGAGGAGGGCGGACCATGGATGATGGGACTTGAAATACCTCTACTCACTTCCCAAGTCCGCTGCAACCCTCATCCAATCACTGATCGAGACCAAACTTGGCATACATAATCCCCATGACTGCCTTCACGTCCTGGTGAGGTTTGGGGGAGGACTGACAATGGATGATGGGATTTGTAGAACTTTCACACCCCTCTGTTCCCACAGACCACTGTGGCCCCCAACAAACACTGATAAAGACCAAACTTGGCACACAGAGCCCCAGCGACCCACTCTACATCCTACTGAAGTTTGGAGGGGGCCAGAACATGGATGATGGGACTTGCAGTACCTTCCCTCACTTTCCAAGACTGCTGCAAACCTAATCCTATGACTGATCAACACAAAACCTGCCACACAGAGCACTCATGACCCACTCTACATCCTGGTGCAGATCAGAGGAGGGTGGACCATGGATGATGGGACTTGAAGTACCTCTACTCACTTCCCAAGTCTGCTGCGACCGTCATCCAATTACTGATCGAGACCACGCTTGGCACACATAACGCCCATGACTGCCTTCATGTCCTGGTGAGGTTCGGGGGAGGACTGACAATGGATGATGGGATTTGTAGTACTTTCACACCCCTCTGTTTCCACAGACAACTGCAGCCACCAACAAACACCGAGAAAGACCACACTTGGCACATAGAGCCCCAGTGACCCACTCTACATCCTACTGAAGTTTGGAGGGGGGCAGAACATGGATGATGGGACTTGCAGTACCTTCCCTCACTTTCCAAGCCTGTTACAAACCTAATCCAATGACTGATCAACACCAAATCTGGCACACAGAGCCCTCATGACCCACTCTGTATCCTGGTGCAGTTTTGTGTGCGACGGACCACGGATGATGGGACTTGAAGTACCTTCACTCACTTCCTAAAAACAATGCAACCCTCATCCATTCACCAATACAGACCAAACTTGGCATACAGAGCCCCCATGACCCAATCTACATCCTACTACACTTTGGGGGAGGGTGGACCAGAGATGATGGGACTTGCAGTACTTTCAGTAATTTCATGATACCACTGCAACTCCCAATAATGACGGATCAAGACCAAACTTGGCACACAGAGCCCCCATGACCCACTCTAGTCTATCTATCTATCTATATACATACATACACATATATAGTGAAAATAAATTATATAAATATATAAAATAATATATATATACACACACAATAATATATATATATATATATATATAAATATACACAAAATTATATTAAAACTAAATATATACAAAATTATATATATATATATAAATTAAATCTGCACAAAATTATATATATATATATATATATATATTAAATGGATGAGTTGAATATTAAATAATAATAATAGTAATAATAGTTATTGTTTAAATGCAAACCTGCAAAAGGACCAGGGAAGCCCTCCCAGCACATGAACGTTGGTTTCCCTGTGACGTAGGCAACGCCTCCCGCCCTGATTGGCTGATTCCCCGCCTTAGGGTTCGTTTTCGCATTCCAGGCAGGAAGGCAAAGGCTTCTCCCTTCCCAAGATGGCCGCCGGCTGAAGGTGAACATAGCTGCCGGCTGAGCGAAGGCCCTTCCCAAGATGGCCGCCGGCTGAAACTCAATATAGCTGCAGACTGAGGCTTGTCCCTTCTCAAAATGGCCGCCGGGCTGAGACAAAGCCCTTCCCAAGATGGCCGCCAGCTGAAGCTCAAGGTAGCCGCAGATTGAGGATTGTTCCTTCTCAAGATGGCCGCCGGGCTGAGGCACGGACCTTCCCAACATGGCCGCTGGCGGAAGCTCAATATAGTTGCAGACTGAGCCTTGTCCTTTCCAAGATGGCCGCTGGCGGAAGCTCAATATAGTTGCAGACTGAACCTGGCCCTTCCCAAGATGGCCGCTGGCGGAAGCTCAATATAGCTGTAGACTGAGCCTTGCCCTTCCCAAGATGGCCGCCGACTGAATGTGAACCGAGCGGCCTGCTGAGGGAAGGACCTTCCCAAGATGGCCGCCTTTTGCAGGACGCGTGCGCCCTCGATCTCCTTCCCCGCGCTTTCCGGAAACGGCGGCCGCGTGCCCTTCATTCCGGAGAGGCGGCAAGGGCGAGATGGCGGCGGCGAGCGCGGCCAAGCGGGCGAGCGCGGCGGCGGCGTCGCGGGTGAAGCGCTTCGCGGTGTACCGGTGGGACCCGGACCGGCGCGGGGAGAAGCCCCGGATGCAGACCTACGAGCTCGACCTCAACAAGTGAGCGTCCCGGCAGCACGCCCGCCTGACCTTACGCCCAGGCAGGAAGCAGCCAGGCTTTGGAGCTGCGAGGCCATTCAGTAGGAAGCAGCCAGGCTTTGGAGCTGCGAGGCCGTTCAGTGGTAATCAGCCTTGCCAGGAAACAGCCAGAGTTTGGAGCTGCGAGGCCATTCAGTGGTAATCAGCCTTGTCAGTACGCAGCCCGGCTTTGAAGCTGCGAGGCCATTCAGTAGCAATTATTTTGGCTAGGAAGCAGCCAGGCTTTGAAGCTGCGAGGCCATTCTGTAGGAAGCAGCCAGGCTTTGAAGCTGCAAGGCCGTTCAGTGGCAATCGGCCTTGCCAGTAAGCACCCAGGCTTTGTAGCTGCAAGGCCATTCAGTAGCAATTATTTTGGCTAGTAACAGCCAGGCTTTGGAGCTGCAAGGCCGTTCAGTAGCAATTATTTTGGCTAGGAAACAACCAGACTTTGAAGCTGCAAGGCCGTTCAGTGCTAATCAGCCTGGCCAAGAAGCAGCCAGGCTTTGGAGCTGCGAGGCCATTCAGAAATAATCAGCGTGACCAGGAAGCAGCCCAGCTTTGGAGCTGCGAGGCCATTCAGTGGTAATCAGCCTTGCCAGTAAGCAGCCAGGCTTTGAAGCTGCAAGGCATTCAGTGCAATTATTTTGGCCAGGAAGCAGCCAGGCTTTGAAGCTGTGAGGCCATTCAGTGGCAATCAGCCTGACCAGTAAGCAGCCAGGCTTTGGAGCTGCGAGGCCATTCAGTAGCAATTATTTTGGCCAGGAAGCAGCCAGGCTTTGAAGCTGTGAGGCCATTCAGTGGCAATCAGCCTGACCAGTAAGCAGCCAGGCTTTGGAGCTGCGAGGCCATTCAGTGCTAATCAGCCTTGTCAGGAAACAGCCAGAGTTTGAAGCTGCAAGGCCATTCAGTGGCAATCGGCCTTGCCAGTAAGCAGCCAGGCTTTGAAGCTGCGAGTCCATTCAGTAGCAATTATTTTGGCCAGGAAGCAGCCAGGCTTTGGAGCTGTGAGGCCATTCAGTGGCAATCAGCCTGGCCAGTAAGCAGCCAGGCTTTGGAGCTGCGAGGCCATTCAGTGGCAATCAGCCTGGCCAAGAACCAGCTAGGCTTTCAAGCTGCGAGGCCATTGAGTGGCAATTATTGTTGTTATTATTATCCGTTTCCTCCCCTGCAGATGCGGCCCGATGGTGCTGGACGCCCTGATCAAGATCAAGAACGAAATTGACCCCACGCTCACCTTCCGGCGCTCCTGCAGGGAAGGTCGCGATCGATCACCCTTGAGTAGCCGTAGCGGTATTGTTATCAGTCAGGCTGTGGTCCATTATTATTATTGTTACTACTATTATTATGATCTCATGTGAACCACCCCGAGTCCCCATTGGGGAGATGGTGACGGGTTATAAATAAAGATTATTTATTTATTATTATTATATTGATCTATGTTATTATATTGATTTATTATTATTATTATTGCTCTGCTCATGATCCTATAGTAATAATATAGTCGTAATAATATAATATAATAATCTAGGACTATAGAAAGGTAAATAATAATAATAATATAGGACTATAGATAAGTTAATAACAACAACAATAATATAGGACCATACACAGACCAATAATAATAACAATAACAACAATAATATAGGACCATACACAGACCAATAATAATAATAATAACAACTAATATAGGACCATACACAGACCAATAATAATAATAACAACAACAATAATATAGGACTATACACAGACCAATAACAACAACAATATAGGACCATACACAGACCAATAACAATAACAACAACAATAGAGGGCCATACACAGACCAATAATAATAACAATAACAACAACAATATAGGACCATACACAGACCAATAATAATAACAATAACAACAATAACATAGGACCATACGCAGACCAATAATAATAACAATAACAACAACAATATAGGACCATACACAGACAATAATAATAACAATAACAACAATAACATAGGACCATACACAGACCAATAATAATAATAACAACAACAACAATAGAGGGCCATACACAGACCAATAATAATAACAATAACAACAATAATATAGGACCATACACAGACCAGTAATAACAACAACAACAATAACAACAATATAGAACCATACACAGACCAATAATAATAACAATAACAATAATATAGGACCATACACAGACCAATAATAATAACAATAACAATAGAGGACCATACACAGACCAATAATAATAATAATAACAACAATATAGGACCATACACAGACCAATAATAATAACAATAACAATATAGGACCATACACAGACCAATAATAATAACAATAACAACAATATAGGACCATACACAGACCAATAATAATAACAATAACAACAATATAGGACCATACACAGACCAATAATAATAACAACAACAATATAGGACCATACACAGACCAATAATAATAACAAAAAATAACAGCAACAATATAGGGCCATAGAAAGATCAATAATAATAATAATAATAGGACCAGAGACAGACCAATAGTAATATAGGATCACAGATAGACTAATAATAATAAAGGATAATAGGTAGAATAATAACAATAATAATGGGAAGAGGTTTCAACTCAGGCCGAGTGAGGGGTGCGGACAGGCAGGGTGCGCAGGAGCCCGGCCCGGCTGAGCGCTCTCTGGTGCTTCCTTCCCGGCAGGGATCTGCGGCTCCTGCGCCATGAACATCGGCGGCGGGAACACCCTGGCCTGCACCAAGCGCATTGACACCGACCTCGGGCGCACCACCAAGATCTACCCGCTGCCCCACATGTTTGTGGTCAAGGACCTCGTTCCCGTGAGTGGCGGGTGGGCGGGCGGGCCGGAGGGGTCCTCGGGCTGGGGTCAACGGTAAAGGCGCCCTTGGGCTTGTATTGACCGGCGCCAACCCTCCTTCCTCCCTCCCGCGCAGGACCTGAGCAACTTCTATGCGCAGTACAAGGCCATCCAGCCCTTCCTGAAGAAGAAGGACGAGTCCCGCCAAGGCCACCAGCAGTACCTCCAGTCCATCCAGGACCGCGAGAAGCTGGTCAGCCCCTGACCCCCCGCCCGCCCTCCTCAGCCCCCTCTGCAGAGCCCACCGGGGGGGGGCAGGCGAGGGTCAAGGAAGGGCCCACACCTTTCTGGGGTCCCACACTGAGCCCCCCCGGCCCCCAGGGAGGCCCCAGGCTCACCTCTTCTCTTCGCACTCTTCCTTCCCTCTCTCCTTCCTTCCTTCCTTCTCTCTCTTTCTCCTTTCCTCCTTCCTTCCTTTTCTTCCTTCCCTGCCTCCTTCCATTCTTTCTTCCCTCCCTCCCTTCTTTCCTTCCTTCCCCCTCCTTTCTTCTTTCCTTTCTTCCTTTCCTCTTTCTCCTTCCCTTCCCTCCTTTTTTCTCCCCTCCTTCCCTTTTTCTTTCCTCCCTCCCTTCTTCCTTCCTTCCTTCTCTCCCTCCTTCCTTCTTTCCTTCCCTCTCATCTTCCTTCCTTCCCTCTTTCTCCTTCCCTCCTTCCTTTATTTCCTTCCTTTTCTTCCTTCCCTCCATCCATTCTTTCCTCCCTCCCTTCTTTCCTTCCTTCTTTCCTTCCCTCCCTCCCTCCTTCATTCCTTTCTTTCTTCCTTCCCTCTCATCTTCCTTCCTTCCCTCTCTTTCTCCTTCCCTCCTTCCATTCTTTCCTCCCTCCTTTCTTCCTTCCTTATCTCCCTCCTTTCTTCTTTCCTTCCTTCCTTCCTTCCTTCCTTCCTTCTTTCCTTCCCTCTCATCTTCCTTCCTTCCTTCTCTTTCTCCTTCCCTCCTTCCTTTATTTCCTTCCTTTTCTTCCTTCCTTTCCTCCTTCCATTCTTTCCTCCCTCCTTTCTTCTTTCCTTCCTTCCTTCCTTCCTTCCTTCTTTCCTTCCCTCTCATCTTCCTTCCTTCTCTTTCTCCTTCCCTCCTTCCTTTATTTCCTTCCTTTTCTTCCTTCCTTCCTTTCCTCCTTCCATTCTCCCTTCCCTTCTTCCTTCCTTATCTCCCTCCTTTCTTCTTTCCTTCCTTTCTTCTTTCCTTCCCTCTCATCTTCCTTCCTTCCTTCTCTTTCTCCTTCCCTCCTTCCTTTATTTCCTTCCTTTTCTTCCTTCCTTCCTTCCCTCCTTCCATTCTTCCCTCCCTCCCTTCTTCCTTCCTTCTCTCCCTCCTTTCTTCTTTCCTTCCTTTCTTCTTTCCTTTCCTCTCATCTTCCTTCCTTCCTTCTCTTTCTCCTTCCCTCCTTCCTTTATTTCCTTCCTTTTCTTCCTTCCTTTCCTCCTTCCATTCTTCCCTCCCTCCCTTCTTCCCTGCAGGACGGCCTGTACGAGTGCATCCTCTGCGCCTGTTGCAGCACCAGTTGCCCCAGTTACTGGTGGAACGCGGACAAGTACTTAGGCCCCGCTGTCCTCATGCAGGTAACCAGAACCACGTGGTAATAACAACAATAATAATAGTTATCGGCATCATCATGAGAATGATAATATAAATGACAACAATTGCAATAATTCTATAATAACGCAACTATAAAATAATATCATTATGAGAATGATAATATAAAAATATTGTGATGACAACAATTATGATATCATAATCTTATACTATTACTAATTGTATTATTATATATATTATTATTATTGCATTATTATTTGTTATATCACTACTGTCATTGTTTTCATTATAGTTCAATATAAGTAGGTGTGCCTGTAGCTTAGTACGCCTCACTGGTAGTTGCCCTCAGTATGAGAATGCTTCAGTAGGTGTTAGTAGGCCTCAGTGTGAAGTACACCTCAGAGTTGGTAGGCCTCTTTGTGAGATAGGCCTCAGTGTGAGGTAGGCCTCAGAGTTAGTAGGCCTCCGTGTGAGGTAGGCTTCAGAGTCATTGTGAAGTACATCTCAGTTAGTAGGCCTCATTGTGAGGTAGGCCTTAGAGTTAGTAGGTCTCAGTGTGAGGTAGGCCTCAGTAGGCCTCAGTGTGAAATACATCTCAAAGTTAGTAGGCCTCATTGTGAGGTAGGCTTCAGAGTCAGTAGGCCTCAGTGTGAGGTAGGCTTCAGAGTTAGTAGGCCTCAGTGTGAGGTAGGCTTCAGAGCCAGTAGGCCTCAGTGTGAGGTAGGCTTCAGAGTCATTCTGAAGTACATCTCAGTTAGTAGGCCTCATTGTGAGGTAGGCCTCAGTGTTAGTAGGCCTCAGTGTGAAATAGGCCTCAGAGTTAGTAGGCCTCAGTGTGAGGTAGGCTTCAGAGTCATTCTGAAGTACATCTCAGTTAGTAGGCCTCATTGTGAGGTAGGCTTCAGAGTCAGTAGGCCTCAGTGTGAGGTAGGCTTCAGAGTTAGTAGGCCTCAGTGTGAGGTAGGCTTCAGAGTCAGTAGGCCTCAGTGTGAGGTAGGCTTCAGAGTCATTCTGAAGTACATCTCAGTTAGTAGGCCTCATTGTGAGGTAGGCCTCAGTGTTAGTAGGCCTCAGTGTGAGATAGGCCTCAGAGTTAGTAGGCCTCAGTGTGAGGTAGGCTTCAGAGTCATTGTGAAGTACATCTCAGTTAGTAGGCCTCATTGTGAGGTAGGCCTTAGAGTTAGTAGGTCTCAGTGTGAGGTAGGCCTCAGTAGGCCTCAGTGTGAAATACATCTCAAAGTTAGTAGGCCTCATTGTGAGGTAGGCCTCAGTGTTAGTAGGCCTCAGTGTGAAATAGGCCTCAGAGTTAGTAGGCCTCAGTGTGAGGTAGGCTTCAGAGTCATTCTGAAGTACATCTCAGTTAGTAGGCCTCATTGTGAGGTAGGCCTTAGAGTTAGTAGGTCTCAGTGTGAGGTAGGCCTCAGTAGGCCTCAGTGTGAAATACATCTCAAAGTTAGTAGGCCTCATTGTGAGGTAGGCTTCAGAGTCAGTAGGCCTCAGTGTGAGGTAGGCTTCAGAGTTAGTAGGCCTCAGTGTGAGGTAGGCTTCAGAGTCAGTAGGCCTCAGTGTGAGGTAGGCTTCAGAGTCATTCTGAAGTACATCTCAGTTAGTAGGCCTCATTGTGAGGTAGGCCTCAGTGTTAGTAGGCCTCAGTGTGAAATAGGCCTCAGAGTTAGTAGGCCTCAGTGTGAGGTAGGCTTCAGAGTCATTCTGAAGTACATCTCAGTTAGTAGGCCTCAGTGTGAAATAGGCCTTAGAGTTAGTAGGTCTCAGTGTGAGGTCAGGCCTCAGTAGGCCTCAGTGTGAAATACATCTCAAAGTTAGTAGGCCTCATTGTGAGGTAGGCTTCAGAGTCAGTAGGCCTCAGTGTGAGGTAGGCTTCAGAGTTAGTAGGCCTCAGTGTGAGGTAGGCTTCAGAGTTAGTAGGCCTCATTGTGAGGTAGGCTTCAGAGTCATTCTGAAGTACATCTCAGTTAGTAGGCCTCATTGTGAGGTAGGCCTCAGTGTTAGTAGGCCTCAGTGTGAAATAGGCCTCAGAGTTAGTAGGCCTCAGTGTGAGGTAGGCTTCAGAGTCATTGTGAAGTACATCTCAGTTAGTAGGCCTCATTGTGAGGTAGGCCTTAGAGTTAGTAGGTCTCAGTGTGTGAGTAGGCCTCAGTAGGCCTCAGTGTGAAATACATCTCAGAGTTAGTAGGCCTCATTGTGAGGTAGGCTTCAGAGTTAGTAGGCCTCAGTGTGAGGTAGGCTTCAGAGTTAGTAGGCCTCAGTGTGAGGTAGGCTTCAGAGTTAGTAGGCCTCAGTGTGAGGTAGGCTTCAGAGTTAGTAGGCCTCAGTGTGAAGTACATCTCAGAGTTAGTAGGCCTCAGTGTGAGATAGGACTCAGAGTTAGTAGGCCTCAGTGTGAGGTAGGCCTCAGAGTTAGTAGGCCTCAGTGTGAAGTACATCTCAGAGTTAGTAGGCCTCAGTGTGAGGTAGGCCTCAGTGTGAGGTAGGCCTCAGAGTTAGTAGGCCTCAGTGTGTAGTAGGCTTCAGAATTAGTAGGCCTCAGTGTGAGGTGGGCTTCGAGTTAGTGGGCCTCAGTGTGAGGTGGGCTTCAGAGTTAGTAGGCCTCAGTGTGAGGTGGGCTTCAGAGTTAGTAGGCCTCAGTATGAGGTGGGCTTCAGAGTTAGTAGGCCTCATTGTGAGGTAGACTTATTTATTTATTTATTTATTATTTGCATTTGTATTCCGCCTCTTCCCGAGGGCTCGTGGCGGGTTACAAGACATACATAGTGATCGGCAGGCAACACTCATGCCGACTCACGAACAAAATAAAACAATGCTATAACCATAAAAATAACAAAAATGATACTAAAAACATCATTAAAACATTGTTAAAATTACACTAAGTGACAAAAACGGTAACACAGAGTCATAAATCGATTGAAGGCAAGAGGCGTTATATGTCAACCGAAGGCCTGCTTGAAAAGGAAGGTCTTACAGGCCCTGCGGAAGGGGCGAGCTCCCGTATGGCTCTAGCCTCCTCCGGCAGGGCATTCCAGGCCGTTGGAGCTGCTACTGAGAAGGAGCGCTGCCTAGTTGATGATAGGCGGCAGAGGCGGATCGGTGGAATCTCCAGCAGGTTTTGCTCTGCTGAGCGGAGTGATCTCGGGGGATCGTATGGGGCAAGGCGGTCCAAGAGGTACGCAGGCCCTAGACCGTACAAGGCCTTAAAGGTCAACACCAGCACCTTGAAGGTGAGTTAGTAGTCCTCATTGTGAGGTAGGCTTCAGAGTTAGTAGGCCTCAGTGTGAAGTACATCTCAGAGTTAGTAGGCCTCAGTGTGAAGTACATCTCAGAGTTAGTAGGCCTCAGTGTGAGGTAGGCTTTAGAGTTAGTAGGCCTCAGTGTGAGGTAGGCCTCAGAGTTAGTAGGCCTCAGTGTAAAGTACATCTCAGAGTTAGTAGGCGTCAGTGTGATGTAAGCCTCAGTGTGAGGTAGGCTTCAGAGTTAGTAGGCCTCATTGTGAGATAGGCTTCAGAGTTAGTAGGCCTCAGTGTGAAGTACATCTCAGAGTTAGTAGGCCTCAGTGTGAGGCTCTGTTGACGCCTCCCTTTGCTCTGCCCCTCCCCCAAGGCCTACCGCTGGATGGTGGACTCCCGCGACGACTTCACGGCCGAGCGCCTGGCCCAGCTGCAGGACCCCTTCTCCCTCTACCGCTGCCACACCATCATGAACTGCACCCAGGCCTGCCCCAAGGTGGGTGGGGGGGGGGTCGCCCTGGCTCCCCTCCATGGGGGCTCGTCCGGGATCTGTCCCGGCTCCGAGGGAAGGAGGGCAGGGACGCGGGGCTGCGCTGGGCCTGTTCTCACTGCCCGCCTCTCGATCTCTCGTCCTCAGGGCCTGAATCCCGGCAAAGCGATCGCAGAGATCAAGAAGATGATGGCCGCCTACCAGAAGGAGGAGGGAGCCGCCACCGCCTAGGCCCCGCTACGCTTGTCCCTTCTGCATGGCTTTGCACTGGAGACGTATTTCCCCCCGGCGTCTCCTCTCTGTAGACAAGACGTGTGATGTGTATCGGATGGACTAATAAAGCACTCTTTGACGAACGACTCTGGGCCACGCTCCCTCCTTTCCCGGCGTTCTCCGGGCCCGGGTGGGGGGCCAGCTGCGGTCAAGGCTTCTGCTTTGGGGCCGGAGACATAGGGCCATACAATAGGAAGACTCCGATGAGGGTCTAATAATAATCTGTATCTCTATCCCTATATAGAATAAAGCGGAATGTTTGTAAGTTTTGATGACTAAAAAGGCCAATCTGAGACAGGCAAGTCCGGTTGCAGAAAGCACAGCAGAAAGTCTCCTTGGGTGAGGTTGTGTCCCAGTTGCGGTTCTTTCTGCGTTGTCGAGACCCGTTCGGCGTGTCTTCTCGAAAGAGGCCGCAGCATTGTGGGTAGTGCGTCTCCATGCCTCCCGATGTGAGGCCAGGGTGGACCATTGTTGGGGATCAATCTGGCCGAGCCTGAGGTGTTGTTTCAGGGAGTCCTTAGATCTCTTTTGGGGGGCGCCTCTCTTGCGAGTTCACCGTAGAGTAGTATCTTTGGGAGGCGGTGGTCCTCCATCCTAGAGACCTCGTGCCCTGCCCAGCGCAGCTGTGTTCTCAATAGCATGGCCTCAACGCTGGTGACCCCTGCTTGCTCAAGGACAGCAACATTCGTCACATAGTCGGTCCAGTGTATATTTAGGATTGTGCGAAGACAGCACTGATGAAAGCGTTCAAGGAGTCGTAAGTGTTGGCGATAGGTGACCCATGTTCCAGACCCATAGAGGAGAATAGACAGTACGATAGCTCTGTACACACTGATTTTGGTGCTTTGCCTCAGGTGCTTGTTGCTCCAGACTCTCTTGTGAAGCCTTCCGAATGCACTCTATGCCTTTGCTAATCTGTGATCTATCTCTTTGTCAATCTTGGCGTCTGAAGAGATGACGCTTCCCAGGGAGGTGAACTGCTGAACGGACGTAAGCACAGATGTGCCTATGCTGACGCAGGGATGGTGGTGTTCTTCCTGTGGTGCGGGCTGGTAGAGGACTTCCCTTTTCTTCAGGCTGACTTCCAGCCCAAACAGCTCTGCAGCTGCTGCAAAGCAGGATGTGAGGTGCTGCATTATATAATAATAATGGAGTTGGAAGAGATCACAATGCGCCATCTAGTCCGAACCCTTCGGCCATGACCTTCCAGATGGCCATCCGACCTCAATTAATAATAATATAAATGTTTATTTATTGATTGATGACATTTATATACCGCACTTCTCACCCCAAAGGAGACTCAGAGTGGCTTGCTTACACACACACACACACATATATATATATATATATACACACACACACACACACAATATATTATATGATTAGCATAGTACAATATGAGTATTATATATTACTAGCTGTACCCGGCACGCGTTGCTGTGCCCTATTTAGGAGATGCGAGAAAGTCTGAGTCTGTAAGGGTTGGAAATGATGTGACTTACGGTCTTGGTGGGGTCATGTAGGCATGAATTGCGCACTTTCTATGTGTGCTCCAAATGATGTCATCTGGAAGCATGAGTTGCATTGTCTTCTATAGCGGAGGAAGTGTTTTGATTCTGGAGTGTGTCCACTCAGCCAAGTCTGTAGTGGTTGTGGAGGAGTGGCAAGTGGCGGTAGAGAGACTTTACCGGCTAGGCAGCACATTCCCGGTGTTTCTGCTGGGTATTTCAGGGCTTTGCAGTGTGTGCAGATGTGCGTTAGGGTGCCAATGTCGGCCTCTGGCGCCATGCTGTAGTCTTCTGCAGCGTTGTATCTGAAGGCTAGGCGGTGGAAGTGGTTGGTGTTTTTGAAGTTTGTTTTCTGTGTTGCGACGTCGTGTTTCTGCGCTCCTTGCGCTGCTGTTGCGTTGCATTTCTGCGTCTTTGTTGTTCCTGGCTGCGTGCTTCTTCTTGTCGTGCAGTTCTTTGCATTTGGTTCTCAGCTGTGCGTCGTGCAGTGACCTGCTGTCTGTGTCTCTGCTGCGCAGTGTGTTTCTGTTCTGGCGTTTTTTCTGCCCTTTTTTGTTTGATGTATGTAGCGTTGTGAGTGTGTCGTCCGATGCTGTTCTTTTTAGAAGGCATGGCTTGTCTTTTTGGTCAGTCTCTGTCTGTGTGGAAGGAAGGAATGGTTTTTGTTTGTGGTGGTGGTAGGTGTTGTGTGTACGGGGTCCCGTAAGGTTGGTGGGATGGGTTGTGATTGGAAGTTGTGTTGTGTTGTGTGGGTAGGAATTTGCTGGAGAATTGCTCCTCAGAGTTTGGTTTTTGGCAGTTTAACCCTCAAACACCAACTGAAATCTCTCAGCATTCTATCCTAGCCTTGATGGCTCTTGCCAGCGTTGCTATGGTTACAGCAGTTATGCAAATCCGCCCTTATTGGCAGCCAATCATGTTGTTCAGAATGTAGAGGCTGGGTGAGTCTTTGGCTGCCCCGGAGGATGCTGGTAAATGTAGTTTATTTTTACTCGTTGTTTTGGGGGCCTTTTAGGTTTTGGGGGGGAAAGTTTCTTTGCTACAAACGTACCTTGCTTGAGGCCTATTTCTGTTGGCAAGTATTGTGTTTCTGCGTTGTAAGGTTTCTTTGTTTGAGGTATACATCACATGACGTGAACCCATTTATATAATAGATTAATATTGTACTGTACCATTGTGCTGTAATATTATTAGTAACATATGTAATCTAAAATATATAATTATATTGTATTACATTATAATATTTATAAATAACACAATACATTATAATAGTTATCATTATATAATGTATAATATTATATTTATAAATAATACAATTCATAATAATATTTATCATTATATAACGTATAATATTCAAAAATAGTACAATACATTATAATATTTATAAATACTATATGTATCTAGTGTCAGGAAGTTGTAATAATAATAATAATAATAATAATAATAGAGTTGGAAGAGAGCAGCCTTGCTTGCTTGCTTGCTTGGGGTCCTCCTTCCAGGCTCTTTGACCTGGAGTGACCCCGCTGAGAGCACTCCCTGGGACGCCCGCCAGGTGGCGCGCGCTCTCCTCCAGGGCTGGGTGAGCAGAGGCTCCTGGGAGGCGGAGTCCAGCGCCTTGTGCCGAGAGGGAGGGGCTGCGCGCTCTGGAGGGAGAGGGAACTACACCTCCCAGCAGGCCTCGCTTCTCCCATTGCCTCTGAAGCAGAGACAGCAGGAGGAAGTAGGCAGCAGGGAAGGAGGGAGGAAGGATCCTGTTCTGCCGGCCGGGTGGGTGAGATGTGGAGACATAATTGTGACTTTGAGAGAGAGAGAGAGAGAGTTCCTTCTATCTTTCCTTCTTCATTCCTCTTTTCTCTCCTCCTTTCCATCCCTTCTCTCCTTCCTTCCCTTCCCCCTCTCTTTCCTCCTTCCTCTCTCCCTCCTTTCCCTTCTTTCCTCCCTCCCTTTAATTCTTCCTCCTCTCTTCCTTCTTTCCCTTTTTTCCTCTCTCCCTTGCTCCTTCCTTCTTTCTCTCCTCCCTCCCCTCCTTCATTCCTCCCTCCCTTCTTTCTATCCCTTCACTTCCTCCCTTCTTCCTCTCTTCCTTCCCACCTTCCCTCCTCCTTCTTCCTCTCTCCCTCGCCCTTCCCCACTTCCATCTCTTTCCTCCTTCCCTCCCCCTCCCTCCGCTTCTTCCTCCTTCTCTTCTTCCTCCTTCTCTTCCTCCCCTCTTCCTCTCCTCCGTTCTATCCCTTCCTCTCTCCCTCGTCCTTCCGCACTTCCTCCCTCCTTCCCTTCTTTCTATCCCTTCACTTCCTCCCTTCTTCCTCTCTTCCTTCCCACCTTCCCTTCTCCTTCCTCCCTCCTTCCTCTCTCCCTCGTCCTTCCCCTCCCTCCGCTTCTTCCTCCTTCTCTTCCTCCCCTCGTCTTCTCTTCCGTTCTATCCCTTCCTCTCTCCCTCGTCCTTCCGCACTTCCTCCCTCCTTCCCTTCTTTCTATCTCTTCACTTCCTCCCGTCTTCCTCTCTTCCTTCCCGCCTTCCCTTTTCCTTCCTCCCTCCCTCCCTCCTTCCTCTCTCCCTCGTCCTTCCCCACTTCCTCCCTCCCTTCCATCTCTTTCCTCCTTCCCTCCCCCTCCCTTCTCTCCTTCCTCCTTCTCTTCCTTTCCTCTTCCTCGTCCTTCTATCCCTTCCTGCTCCCTCCCCTCCTTCATTCCTCCCTCCCTCCCTTCTTTCTATCTCTTCACTTCCTCCCTCCTTCCTCTCTTCCTTTCCACTTTCCCTCCCCCCTCCTTCCTCTCTCCCTGGTCCTTCCCCCTCCCTTCCATCTCTTTCCTCCTTCCCTTTCTCCCTCCCTTTTTTCCTTCCCTTCTTCTCCCTTCCCTTCTTCTCCTTCATTCCCATCCATCTCCTTCATTCTTTTTCCCACCCTCCCTCCTTCTTCCCTCTTTCCTCCCTTCTTCCTCCCTCCCTCTCTCCTTCCTCCCTCTTCCTCCCTTCCCATCCATCTCTTTCCTCTCTCCCTCCTTTCCTTTCTCCCTTTCCCCCTTCCCTTCTTCTCCTTCATTCCTCCCTCCCTGCTCTCTTTCCTCCCTTCCTTCCTTCCCTCCCTTCTTCCTCTCTCCCTCATCCTCCCCTCTTACCTCCCTTCCTCCCCCTCTCCTCTCACTCTTCCTCCCTTCTCACTTCCCTCCTTCCTTCCTTGTGTTTGAGGAGAAGGTGTGGACGTGTGTGCGCAGGGGCCTCTCCCTCCCTCCCTTTGGGGCCACGTATGGGCCACGCAGGCACCGGCTCCAGAGCGGGGCAGGGGCCCCTGGCATGGCTGGTAATAGGAGTGGGGGCGGGAGGGGGGCACTGGTCGCACTGGTTGTACTGGTCTGGCCTGGAACCGGCTCTCCTCCCGGATGCATGCCGCCGGCTCCCGGCTGCCCGGTGTTGACAGTGTGTTGACAGTGTGTTCCTCTTCCCTGAGCAAACAGGATCCGTAATATGAGGAAGTCTTCCTGCCCAAGGGGACGGCACTTCCTCCACAGCACCCGAGTCCCGGGGGGGAAAGGCGCCGGAGGGTCTGCCTGACCCATAGGGGGAGGCCCAAGGGGGCCACCACCGGGCAGGCCGCTCATGCTGTTGTTGTTTGTCCTTCAAGGGAAAGTGACCTTTTTCTCTTCTTCTGTCCTCAGCCGGCGGCTCTCTCCGGGGCGGCAGCCGGCCCACCGACATGACCCTCCCTCAGGAGCCCCCCGGGAGCCCTGTGGTGAGTGAGTGCCTGGTCCTCGGCCTGTGTGGAGGGGGCTCTCCAGGGGGGCACCAAGCCGCTTTGGGGTTCCCCTCCTCCAGACCTCTTCCCTTCACTCTTCCCTTCTCGCCCTCCATTCCTTTCTCCTTCCTCCCTTCTTTCTGTCCTTCCTTTCTTTCCTCCTTCCATGTGTCCCTCCTTCCTTCCGTCCTTCCCTATGTCCCTTCCTTCTTTCCCTCCTTCCTTTTTTCTGTCCTTCTTTCCTTCCCTTCTTTCTTTTGCCCTTGCTTCCCTTCCTTCCTTCCATCCTTCTTTCCTTCCCTCCATCCCTCCCTCCTGCCTTGTGTCCTTCCTTTCTTCTGTCCTTCATTCCATCCCTCCTTCCTTTCAACTTTCTTCCTTCCCTTCCTCCTCCTTTCCATCTCTTTCTTCTGTCCTTCCTTCCTTTCGTCCCTCCCTTCCATCCATCCATTCCTTCCTTCCCTTCCTTCCCTCCCTCTTTCCGTCCATCCTTTTTTCCTTCCTTCCGTCCATCCCTTCCTTCTGTCATTCCTTCTTTCCATCCATTCCTCCTTTCATTCCTCCCTACCTCCTTCCGTCCCTCCCTTCCTTCCCTTTCTCTTTTCTTCCATCCCTCCATCCCTTCCTTCCTTTCCTCCTTCCTTGCATTCTCCTTTCCTTCCTTCCTTCCTTCCTTCCTTCCTTCCTTCCTTCCCTCTTTCCGTCCATCCTTTTTTCCTTCCTTCCGTCCATCCCTTCCTTCTGTCATTCCTTCTTTCCATCCGTTCCTCCTTTCATTCCTCCCTACCTCCTTCCATCCTTCCATCCTTCCGTCCCTCCCTTCCTTCCCTTTCTCTTTTCATCCATCCATCCCTTCTTCCTTCTTTCCCTCCTTTCATTCCTCCCTACCTCCTTCCATCCTTCCATCCCTCCCTTCCTTCCCTTTCTCTTTTCTTCCATCCCTCCATCCCTTCCATCCATCCCTTCCTTCCTTTCCTCCTTCCTTGCATTCTCCTTTCCTTCCTTCCTTCCCTCTTTCCGTCCATCCTTTTTTCCTTCCTTCCGTCCATCCCTTCCTTCTGTCATTCCTTCTTTCCATCCATCCCTCCTTTCATTCCTCCCTACCTCCTTCCATCCTTCCTTCCGACCCTTCCTTTCTCCTTCCACCCTTCCTTGCTTCCCTTTCTCTTTTCTTCCATCCCTCCATTGCTTCCTCCCTTCCTTCCGGCAGGAGGTCCTTGGCTACCAGCGCAAGGCCTGGAGGGTGGCGCTGTGCCACGCGGCCTCGGCCCTCTCGGTGGGCCTCCCGCTGCTGCTCTTCCACTGGAGGCCACGCCTGGAGGTCCAGGCCAAGGGAAGCCGCTGCCCGTTGCGCCAGGCCCACTGGGTGGTCATCCGGGTGAGTCAGAGGACATTACCATATAGTAGTATATGTACTATAATATATATATATATATACTAACTTGGGGACCCGGCCCTGCCCAGGTGATTTGAGAAAGGCATTGTGTGCCAAGGGTAGTCCTTACGAGATGTTTACGTGGCTTGTAGTGGTCTCAGGAAGTTAGTGAAGGTACTGCAAGTCCCATCGGCCATGGTCCACCCCCCTCCCAACAGCACCAGGATGTAGAGAGGGTCACGGGGGCTCTGTGTGCCACGTTTGGTCTTGATCATTCATTGGATGAGGGCCGCAGTGGTCTCGGAAGGTGAGTGAAGGTACTTCAAGTCCCGTCATCCATTGTCCATCCTTCTTCAAATGGCACCAGGATGTAGATTGGGTCATGAAGGCTCTGTGTATCAGGTTTGGTCTTGATCAGTCATTGGATTAGGTTTGCAGCAGTTTTGGGAAGTGAGCAAAGGTACTTCAAGTCCCATCATCCGTGGTCCGTTCCACTCAAAACTGCACCAGGATGTAGAGTGGGTCATGGGTACTCTGTGTGCCAAGTTTGGGCCTGGTCTGTGATTTGTAGGGGCTTCAATGTTCTGTGGGAAATGAATCGGGTGAAGGTACTGCAAATCCCATCATTTGTGGCCCATCCTGCCCTACACCGCACCAGGTTGTAAAGTGGGCCAGTGGGCATCTGTGTGCCAAGTGTGGTTCTGATCCGTCATTGGTGTGGGCCGCAGTGCTCTAAGGAAGTGAGTTAAAGTACTGCAAGTCCCGTCATCCATGGTCCATCCTCCCTCAAACAGCACCAGGATGTAGAGTGGGTCTTGAGGGTTCTGTGTGCCAAGTTTGGTCTTGTTCTCTCATTGTTTGGGGTCACAAAGGGGTCGCAAAGTGTTTTGGTCTGAAACTCCCACCATGCCTGGCTGCCTCAGGCCTTTGCCTTATCCTCCTCTGCCAGTTTAGAGTGTCGGAATGTTCGTGTTGGCTGGCCAATTAGAGGCGTTATGCAAATACTCCCTCACTGGCAACCAATCATGTTGTCAGAATCTAGAGGCTGGGAGCCAATCAGAACGCTGCCACATACAAACACACAAACATACATACATACATACAAACATTCCTCTTTATTATAGATATAGATAGATAGTATAATTATAAAAATACATATTATCATCATGATCATTATTATTCCTATTGTCAGTGAGATTATTGTTGTTGTTATGATCCAGGATCAGTTTGGGCAGGACTTCACGGCCCGTGTTCAGGAGGAGCAGGTGGAGGCGGGCAGGTGAGTCCCGATTTGGGGAAAGGGCCGGCGCTCTCCCTGCTTCTTCGGGACTCTTTGGCAAGGTTCCTCTTGTCTCTCTCTCTCTCTCTCTAAGCCTGGAGGCCAGAGGAGGGGACCACGACATCCGGAGCAGCGTCGCCGTCGGGGTCCGAGGCGAGGATGAGGAAAGCCGGGACACGGTCAGGCTCCGGCCGAAGGAGGATGAGGAAGAGGTGGGTCTCCCCTTTAGAATTCTTTTTACAGACCAGAGGTGTAGCCATGGGTTCGGCGGTCGTTCCTTCGGTGGCCAATTTGTTCATGGCCGAACTTGAGCAGAAGTATCTTCCCCAGAATGACCCCAACCCCATTACAGCCCAAGTAAGGTCTTACTGGCGTTATATAGATGACATCTTTATGATTTTGGAAAGCAATACTGACTTAGACAAATTTATGTCATGGATGAATACATGGCATCCCAGCATAAAATTTTCCTTTAATTGCAGTTCACTTAATGTCCATTTTGTGGACGTGAACGTGTTTGTTGACAAAGGTAGAATTAAAGTCGGAACATACAAAAAACCAACGGACAAGAATTCCCTATTGCACTATTGTAGTTTTCACACATCCTCACTTCGCAATAACTTACCCTATCCACAATTACTTCGGATTAAACGTAACTCCTCCTTTTAACATCATTACAAACAGGATGCACTACAACTATCCAATGACTTTATGCAGAGGGGATACCCCACTTGGGTAATTGAGAAAGCCAGTCATTGGGTCAATAGTATATCCAGAGATTCCCTATTACAGGTAACCCGCAGAACAACAGACAGCGGACTAGTATGGCCTCTCACATACACAACACATAGTTACGACATCATTAGAACAGTGGAGAGCTACTGGCCGCTGGTCTCAAATATTCCTGGTCTAGCATCCCAGCCTATGGTTGCTCACAAAAGGACAACCAGCATCAGAGACTTACTTGTCCACACGGACCACAGCAGACGTAACCCCCAGAGTTCCCTTACTCCGGGAACAAAAAATTGTGGACACTGCAGCGTATGTCCTCAGGTATATTCAGAAAGGACAGTCCGGAACCCTATATGTTCCAAATCTTTTGCTGTTTTTTAACCTGTGCATCGACCCAAGTGGTCTACTCGTTAGTATGCCCATGTGGATACCTCTACATAGGCCACACTAGTCGATCACTGAGAACAAGAATACTAGAACACAGATCTAAAATCCATAACGGAGCTGAAGACTCCATACTGTACTGTCACTTTAAGACACAGAAACATCCACACAATTCCTTTAGGTTTATGAGTCTGGAAAGAGTTGCAGTGAAACCACATGAAGACATCCACACAGCCCTACTTAGGTCTGAAACAAAATGGATCATCCAGTTATCAACTGAAACCCCTAATGGGTTAATTTACCTTTGGGTCAATCAAGGGACAAACCCTGTCTATGATGTTATTGAATCTCCCCTTTAGAAGCAATGCAGATCCCTTCCTCTTGCCTCTCATTCTTCTCTCAGCTGACCCTTCCGTTTCTCTCTCAAAAAGACCACCGTCATCCGCTACTATGTCTTCGAAGGGTTGCGCTACATCTGGATGGAGAAGCGGCAGGCCTTCTGCAAAGCCAGGTCAGGCTGCTTCTTTGAGTTCCTTCTCAAATACCAAAACATTGAGGTTCAGTTCTGTCCGAACACTCACTAGAGGGCTGCCCATCAGGTCGATGGCGATCGACCAGTCGATCGCAGATCTAAAGGAAGTCGATCGCAGCCGGATGGGGCGCTTCTGCCCTGCGCGCGGGGCACCTTGCGCATGGCGCTCCTTCTGTGGGGCATTGCGTGAACAAGGGAGCGCGAGGTGGGGCCCCCAGCGGCCCCGCCTCGCGCTCCCTCTTCCCGCTGCCAGCGAGTAAGAGGCAGAGTGGAGCGTGAGGCGGGGCCTCCGGAGGCTCCGCCTCACATTCCCTCATTCCCGCAATGCCCCGCGGGAGGAGCTGGCAGCGGGAACGAGGGAGAGCGAGGCAAAGTCTCCAGAGGCCCCGCCTCGCGCTCCCTCATTCCCACAATTCCCTACGGGAGGAGCCGACAGCAGGAACGAGGGAGCGTGAGGCGGAGCCTCTGGAGGCCCCGTTCCCGCAATGCTTCGCAATGTTCCCTCATTCCCGCAATGCCCCACGGAAGGAGCCGGCAGCGGGAATGAGGGAGCATGAGGCGGAGCCTCCGGAGGCCCCCTTCCGGCAATGCCTCGCAATGTTCCCTTGTTCCCGCAATGCCCCACGGGAGGAGCCGGCAGCGGGAATGAGGGAGCGTGAGGCGCAGCCTCTGGAGGCCTCATTCCCGCAATGCCTCACTGGAGGAGCCGGCAGCGGAAACGATGGAGCGCGAGGCCGAGCCTCCGGCGGCTCCGCCTCGCATTCCCTTGTTCTCGCAATGCCCCGCTGGAGGAGTTGGCAGCGGAAACGAGGGAGCGCGAGGCTGAGCCTCCAGAGGCGCCGCCTCACACTCCCTCGTTCCCGCAATGCCCCGCGGGAGGAGCTGGCAGCGGGAACGAGGGAGCGCGAGGCATAGCCTCAGGAGGCCCCGCCTCGCGCTCCCTCGTTCCCGCAATGCCCGGAGGAGCTGGCAGCGGAGGCCCGCTGAGCCTCGAGAGGCCCCGCCTCGCGCTCCCTCGTTCCCGCAATGCCCCGCGGGGGAGCTGGCAGCGGAGCCAACAGCGGGAACGAGGGAGCCAGCGCCAGGGAGCGCCATGCGGACCCTCCGGAGGCCTCGCCTCGTGTTCCCTCGTTCCCAATGCCCCGTGCCCGCGGGAGGAGACAACAGTGGGAACAAGGGAGCACCAGGCGGAGCCTCCGGAGGCCCCGCCTCTCGTTCCCGCAATGCCCCATGGGAGGAGCCAACAGCGGGAACGAGGGAGCGCGACGCGGAGCCTCCGGAGGCCCCGCCTTGTGTTCCCTCGTTCCCGCAATGCCTGCGGGAGGAGCGGGAGGTAGTTAGATCTTTTTGACTTGGCTATTTAAAAAAGTAGCTCGCATGCTGAAAAAGTGTGGGCACTGTCTCAAATTGAAGTGAACACACATGAAATCGTTATTTTCCCCTTTCTGCCTATATTTTCCCCCTCCTTCCGCAAACAAACATGACTTGCTTCGTCCCTTTCGGTGTTTATGTTGCAGCGTTTTGGATGAGGACTGGTCTTGTTCTGACCTTCACGATGGGCATCTCGGGTTGAGCGCTGAGGAGCAGGCGGCCAGGTGAGGATGATCCACCTGTGCATCCATAAGTAAATTTTACAAATGAAATAATATTTTCATATTAAATAAAATAATTAAATTAAATATTAAAATAATATAAAAATATTAATTAAATTAAAATTAAAAATGTTAAAATATTAAAATAATATATCTCTATACATATGAATCCACAAATAAATTTTACAAATGAAATAATATTTTCATATTAAATAAAATATTAAATTAATATTAAAATTATTAATTAATGTAAAGTAACATGTAAAATATTTATATACATATATATGAATCCATAAATAAATTTTATAAATTAAATAATATTTTAATATTAAATTAAATGAATGAATTAAAATTTAAAATATTAAAATAATATATATATATATATGAATCTGTAAATAAATTTTATAAGTAAAATAGTATTTTCATATAAAATAAAATAAATATAAAATAAATATAAAATTAAATAAAAATTAAAAATACTAAAATAAAATAATATACAGTATATATGAATTCATAAATTTTACAAATTAAATATTTTAATATTAAATTAATTAAAATTTAAAATATTAAAATTATATAGATATATATGAATCTGTAAATAAATTTTACAAGTAAAATAATATTTTAATATAAAATAAAATAAATGTTAAAATAATATAAAAATTAAATTTAAAATAAAAATAGTAAAATAAAATAATATATATATATATATGAATTCATAAATGTTATAAATTAAATAATATCTATTATATAAAGGAAGAGTCGTCATGTGAAGACTACCTCAAACAGAGAAACCTTACAACGCAGAAACACAAAACTTGCCAACAGAAATAGGCCTCAAGCAAGGTACGTTTGTAGCAAAGAAACTTTCCCCCCAAAACCTAAAAGGCCCCCAAAACCACGAGTAAAAATAAAACTACATTTCCCAGCATCCTCTGCGGCAGCCAACGAAACCCATTGGCCAACATCAGTTACCATAGTAACGGTGGGCAAAAGCCACTTAGAATGCTGAGAGATTTCAGTTGAGGGTTAAACTGCCACGGCCAAGATCTAGGAGGGAGACAAATAGGGCACCAGGGACACAGGCACCACTGACAAACACATACCCCCAGAATAACACAAAAGTAATACCTACACACAACACAATACGCACATAACACAACCTTGCGTCTACTGCTCAACCCATTTGTATGCCATTCCTTCCTTCCAGACAGGCATAAGCTGACCCAAAAGACAAGCCATGCCTCCTAAAAAGAACAGCATCGGACGACACACTCGCAACGCTACATACATCACACAAAAAAGGGCAGAACAAACGCCAGAACAGAAAGACACTGCACTACACTAGCTTTTGCCATCACCATAAACAAGGCTCAAGGACAAACACTACAAATCTGTGGCCTAGACCTTGACACAGAATGCTTCTCCCACGGACAACTCTACGTAGCGTGCTCCAGAGTTGGGAAACCACAGAACCTCTACATCAACACAGCAGACGGAAAGACAAAAAACATTGTATATCCACAAGCTCTGCAGAACGCCAGGAACACCACACACCGACAACTCCTCAGGACTTCAACATCCCACCCACCAGAACAACCCACAACGACACAGCCATGACCCCACAAAGAACATAAGTCACATCAATTCCAACCCTTACATACTCAGACTTTCTCGCATCTCCTAAATAGGGCACAGCAACGCGTGCCGGGTACAGCTAGTTTTAATATAAAATAAATTAAATTAAATAAATTAAATATAAAATTAATATAAAATTATTAATAATTAAATTAAAATTAAGTAAAATATTAAAATAAAATTATATATATATGAATTCACAAATTTTATAAATTAAATAATATTTTAATCTATATATATATAAAAAGAGAGTGGTCGTGGTACCCGGCAAATAGGCGCGAAAACTACATGTCCAAGACCCACGAAACTCGCCAGACCACTGACCCATACCCCGAGGTCCCTATAGGGCCCACAAAAACACCCCGAAACACAACCCTCCACCCTCTAAAAGACCCCCGAAAAACAACCTTTCCCCGCATGCACCAACAGCGCAAGGCAGCGGCGGCGGCTGCGGCGACACCCCGCCCCTCCTCGTCCTCCAACACACCCTCCCACCCCGCCTCCCCTTGGCCCCGCCCCTCCTCCCTCCCACCCCACCTCCACGCCCCAAGACATTACCCCACCCGCGCCGCCGACGCCATGCCCACCTCCTCCGCCGATACCAGGCCGCTCCTCAAGTCGGGACGCGCGGGCGCCGCCTTCGCCGCCTTCTCCGCAGCGTACTTGCCCTTTCTCGGCGACTGCCATCCGGATCTGAACCCAGCCGCTGAGGAAAGCCAAGGACGCGGCGGAGAAGGCGCCCACGGCGGCGCCTTGGCCGCCTTCTCCGACGCATCCTTACCCTTCCTCGGCGACTGCCATCCGGTTCTGGACACAGCCCAGGATGGCAGCCGCCGAGGAAGGACAAGGACGCGGCGGAGAAGCCGCCCACGGCGGCGCCCGCACAACCAGGGTCCATGGGGCGCCTGGGAAACGACGGAGGAGACGACTACGGAGAAGGAACTACACCTCCCAGAAGGCTCCGCGCCTCTCACTGGGAAGCAGGGGCGGAGCTTTCTGGGAACTGAAGTCCCATGCCCATATCCGCCTCCTCCTCCAACTCCCAGTCTCCCAAGCGTTCCCGGACCTAAACGACGCGGCATGGGACCACGGAGGAAGCCAAGGAGGCGCCGCACCCGTCCTCCTCGCAAGGTCCCCTTCGGCAGCACCTTCGCCAGGAAGTGGCGAGCAAGAGCGGCGAGGGAACGCCCCACCTCCCTGCCACTCCCGGAAAACGGGGCCGAAGGGAGAAACACCGCAAAAAAATACCTCCTACCCAGGGTCCCCCATCGCATCCCCCACAGTAAAAAATAAAAGGTTATTCTTCTGGCAATTCACACACACACACACACACATATACACCCAAACAGACACATAAAAACACACACAAAACACTTAGTCACATCACTTCCAACCCATACATACCCAGACTTCCTCACATCTATATACAGACAAACAAATAGGGCACAGCAAAACACATACATGCCCTTACATGGTTCATCTCCTACTAGGGCACATATATACACATATATACAACCCCCCCAAACACACACATATATACAGACAAACATACACATATAAACACACACAAAACACATACATCATTTCCAGCCCTTACATGCCCAGACTTCCACATCTATACACACAACCCCCAAATAGGGCAAACAGCACACACAAAACACATGCATTTCCAGCCCTTACATGCCCAGTTCAGCAACGCGTAGTATAAAATAAAATAAACAAATGAAATATTAAATTAATATAAAATTATTAATTAAATTAAAATTAAGTAAAATATTAAAATAAAATTATATACATATATATATATATATATCTGTAAATAAAGCTCTCTTCCACAGCCTTTGCGCCTTGCTCACTGCTCTTCTACCTCCTTCAATGCTTTCCTCAGGAGGAAGCTCTACGGACTGAACCTCATCGATGTCCCGGTGAAACCGTACCTGCGGCTCCTGAGGGACGAAGTGCGTGAGCCTTGTGCAGGATGGCGGCTGAGTTCCAACACAAAACGGGGCCGAGGGAGCGTTTGGACCGCTCTCCTTCCGCCTTGCGATGACTTCCCTGCCTCTCCTTTCCTTCCTCCCCAGATCCTGAACCCCTTCTACATCTTCCAGATCTTCAGCATCACCTTATGGCTCTGCGAGGAGTACTACTCCTACGCCGCCTGCATCTTCGTCATCTCCGCCCTCTCCATCGGCATCTCCCTCTACCAGACCAGGAAGGTGGGCACTGCGTCAAGGGCGTCCTGAAGGGGAGAGGGTGCGCCGGGGAGCATGCAGAGTGCCGTTGGTTTGTGACGCCTTGTGCTTTTCCCTCCCTCAGCAAAGCATCACCCTGAGGAACATGGCCAGGCTCTCCGTCAGCGTCAGGATACGCAGAGGCCCCAAAGGTAAGCGCGGGAGAAAGACGGCAGGGAAGGATGGCCTTTGGGGGTCCCTCCCAATGCTAGGATTCTATCATTATCATTATTATTATTATTATGAAGCAGAAGGTGGATGGCCTTTGGGGGTCCCTCCCAACGCTAGGATTCCATTATTATTATTATTATGAAGCAGAGGGTGGTTGACCCTTGGGGGTCCCTCCCAACGCTAGGATTCTATCATTATCATTATTATTATTATTATGAAGCAGAGGGTGGATGGCCTTTGGGGGTCCCTCCCAACTCTAGGATTCTATTGTTATTATTATGATGATGAAGCAGAGGAAGGATGACCTTTGGGGGTCCCTCCCAACGCTAGGATTCCATTATTATTATTATTATTATTATTATTATTATGAAGCAGAGGGTGGATGGCCTTTGGGGGTCCCTCCCAACGCTAGGATTCCATTATTATTATTATTATTATTATTATTATTATGAAGCAGAGGGTGGATGGCCTTTGGGGGTCCCTCCCAACTCTAGGATTCTATTATCATTATTATTATGACGCTACTGAAGGATGGCCTTTGGGGGTCCCTCCCAACTCTAGGATTCTATTGTTATTATTATTATGATGAAGCAGAGGAAGGATGACCTTTGGGGGTCCCTCCCAACGCTAGGATTCCATTATTATTATTATTATTATTATGAAACAGAGGGTGGATGGCCTTTGGGGGTCCCTCCCAACTCTAGGATTCTATTATTATTATTATTATTATTAGAAGAAGAGGAAGGATGGCCTTTGGGGGTCCCTCCCAACGCTAGGATTCTAATATTATTATTATTATGATGAAGCAGAGGAAGGATGACCTTTATTATTATTATTATGGTCCCTCCCCCCAACACTAGGATTCCATTGTTATTATTATGATGAAACAGAAGGGTGGATGGCCTTTGGGGGTCCCTCCCAACGCTAGGATTCTATTATTATTCTTATTATTATTATGAAGCAGAGGGTGGATGGCCTTTGGGGGTCCCTCCCAAGTCTAGGATTCTATTATCATTATTATTATGAAGCAGAGGAAGGGTGACCTTTGGGGGTCCCTCCCAACTCTAGGATTCTATTGTTATTATTATTATGATGAAGCAGAGGAAGGATGACCTTTGGGGGTCCCTCCCAACACTAGGATTCCATTATTATTATTATTATTATGAAGCAGAGGGTGGATGGCCTTTGGGGGTCCCTCCCAACGCTAGGATTCTATTATTATTATTATTATTATGAAGCAGAGGGTGGATGGCCTTTGGGGGTCCCTCCCAAGTCTAGGATTCTATTATCATTATTATTATGAAGCAGAGGAAGGGTGACCTTTGGGGGTCCCTCCCAACTCTAGGATTCTATTGTTATTATTATGATGAAGCAGAGGAAGGATGACCTTTAGGGGTCCCTCCCAACGCTAGGATTCCATTATTATTATTATTATGAAACAGAGGGTGGATGGCCTTTGGGGGTCCCTCCCAACTCTAGGATTCTATTATTATTATTATTATTATTATTATTATTATGAAGCAGAGGGTGGATGGCCTTTGGGGGTCCCTCCCAACTCTAGGATTCTGGTGTTCCTGATGCCTTTCTCTCGGTCCGCAGAGGAAGTGACGGTGGGCTCCTCGGACCTGGTGCCCGGCGACTGCCTGGTGGTCCCTCCGGACGGGATGCTGGTCCCTTGTGATGCCGTCCTGCTGACCGGGGAGTGCATGGTCAACGAAAGCATGTTGACCGGTAAGACGCACAAAGCATTTGCAACAGGTTGAACAGCAACAGCAGCGGGTTAGCAGATGCGAAGCTTTGAGCGGACGGAGTCGAGCGAAGGAGCTTCATCCAATGCCAAGGTGTTCTCCCTCTCTCCGCAGGGGAGAGCGTCCCCGCCATGAAGACCCCCTTGCCCAGGGGCGGCCCGGCCTGCGCCACCTACTCCCCCGAGGAGCACAAGCGCCACACGCTCTTCTGCGGGACACACGTGCTCCAGGCCCGCTCCTACGCCGGGCCACACGTCCTGGCCCTTGTCACAAGGACAGGTGAGACCCCTCCTGCACCCTCCAAGAGGACAAGATCTGATCACTCCCGACAGATGGCCATCCCGTCCCTGCTTAATAGTAATAATATTATTATTATTATTAATATCTATATAATAAAAGTCAGTGTTTGCGGCAGGAGGTGCGGAGGAATATGTGGCAGCGTTTCGATTGGTTGCCACTGTGGGATTATTTGCATAAAGGACTCTGATTGGCCAGCCTCAGAACTCCAACATTCTAAAGCACTAGACAGAGGGGATTGGTTGCCCCTGAGGAAGTATTTGCATAAAGGTCTCTGATTGGCCAGGCTCAGCACTCCAACATTCTAAGGCAGCAGACAGAGGGGATTGGTTGCCACTGGGAGTATTTGCATAAAGCATTCTGATTGGCCATCTACATTCCAACCTTCTAAGGTGATGCAGAGGGAACAGGAAAGGCCTCAGGCAGGCAGTCACTACGGCCCACAACAATGAAGGATCAGGACCACACTTGGCACACAGGGGCCCAATGGCCCACTTCACAACCTGGTGTGGTTTAGGGCAGAATGGGCCACGAATGATGGGATTTGCAGTACCTTCACGCCATTCACTTCCCAAACAACACTGCAGCCCCTATAAATCACAGACCAGGCCCAAAATTGACAGCAAGGCTTCCTCAACTTGATTTTCCTGACTAGGCCCCCAACAATGACAGAACAAGACCAAACTTGGCACACAGACCCCAAGATGCACCCTACATCCTGGTGCAGTTTGAGGGAGGATGGACCATGGATGATGGGGCTTGCAGTCCTTTAATTGACTTCCTTAGAGCACTGTGGCCCACACCAATGACAAATCAGGACCAAACTTGGCACACAGAGGCCCAATGGCCCACTTTACAACCTGGTGTGGTTTATGGCAGGATGGCCCACATATGATGGGATTTGCAGTACCTTAACCCGATTCACTTCCCACAGAACCTTGTAACCCCTACAAATCACAGACCAGGCCCAAACTTGGCACACAGAGTCCCCATGACCCACTCTACATCCTGCTGCCGTTTGGAGGAGGGTGGATCATGGATGATGGGACTTGCAGTACCTTCACTCACTTCCTGAAAACAATGCAACTCTCATTCAATGACAATTACAGACCAAAATTGGCACACAGAGCCCCCTTGACCCACTCTACATCCTGGTGCTGTTTCAAGGAGGATGGACCACAGATGATGGGACTTGAAGTACCTTCTCTCACCTTCCGAGACCACTGCAACCTTCATCCAATGAATGATCAAGACCAAACGTGACACACAGAGCCCCCGTGACCCACTCCATCTTCTACTGCAGTTTGGAGGAGGGTGGACCGTGGATGATGGGACTTGAAGTACCAAAGACCAACCTTGGCACGCAATGCCTTTCTCAAATAACCTGGGCACCGCTGGGTCCCCAAGATAGTAATCTATATATATATAAATGTTCCTGTCGTGGTGAGTACCTTAAAACAAAAAAACTACGGGGCCAATACCCACCAAATTTGGCAGCAAAACGTCTCACAACGCAAGGTGTGACTAACAGTAAAAATCCCCCCAAAGGACCCCTCAAAATTCATTAAATTAACAAAATACAGATCCTCCGTTGTCCCGCTCTGGCCTCGCCGCACTCCCTCCTCCTTCCCTTTAGCATTCCTTCCTTCGTTCCCTTTGGCAAGGAAGGGAGATGTGGAGGAGGGGCAATAACAGACCCCGCCCCCCACTCCGGCCCCACCCCTTCCCCCACTCTGGCTCCGCCCCCTCTCCCTCGCCACACTCCCCCTACCTTCCCTCTAGCGTTCCTTCCCTTTGGTAAGGGAAGTAGAAAGGAAATAAAAAGGAAATGAAAGGCAAGAAATAGGTAAAGAAGGAAGGAGAGAAGAAAGGAGGGAGGGGAAAAAGGGAAGGAATGAAAGAGGGAAAGGGGGGAGGAAGGAAAGAGAAGGAGGGAGGGAAAGAAGGAAGGAAGAAGAGAAAGTAAGGAAAGAAAAAGGAAGGGAAAGGCAGGAAAGAGGTAAAGAAGGAAGGAAGGAAGGAGAACAGACAGGAAGGAAGGAGAGAAGAAAGGAGGGAGGGAAAAGGGGAAGGAATGAAAGAGGGAAAGGGGGAGGAAGGAAAGAGGAAGGAGGGAAGGAAGAAGAGAAAGTAGAAAGGAAAGAAAAAGGAAAGAGGTAAAGAAGGAAGGAAGGAGAACAGACAGGAAGGAAGGAGGGAGGGAAAAAGGGAAGGAATGAAAGAGGGAAAGGGGGAGGAAGGAAAGAAAGAAGGAAGGAGGGAGGGAAAGAAGGAAGGAGGGAAGGAAGGAAAGAAAGAGGTACTGAAGGAAGGAAGAAGAGAAAGAAAGGAAAGAAAAAGGAAAGGCAGGAAAGAGGTAGAGAAGGAAGGAAGGAAGGAGAACAGACAGGCAGGAAAGAGAGAAGAAAGGAGGGAGGGAAAAAGGGAAGGAAGGAAAGAGGAAGGAAGGGGGTACTGAAGGAAGGGAGAAGAGAAAGTAGAAAGGAAAAGGAAAGGCAGGAAAGAGGTAAAGAAGGAAAGAAGGTGAGAAGAAAGGAGGGAGGGAAAAAGGGAAGGAATGAAAGAGGGAAAGGGGGAGGAAGGAAAGAGAAAAAGGGAGGGAAAGAAGGAAGGAGGGAAGGAAAAAAAGAGGTACTGAAGGCAGGAAGAAGAGAAAATAGAAAGGAAAAGGAAGGGAAAGGCAGGAAAGAGGTAAAGAAGGAAGGAAGGAGAACAGACAGGAAGGAAGGAGAGAAGAAAGGAGGGAGGGAAAAGGGGAAGGCATGAAAGAGGGAAAAGGGGGAGGAAGGAAAGAGAGAAGGAGGAAGGGAAGGACAGAAGGATAGCGGTACCGAAAGAAGAGAAAGTAGAAAGGAAAGAAAAAGAAAAGAAAAGGCAGGAAAGAGGTAAAGAAGGAAGGAAGGAGAACAGACAGGAAGGAAGGAGAGGGAGGGGAAAGGGGAAGGAATGAAAGAGGGAAGGAAGGAAGAAGAGAAAGTAGAAAGGAAAGAAAAAGGAAGGGAAAGAAGTAAAGAAGGAAGGAAGGAGGGCGAAAAAAGGGGATAGAATGAAAGAGGGAAAGGGGGAGGAAGGAAAGAGAGAAGGAGGGAGGGAAAGGAAGAGGTACCAAAGGAAGGAAAATTCTTACTATAGGCCACAGCAACACGTGGAAAGGGCACAGCTAATAATAATAATAATAATAATAGGAAAATTCTTACTATAGGCCACAGCAACACGTGGAAAGGGCACAGCTAATAATAATAATAATAATAATAATAATAATAATAATAGGAAAATTCTTACTATAGGCCACAGCAACACGTGGAAAGGGCACAGCTAATAATAATAATAATAATAATAATAATAGGAAAATTCTTACTATAGGCCACAGCAACACGTGACAGGGCACAGCTAATAATAATAATAATAATAATAGGAAAATTCTTACTATAGGCCACAGCAACACGTGGAAAGGGCACAGCTAATAATAATAATAATAATAATAGGAAAATTCTTACTATAGGCCACAGCAACACGTGACAGGGCACAGCTAATAATAATAATAATAATAATAATAATAGGAAAATTCTTACTATAGGCCACAGCAACACGTGGAAAGGGCACAGCTAATAATAATAATAATAATAATAGGAAAATTCTTACTATAGGCCACAGCAACACGTGGCAGGGCACAGCTAATAATAATAATAATAATAATAGGAAAATTCTTACTATACGCCACAGCCACACCTGACACCGCACAGCTTCTAATAATAATAATAATAATAATAATAATAGGAAAATTCTTACTATAGGCCACAGCAACACGTGGAAAGGGCACAGCTAATAATAATAATAATAATAATAGGAAAATTCTTACTATAGGCCACAGCAACACGTGGCAGGGCACAGCTAATAATAATAATAATAATAATAGGAAAATTCTTACTATAGGCCACAGCAACACGTGACACGGCACAGCTAATAATAATAATAATAATAATAGGAAAATTCTTACTATAGGCCACAGCAACACGTGGAAAGGGCACAGCTAATAATAATAATAATAATAGGAAAATTCTTACTATAGGCCACAGCAATAATAATAATAATAATAATAATTATAGGAAAATTCTTACTATAGGCCACAGCAACACGTGACACGGCACAGCTAATAATAATAATAATAATAATAATAATAATAGGAAAATTCTTACTATAGGCCACAGCAACACGTGGAAAGGGCACAGCTAATAATAATAATAATAATAATAGGAAAATTCTTACTATAGGCCACAGCAAAACGTGGCAGGGCACAGCTAATAATAATAATAATAATAATAGGAAAATTCTTGATATAGGCCACAGCAACACGTGGAAAGGGCACAGCTAATAATAATAATAATAATAATAATAGGAAAATTCTTACTATAGGCCACAGCAACACGTGGCAGGGCACAGCTAATAATAATAATAATAATAATAGGAAAATTCTTACTATAGGCCACAGCAACACGTGGAAAGGGCACAGCTAATAATAATAATAATAATAGAGACGCCTCCCTCTTTCCGGCCAGGCTTCTGCACAGCCAAGGGCGACCTCATCAGCTCCATTCTCTTCCCGAAGCCGGTCTACTTCAAGTTCTATAAGGACGCGGCCAAGTTTGTGGGCTTCCTGGCGGTTCTGGGTGAGTGAGTCGAGGGCACTTTCGGACCATCTCCCCAGAGGGCCTGCCTGCCTGCCTTGCTGACATTAGCCTCTCTCTCCTTCCAGCCACGCTGGGAACGAGTTACAGCATTTTCATCCTAATCCGGAACAAGGTGAGTCGAGCGGGCGGGGCCCCCCCTTCGTTGCAGGTCCTTCCCTCGTTCGCTGTACGCGCCGACCCGTCTTTTTCCGCCTGCAGGTCCCGGTGAGGCAGATCGTGACACACGCACTGGACGTGGTGACGGTAGTGGTGCCCCCGGCCCTCCCGGCGGCCATGACGGTGGGCACCATCTACGCCCAGAGCCGCCTCCAGCGCCGCGGCGTCTTCTGCGTCAGCCCGCCACGCATCAACCTTTCCGGGAAGGTGCGCCTGGTCTGCTTTGACAAGGTGTGCACAAGGCTGTAGTCCTTATCGAGGGATGAAGTGGGCAGGGAAAGCCCTTCCCCAAAGGCAAAACTCCTTCAGGAACATATAGGCCCATAAGGCCACCGTAGGCCATGGCCTATGGGTGTAGGCCTAGGGGGCGGCAAATCAAGCCAAAAAATTTTTTTTCAACCGCCCCCTCGCAGCACTCGACCTCTCCCGCGTGAGAGAGAGAGTCATCATACTTTGGGAGAGGGCGGGGGGAGAGCGCTGCGAGGGGGCGGGGGAGGAGGGAATGGTGCCCTCCCCTCGCCATCGCCCGCCTGGGCCGCCCCCTTGTAAAGGAAGGAGGCGGCGAGGAGGAGGAGGAGGAGGAAGGGAAGCCCCGCTCTGCCAGGGCTGCTGGCGGGCATGCATGCATGCATGCGCGCACAGCAGGAGGGCGCCTCTGCCTTCTCCGCCATGCCCGCCAGCGGGCTCTTCGGCGTCGAGTATTTATGTCACAGCGGATAGGCAACAGAAATAAAGAAGTTTAATTCCCCATCGGCCCAAAAACTCCAGTCTCTATTCGAGTGAATAATGAAACTCTCATTCAATTCACAAGGTAATATATATATAATAACTTCGTATTGAATTGTATTTAACAATAACTGGCAAAACATCGAAAAACAACAGCCATCACAGCTACCTTTCTAAACATCCTTTCCTCACAGATATCAAATCCCAACTGACAAATCCCAACTGTCACTTTGTAACTGACATTCCTCAAGGTTCCATTTAGCAGTCTTGAGACAGCGCCATCTCGTGTCAAACATGTCACACTGCAGGTCATCTCAAACTGCGAAAATATATCTTGTGCTGACTCATGAATTGCTATTCAAAATGCAATAATCTGACACGGGCTGCCCTCCCTTTCCTCCTCCTCCTCCTCGCCGCCTGGCCCGGCCCCTTGCACCGCCTGGCCCGGCCGGAAGTTGGTCACGGGAGGAGGACGCGACAGAAGCCGCGCGGCACCGGTCCCGGCCGTGCGGCTTCCGTCCACCTCCTCCTCGCATCCTCCTTCCGGTCGTGAGTGGAGGAGGCGGACGGAAGCCCCACGGCCGGTGCGTGCAGCTTCCGTTGCCTCCTCCCACGACCGGAAGGAGGGCGCAAGGAGGAGGCGACGGAAGCCGCACAGCCGGGGCAGCAGCGCCCTGGGGGCGGGACTTCCCTTCCTTCTCTCGCCCTCCTCACGCCCTCCGGCCGTGGGGCTTCCGTCCGCCTCCTCCTCCCGCGACCGGAAGGAGGGCACAAGGGAGGTGGTGGACGGAAGCCGCACGGCCGGTGCCGGTGCCGTGCGGCTTCCATCGCCTCCTTGCGCCCTCCTTTCGGACGCGGGAGGAGGAGACAATGGAAGGCGCACGCACCAGCCATGGGGCTTCCGTCCACCTCCTCCTCCTGTGACCGGAAGGAGGGCGCGAGGAGGTGGACGGAAGCCACACAGCCAGGGCCAGTGCTATGCGGCTTCCGTCGCCGCCTCCTCGCGCCCTCCTTTCGGTCGCGGGAGGAGGAGGCGCACGGCCGGGGCCAGTGCCATGCGGCTTCCGTCGCCTCCTGCGCCCTCCTTTCGGTCGCGGGAGGAGGAGACAACGGAAGCCGCACGCACCAGCCATGGGGCTTCCGTCCGCCTCCACCTCCTGTGACCGGAAGGAGGGCGCGAGGAGGAGGTGGAAGGAAGCCAGGGCTGGTGCTGTGCGGCTTCTGTCGCGTCCTCCTCCCGCGACCAACTTCCGGTCGCGGGAGGAGGTGGACGGAAGCCCCACACCCGGGGCTGCTGCCGCGCAGGCGCAGCAGCGCCCTGGGGGCGGGGCGTCTTTTGGCCTAGGGCGCCAAAAGACGTTAATCCGGGCCTGGGAACATAGGCAAACACGGGAGTCTTGAATCATGAGCTGGAGAGCTGGAATGGGAACCTGAGTCTATGGCAAAGTTGTCTGCTCTGAAGATACCAATTAACATTACTTAATTTAAACCTAAGCCTACCTGACCAAAAACCCGTGAGATCGTGCCTCTGACACCTGGGTCTCAAGGTCTTTCTGAACACCTAATTAATCTATTCTTCACTCCCTCCGTGCAGAGGCCTAATCTGATATCATGGGAAAACTACCTATCTGGGGAAGGCCGATTCCCAAGAGAAACAGACTTTTCCCCTGTTGTTAAGGAACGACCATTGGAATCCAAAGCAACCTCTGTCTCACTCTGATCTAAGGCCTACAATTTACCCAGCATCCTCCTCGTCCTCTGAGAAATCCTCAGTATCTTGCTGCTGAGCCCCGACACCTGTCAATCTGTTCTCTCCAATCTCCTTGCTTGTGAGACCGATTAGGGACATGCCTCCGTGTGCTTCCATCCTGCCCTCTCCTTTCTTTCAGACGGGGACCCTGACGGAGGACGGGCTGGACGTCTGGGGCGTGGTCCCCGTGGAGGAGGCGTCCTTCCTGCCGCTGGAGCCGGACCTGCGCCGCCTGCTTCCGGGACCCCTGCTCCGCTGTCTGGCCTCTTGCCATGCCCTCGCCGTGCTTGGTGGGCAGCCTGTCGGGGACCCCATCGACCTCCGCATGCTCGAGTCCACCGGATGGGTGAGGTCCCCACATTAAGCTCTTCCCGTGATTCCATAGCCAACTGCGTCTGTTAGGAATTGTGGGAGTTGAAGTCGAAAACACCTGGACTTCAGCAAGCCCATGATTGCTTTATTTATATTTATTTATTTATTTATTTACTATATTTTTATACCTCCCCTCTCAGCCCGAAGGCGACCCGAGGCTCCAAAGCAGACCTGGGCACCTCACGGCCCGCGGGCCGGATGCGGCCCGCTGGTCGATTCTGACCGGCCCGGGGAGAAGGGTGTCGGGGGGCGGGGCCATTTCTGCAAGAGGAAGAGCTGCCGCTGCCGCCATCCCATCACGGGCTGTGGGGCCTGCGTCGGCAGACAGCCTGCCACTCCGGAGAACGATGGAGGCTGCAGGCCTCCACCCACTCTCTCCCCCAGTTGTTCCGTCAGAGGTGTTCCTGATCGGCTGATCGCCCTGCCAACCCTGCGGCGGCTGATCGCCCATGCGACCCGGAAGACTTGATCGTCTTCCGGGTCGCCAGGGCAATCAGCCGCCGCAGGTCGCCGACTGCTCCCGCTGCAGGACCGGATCGCCGCCCGGGATGGCAGGCACTCCAAAGCCGGGTTGGCAGGGCGATCAGCCGATCAGAAACACCTCTGACGGAACAACTGGGGGAGAGAGTGGGCGGAGGCCTGCAGCCTCCGATCGTCTGCTGCTCTGCTCTGCTCTGGGAAACACTGTCTTAGAGGGCAAGTGTCATTGTTGTTTCCTTTCCTTCCAGACCCAGGAAGAGGCGGAAGGGCCAGAGGCGGAGGCCCGGGTGTCCCTCCTTTTCCGCACCAAAGCCCTGGCGGTGATGAGCCCCCCGAAAGCGCAGGAGGAGGCAGAGGAGACGCTCGGCAAGGTCAGACCCCCAAAGCCCCCTTCCTTGTGTACTCCGCAGGTCAAACTATTGCATTCCTCGTCTCCAGTGTCAGGTTAGAACAGGGCTGCCCAGGAAGTCGATCGCGATCGACCAGTCAATCCAGGGACCGAAGGAGGTTGATCCCAGCCGGATGGGGCGCTTCTCAGAAAGGGCGGAGCCAGACTGTGCCAAGCCCCGCCCCCTCCCCAGCTTCGGCACTCCCAGCAGCTGCTCCAGCCTTGAGGAGGGCAGGGCCAAGCCAGCCTTGTGCTAGCTATGCCACCACTGGCTTGGCACTGCCATCCTCAGGCCTGGAGAAGCTGCTGGGAGCTCCAAAGCCAGAGGGGAGGGGGCGGGGCTTGGCACAGCCTGGCTACGCCCCCCTGTGACTTCCGCTCTACCACCAGCTTCTCCAGGCTTCAGTGCCAAGCCAGCCTTGTGCTAGCTATGCCACCACTGGCTTGGCCCTGCCCTCCTCAAGCCTGGAGAAGCTGCTGGCTCCAAAGCCAGAGGGGAGGGCGGGGCTTGGCACAGCCTGCTACGCCCCCTGTGACTTCCGGCTCTACCACCAGCTTCTCCAGGCTTCAGTGCCAAGCCAGCCTTGTGCTAGCTATGCCACCACTGGCTTGGCCCTGCCCTCCTCAAGCCTGGAGAAGCTGCTGGGGGGAGCCAGAGGGGAGGGGGCGGGGCTTGGCACAGCCTGGCTACGCCCCCCTGTGACTTCCGCTCTACCACCAGCTTCTCCAGGCTTCAGTGCCAAGCCAGCCTTGTGCTAGCTATGCCACCACTGGCTTGGCCCTGCCCTCCTCAAGCCTGGAGAAGCTGCTGAAAGCCAGAGGGAGGCGGGGCTTGGCACAGCCTGGCTACGCCCCCCTGTGACTTCCGCTCTACCACCAGCTTCTCCAGGCTTCAGTGCCAAGCCAGCCTTGTGCTAGCTATGCCACCACTGGCTTGGCACTGCCATCCTCAAGCCTGGAGAAGCTGCTGAGCTCAAAGCCAGAGGGGGAGGGGGAGGGGCTTGGTGCGACCTGGCTCCGCCCTGTGGCTTCTGCTCTACCAGCAGCTTCTCCTTGAGGCTGGCAATGCCAAGCCAGCCTTGTGCTAGCTATGCCACCACTGGCTTGGCATTGCCATCCTCAAGCCTGGAGAAGCTGCTGGGAGCTCCAAAGCCAGAGGGGAGGGGGCGGGGCTTGGCGTGGCCTGGCTCCGCCCCCCTCTGGCCAAGCCCCACCCCGCCCCCTCCCCTCTCCAGCCTTGAGGAGGTAGGTAGATGTTTCTGACTTGGTTTTAATATAAGTAGCTCGCATGCTGAAAAAGTGTGGGCAGCCCTGGGCTGGAATAGAGATGGTCGAGATGAATGGGGCTCTGTGTCTGAACCCCTTTGCATTGGGGTCCGCCCCGTTTCTCCTTCTCTCCCCAGAAGCGCCGCTCTCCGCCGCTGGCCCTGCTGCGCCGCTTCCCCTTCTCCTCCGCGTTGCAGAGAATGAGTGTTCTGGTCAAGCGCCCGGCCGAGGAGGAGGAGGAGGGCCCCGCGCAGGCCTACATGAAGGGCGCCCCCGAGACCGTGGCCAGCCTCTGCCTCCCGGAGTCAGGTCAGCAGGGGGCAAGCCTAGGAGAGGGCGGCCATCTGTCGGGAGGGCTTTGATTGCGCCTCCCTTCCTGGCAGGAAGTGGGCTGGGCTGGATGGCCTTTAGGGGTCCCTTCCAACGCTAGGATTGTATTATTATTATTGTTATCATTTATTGTTATTGCTGGATTGTATTATCTATGTATATAATAACAGTCAGTGTTTGCGGCGGGAGGTGCGGAGGAATATGTGGCAGCGTTTCGATTGGTTGCCACTGTGGGATTATTTGCATAAAGGACTCTGATTGGCCAGCCTCAGAACTCCAACATTCTAAGGCAACAGAGGGGATTGGTTGCCACTGAGGGAGTATTTGCATAAAGGACTCTGATTGGCCAACCACATTCCAACATTTTAAGGTAACGCAGAGGGAAAAGGAAAGGCCTCGGGCAGTCAATCACATCTTCGGGCATTTGGTCCGTGATCTGCGCCCCCCTCGGCTTGCGCCCCTAGGCCATGGCCTAGTTAGGCCTCATGGGTAATCCGGGCCTGGAACTTCGTGTCCTGTTGACCCACATCTTCGGGCATTTGGTGGGCAAATGGGGAATCCGGTTCCCGTCCTCTTTTCCGAACGGAGGGACAATAGCCGAGGGTCAGCCTCGCTTCCCTCCTCCTGACGGTGTACTTCCTTCCTGTCTTTCTTTCCCTCCTTGTTCTGCAGTCCCGGGCGATTTCTCCCAGACGCTGCACCTTTTTGCCAGCGACGGCTTCCGCGTGCTGGGCCTGGCGTACAAGCCCGTGGTGGCCGCCCAGACCTTCGAGGAGGCCCAGGAGGTGACCAGGTGACCGGTGGCCCTTCCCTCCCTCCCTCGTTCCCTTCTTTCCTTCCCCTTCTCCTCCTTGGGGGCCTTGCTAGCCATGGCTTTCTCCTCTCGGCAGGGAGTCGGTGGAGAGCGGCATGGCCTTCCTGGGCCTCCTGGTGATGAAGAACGTCCTCAAGCCGGAGACGCCACCCGTCATCCACTTGCTGCGCAGCGCCGAGATCCGGACCGTCATGGTCACTGGTGAGGAAGGAAGGAAGGAAGGAAGGGAGGGAGGGAGGGAGGGAAGAAGACAGGTGGACAGAGGGATGGAACAATTGATGGATGGATAGATAGGTTGAGTGAATGAGTGGGTGGATGGAAGGATGCATGGAAAGATGGATAACTAGATAGATAGATAAAGAATGGATGGATGGACGGATGGATGGATGGGGTTTGGAAAGATGGATAGCTAGCTAGACTAGATAGATGATGGATGGAAGCATAGATAGATGAATGGAGAAATAGGTGGACAGAGGGATGGAACAATAGATGGATAGCTAGAGTGGATGGAAGGATAGATAGACAGGCTGAATGGACAGATAGGTAGATAATGGAGGGATGGATGGATGGTGTGAGGACTCTCATTTTATGCTAGGCCGAGACCAGCATGGCAGTTTGGCATCCATGGTAAAACAGGATAGCCAGGAAAAGGGGAGTGTCTTGGATCCTTCTCAGGGAGTTAGAGAGAGAGAGAGAGCTGCCTGGGGGTGGCTCAGAGCTGAGGGGAGGAGCCGAGCTGCTTGAGAGGGAAAAAGTGTAGCTTTTTCAGTCAGTTTGGGACTAGGCTCCGACAGAACAAGATCAGAGTCTAAGAGAGGAGTCTCTTGTCAGAGCTGACAGGAAAAGCTCTGTGTGAAGCTGACAGGTAGGAGAAACAGACAATAGCACAAGGCTTAGAAAATCAAAATATATCTACCGTGTTTCCCCAAAAGTATGACACCCCCGATTGTAAGACGTATCGGGGGTGTCAGAGGGGTCGGCTTATTTAAGCTGTACCCCCTTCTCCCTCTCGCCGGTTCCGCCCCCTCCCTTCAGCGTTAGCGGGGCGAGCCGGGCGGCGGCAAAAAGCGCCTGAGCCGCCGTGTGGGCGGGACTTCCGCTGGCGCCTTCTCCCTCTCGCCGGCGGCGCGCTCCGCCCCTCTTCCCTTCAGTGAAGGGAGGGGGCGATCCGCGGAGGGAGAAGGCGCTGGCGAAGTCCCGCCCCAGGGCGACTCAGGCGCTCGCCGCCGCCCGGCTCTTGTTTGGAGCGCGGGCCAGGCGGGCGGCGGCGGGAAAGACGCCTGAGCTGCTGTGCGGGTGGGACTTCCGCCGGCGCTTTCTTCCCTCTTGCCGCCCGCTCGGCTCCGCCCCTCCTCCCTTCACTGAAGGGAGGCGGAACCGGCGGAGGAGAAGGCGCTGCTGGGAGGAAGAGGAGGAGGATGGAAGCGCGCTGGAAGAAGAGGAGCAGGATCGGGCCCCCTTTTGACCCCCTCTGGGAGCCTCCCGTCGCCCCGCCCAGAAGCCATGCCATGCCGCCCGCGGTAAGTCTTACTTTTGACCCCCAAAATCCCCACTACGCCTTACTTTCAGGGTACCGTCGGCTAATGTAAGCCGTACCCCGAAAGTAAGCCGTAGTGGGGATTTTGGGGGTCAAAAGAAAGTAAGACGCTGTCTTACTTTCGGGGAAACACGGTATAATTCAATACAGTGTTCAGTACATACGTGCACCTGGGAGGCGGACCCAATAAACAGGGCAAATCCTGAGCATATAGGAACCAGGGTGATCACCAAGGACAACCAATTCGGTTCAGAGTTCACAGCTGTGAGTCCCAAAGTTCAAGCCTCATGGGCCAAAGAGTTCCTAAAATGCTGCAAGGTCCATGCTCCGGGGTGAGAATAAATGGTAAATCCGTAGATAGGAATTCAAGGAAAGAAGTTCAGGATAGGTAAAATGGGAGGTATTCAAGGGGAAAAATTCCAGGGCGCAGGAGACAATCAATAGGCGTCTCCTAATGAAGATATGCATGTGGAGTCGCCGACGGAAAGCATTCGCAGTAATTTTCGGCCGCTTGAAATCCGTTTCGCCGCTTGGCTTTTTCAAGGCGTTTATACAACATAGAAGCGTCCCATATTTACCATAGTAAAGGTTCAACCGACCTAACCCCGCTTCCAGAGAAGTAGGGTGACCCGTTCTATGTTGTATAAACGCCTTGAAAAAGCCAAGCGGCGAAACGGATTTCAAGCGGCCGAAAATTACTGCGAATGCTTTCCGTCGGCGACTCCACATGCATATCTTCATTAGGAGACGCCTATTGATTGTCTCCTGCGTCCTGGAATTTTTCCCTTGAATACCTCCCATTTTACCTATCCTGAACTTCTTTCCTTGAATTCCTATCTACGGATTTACCATTTATTCTCACCCCGGAGCATGGACCTTGCAGCATTTTAGGAACTCTTTGGCCCATGAGGCTTGAACTTTGGGACTCACAGCTGTGAACTCTGAACCGAATTGGTTGTCCTTGGGGATCACCCTGGTTCCTATATGCTCAGGATTTGCCCTGTTTATTGGGTCCGCCTCCCAGGTGCACGTATGTACTGAACACTGTATTGAATTATAGATATATTTTGATTTTCTAAGCCTTGTGCTATTGTCTGTTTCTCCTATCTGTATACATAGCTCTTAGCCTCTGTTCACTGAAGCTGACAGGTAGTCAGTCACAGACTTTTGGAATCTCTAGGGTTTAGAGATTAGCTCACGTCTCTGGGGAAGCCAGCTACAGGAGAACTCTAGGAAAGAGTTAGCAGCTAGGGTGCTTCTGGAAGACTGAGTGTTAGCTCAGGGAACTAACTAGGTTAGTTAGTTGAAGACTACTCACGTCTAGTTTTGGTATTAGAGTGAGGAAGTTAGTAGACAAGTTTTGAACTGTCTAGTTTTGTAACTAAGTGAAGAAAGCAATCTTTAGTAACCAATACGCTCTAATACCATTCTGCATAACCATTACGCTTCTGTGCTTTTAAGATCGGCCTGTTAAGTTAATAAACGTTCTATTTGTTAACTTTTCAAGAAAGCTTTCAGTGTGCCTCATTACATCAGAGTGTGCCATTTCCAGCCTTCCCACATTTCCCAGTCTGGGAGAAGACATCTCGCCTCAGAAATCCTCTTAGTTTACCTTCAGTTTAGGAGCCTAGCTTAGCTATTATTTTAAAAGAAATCCTAAAAAGTATTTTTAGGTTGGTGGCAGCGTTCTAAGTGGTTAAAGCCTCCACTTAGTGACTTTTGGCGTTTAGGGTGGGATCTAAAATAACAAGGTCCACCCTGCCCCAAGGTCCCAAGGGCCAGGTCGTCACAGATGGATAGATAGATAGAGTGGGTGGGTGGGTTGGATAGCTAGATAGACTGAATGGACAGGTAGATAATGGATGGATGAATAGATAAATGGATAGGTGGACAGAGGGATGGAACAATGGATGGATGTATGGATAGGGTGAGTGGATGGATGGAGAGACTGAATGGACAGATAGGAAGATAATGGAGGGATGGATAGATAGATAGATAGATAGATAGGGTGGGTGGATGGATAGAAGGATGGATAGCTAGATAGACTGCATGGACAGGTAGATAATGGATGGACAAATAGATAGGTGGACAGAGGGATGGAACAATGGATGGATGGATAGGGTGAGTGGATGGATGGATGAAGGAAGGAAAGGTGGGTGGATAGGTGGATAGAAGGATGGATAGACAGACAGAATGGACAGATAGGTAGATAATGGAGGGATGGATAGATAGGGTGGGTGGATGGATGGATGGATAGATAGACTGAATGGACAGGTAGATAATGGATGGATAGATAGACAGACAGACTGAATGGGTAGTTAGGTAGATGATGGATAGGATGGGTGGGTGGATAGTACCAGGCCTCTATTAATCATGAGGGGTTAATCTATAGTGCTGGTCATCAACCATAATAAATAAAAATATGTAAATATATAGTGTCTAATATATACGTATATATAAGCTAATAATCATATTTCGAAGCATTAATAGGATTTTAACTTGTCAATTCAAAATTTTAAGAACTAATATGATAGAAGTTGGGTTTTGTGACTGGAGGGGGGAGGGACAGATGTGGGACCCCAGACCGAGAGCCATTGCGCGCCTCCATGCCGTACCATGTGTCTTGTCGCAGGGGACAACATGCTGACAGCGGTGAACGTGGCCAAGAGCAGCCGGATGGTGGAGCCCCAGGAGAAGGTGGTCTTTGTCAACGCTGTGGCTCCTAGCCGCGGGAAACCAGCCACCCTCCGCTTCCTGCCTTCTGAGCAGCGCCCCCAGGTCAGCTTCCTCCGGGTCCCAACTCCTACAGAGGGTGATAGGGGTAGGACTGGGGTCGCCCTCCTTCTGCCCTCAGATCAGCCCCTTCCTCCGGGTCCCGACTCCTACTGAGGGTGATAGGGATAGGACTGGGGTTGCTCTGCTTCTGCCCCCCAGGTCAGCTCCTTCCTCCGAATCCCGACCCCTCCGGTGATAGTGGTAGGACTGGGGTTGTCCTTCTTCTGCCCCCAGATCAGCCCCTTCCTCCGGGTCCCGACTCCTACTGAGAGTGATAGGGGTAGGACTGGTGTCGCTCTGCTTCTGCCCCCAGATCAACTCCTTCCTCTGGATCCCGACCCCTCCAGAGGGTGGTAGTAGGACTGGGGTTGCCCTCCTTCTGCCCCCAGGTCAGCCGCTTCCTCTGGGTCCCGACTCCTACAGAGGGTGATAGGGGTAGGACTGGGGTCGGCCTCCTGCACCCAGATCAGCCCCTTCCTCCGGGTCCCGACTCCTACAGAGGGTGATGGGGGTGGGACTGGGGTCGCCCTCCTTCTGCCCCCAGATCAGCCCCTTCCTCCGGGTCCCGACTCCTACAGAGGGTGATAGGGGTAGGACTGGGGTCGGCCTCCTGCCCCCAGATCAGCCGCTTCCTCCGGGTCCCGACTCCTACTGAGGGTGATAGGGGTAGGACTGGGGTCGCCCTCCTTCTACCCCCAGGTCAATTCGTTCCTCTGGATCCCGACCCTCTGGAGGGTGGTAGGAGTAGGACTGGGGTCACCCTCCTTCTGCCCCAAGATCAGCCCCTTCCCATGGGTTCCGATCCCTTTGGTGGGTGATAGGGGCAGAGCTGGGGTCGTCCCACTTCTGCAGGTAGAGCGGGGTGTGCGAAGAGCACTTGACCGGAGGAACGAGACCCGACTCTGTCATTCCAGGGCTCCTACCAGAATGAGGGCAGCGGCAGTGCCTGTTTCCCAGAGGAGCCCCGCCGCTGCCACCTGGCCCTCAACGGGAAGTCCTTTGCTGTGGCCTGTGAACACTTCCCGGATCTTCTGCCAAAGGTCAGCCTTCGGGGGCAGGGGGACGGGGGTGGCCTGAAGCCATGTTGCCTGAACACTCAGTTCAGGCAACATGGCTTTCAAGCACAGCTAGACACTCAGTTCAGGCATCATGGCTTTCATGTACAACTAGACACTCAGTTCAGGCAACATGGCTTTCAAGCACAGCTAGACACTCAGTTCAGGCAACATGGCTTTCAAGCACAGCTAGACATTCAGTTCAGGCAACATGGCTGTCAAGCACAGCTAGACACTCAGTTCAGGCAACATGGCTTTCAAACACAGCTAGACACTCAGTTCAGGCAACATGGCTTTCAAGCACAGCTAGACACTCAGTTCAGGCAACATGGCTTTCAAGCACAGCTAGACACTCAGTTCAGGCAACATGGCTTTCAAGCACAGCTAGACACTCAGTTCAGGCAACATGGCTTTCAAGCACAGCTAGACACTCAGTTCAAGCATCATGGCTTTCATGTACAACTAGACACTCAGTTCAGGCAACATGGCTTTCAAGCACAGCTAGACACTCAGTTCAGGCAACATGGCTGTCAAGCACAGCTAGACACTCAGTTCAGGCAACATGGCTTTCAAACACAGCTAGACACTCAGTTCAGGCAACATGGCTTTCAAGCACAGCTAGACACTCAGTTCAGGCAACATGGCTTTCAAGCACAGCTAGACACTCAGTTCAGGCAACATGGCTTTCAAGCACAGCTAGACACTCAGTTCAAGCATCATGGCTTTCATGTACAACTAGACACTCAGTTCAGGCAACATGGCTTTCAAGCACAGCTAGACACTCAGTTCAGGCAACATGGCTTTCAAGCACAGCTAGACACTCAGTTCAGGCATCATGGCTTTCATGTACAACTAGACACTCAGTTCAGGCAACATGGCTTTCAAGCACAGCTAGACACTCAGTTCAGGCAACATGGCTTTCAAGCACAGCTAGACACTCAGTTCAGGCAACATGGCTGTCAAGCACAGCTAGACACTCAGTTCAGGCAACATGGCTTTCAAACACAGCTAGACACTCAGTTCAGGCAACATGGCTTTCAAGCACAGCTAGACACTCAGTTCAGGCAACATGGCTTTCAAGCACAGCTAGACACTCAGTTCAGGCAACATGGCTTTCAAGCACAGCTAGACACTCAGTTCAGGCAACATGGCTTTCAAGCACAGCTAGACACTCAGTTCAGGCAACATGGCTTTCAAGCACAGCTAGACACTCAGTTCAGGCATCATGGCTTTCATGTACAACTAGACACTCAGTTCAGGCAACATGGCTTTCAAGCACAGCTAACACTCAGTTCACAGCTAGACACTCAGTTCAGGCAACATGGCTTTCAGTTCAGGGCAACATGGCTTTCAAGCACAGCTAGACACTCAGTTCAGGCAACATGGCTTTCAAGCACATGGCTAGACACTCAGTTCAGGCAACATGGCTTTCAAGCACAGCTAGACACTCAGTTCAGGCAACATGGCTTTCACAGCTAGACACTCTAGACACTCAGTTCAGGCAACATGGCTTTCAAGCACACCTAGACACTCAGTTCAGGCAACATGGCTTTCAAGCACAGCTAGACACTCAGTTCAGGCAACATGGCTTTCAAGCACAGCTAGACACTTCAGTTCATGGCAACATGGCTTTCAAACATGGCAGCTAGACACTCAGTTCAGGCAACATGGCTGTCAAGCACAGCTAGACACTCAGTTCAGGCAACATGGCTTTCAAGCACAGCTAGACACTCAGTTCAGGCAACATGGCTTTCAAGCACAGCTAGACACTCAGTTCAGGAAACATGGCTGTCAAGCACAACTAGACACTCAGTTCAGGCAACATGGCTTTCAAGCACAACTAGACACTCAGTTCAGGCAACATGGCTTTCAAGCACAACTAGACACTCAGTTCAGGCAACATGGCTTTCAAGCACAACTAGACACTCAGTTCAGGCAACATGGCATTCGAGCACAGCTAGAACCTTGCTTTTTGGACTCAAGTATCTTGGGAGTTCTCCATATTCATGTTTTGTATTCTTGTCCAAGTTTTGCTTATGGACTTAAGTTCTCCCTTTCTCCCTCTCGTCCTTCTGCAGATCCTGATCCATGCCACCATTTTTGCCCGCATGCTTCCCGACCAGAAAACACTCCTGATCCAGAGCTTCCAAGCCCTGAAGTGAGTCTATGAGGATGCTATGATATTGGGGGGTGGGGACGGAGCTTTCTCCTGTCCATCAACGACGATTTCTCTCTCCCCCACCCATACCCCTTGCAGCTACTGCGTGGCAATGTGTGGAGACGGGGCCAACGACTGCGGGGCCCTGAAGGCGGCCGATGTGGGCATCTCCCTCTCGGATGCGGAGGCCTCCGTGGCCTCGCCCTTCACCTCCCGGACCCCCAACATAGAGTGTGTCCCTGTCATCATCCGGTATGTCGAGCGCCACAAGGGGAATTCTGCGAGCAAAGCGACCCTTTGGACTGACCTCGTCCCTTTCTCCTGCAGGGAAGGCCGGTGCTCCTTGGTCACTTCCTTCGGGATCTTCAAGTACATGGCCCTCTACAGCCTGGTCCAGTTCGTCTCGGTGCTTCTGCTCTACACGGTGAGAAGACCTCTCCTGTCCAGCTGTTGCCCCTGGAGCACCTCTTGGCTTAGGACCCTAGAGCTGGAAGAGGAGCCCAAAGGCCACCCAGTCACACCCCATTCTGCCACCAAGCAGGACAGGTGGCAACCCAGCCTCTGCTTAGTTAGAAGCAGGGTGGGTGGATGGGTGGATAAGGGATGGATAGAAAGATGGGTTGATAGATAGATAGATAGAAGGGTGGATAGATGGATGGAAGGAAGGAAGGAAGTGTGGATAGATTGGATGGATGGATAGAGTGGGTGTATGGATGGATGGAAAAGGGATGGATAGAAGGATGGATAGATTGGATGGATGGATGGATGGATAGATAGAAGGGTGGCTAGATAGAAGGAAGGAAGGATGGATAGAAGGATGGATGGATAGAGTGGGTGGATAGGTAGTAGGCCTGGGCAATCATGGCTCTAAATGGTTCTAAAGTATTTACAAAACTAAAGTTCTGGTGGTGAACACTAGGTGGCGCATGTGCTTTGCTTCTACAGTGTTGCTAAAGTTCTGGTGGTGAACACTAGGTGGTGCTGGTGCTTTGCTTCTACAGTGTTGCTAAAGTTCTGGTGATGAACACTAGGTGGTGCTGGTGCTTTGCTTCTACAGTGTTGCTAAAGTTCTGGTGGTGAACACTAGGTGGTGCTGGTGCTTTGCGTCTACAGTGTTGCTAAAGTTCTGGTGGTGAACACTAGGTGGCGCTGGTGCTTTGCTTCTACAGTGTTGCTAAAGTTCTGGTGGTGAACACTAGGTGGCACTGGTGCTCTGCTTCTACAGTGTTGCTAAAGTTCTGGTGGTGAACACTAGGTGGCACTGGTGCTTTGTGTCTACAGTGTTGCTAATGTTCTGGTGGTGAACATTAGGTGGTGCTGGTGCTTTGCTTCTACAGTGTTGCTAAAGTTCTGGTGGTGAACACTAGGTGGCGCTGGTGCTCTGCTTCTACAGTGTTGCTAAAGTTCTGGTGGTGAACACTAGGTGGCACTGGTGCTTGGCTTCTACAGTGTTGGTAAAGTTCTGGTGGTGAACACTAGGTGGCGCTGGTGCTCTGCTTCTACAGTGTTGCTAAAGTTCTGGTGGTGAACACTAGGTGGCACTGGTGCTCTGCTTCTACAGTGTTGCTAAAGTTCTGGTGGTGAACACTAGGTGGCGCTGGTGCTCTGCTTCTACAGTGTTGCTAAAGTTCTGGTGGTGAACACTAGGTGGCGCTGGTGCTCTGCTTCTACAGTGTTGCTAAAGTTCTGGTGGTGAACACTAGGTGGCACTGGTGCTCTGCTTCTACAGTGTTGCTAAAGTTCTGGTGATGAACACTAGGTGGCACTGGTGCTCTGCTTCTACAGTGTTGCTAAAGTTCTGGTGATGAACACTAGGTGGCGCTGGTGCTCTGCTTCTACAGTGTTGCTAAAGTTCTGGTGATGAACACTAGGTGGCGCTGGTGCTTTGCTTCTACAGTGTTGCTAAAGTTCTGGTGGTGAACACTAGGTGGCGCTGGTGCTCTGCTTCTACAGTGTTGCTAAAGTTCTGGTGGTGAACACTAGGTGGCGCTGGTGCTTTGCTTCTACAGTGTTGCTAAAGTTCTGGTGGTGAACACTAGGTGGCGCTGGTGCTCTGCTTCTACAGTGTTGCTAAAGTTCTGGTGGTGAGCACTAGATGTCGCTGGTGCTCTGCTTCTACAGTGTTGCTAAAGTTCTGGTGGTGAACACTAGGTGGCGCTGGTGCTTTGCTTCTTCAGTGTTGCTAAAGTTCTGGTGGTGAACATTTCAGAACTCTAACAAAACTTTCAAAACTTCATTATTACTTCATTATTGGCGATTTTTAAGACAGAACCAATTAGGAACTGCCATTTATAATGAAATTTTGAAAGCAAAGCACCGGCGCCACCTAGTGTTCACCATCAGAACTTCAGTTTTGTAAGTACTTTTGAACCATTTAGAACCATGATAGCCCAGGCTTAGTAGGTAGGGTGGATAAAAGGATGGATAGGTAGATATATTGAGAGAGGACGGATAGATAGCTACCGTGTTTCCCCGAAAGTAAGACAGCGTCTTACTTTCTTTTGAACCCCAAATCCCCCTACGGCTTACTTTCGGGGTACGGCTTACATTACCGTACTCGAAAGTAAGCCTTTCCCTTGGCCGCCTCCTCCTCCGCCTCCTCCGCCCGCCGCTGCCTCCGCCTCCAGTCCCCCCGCGCCACTTGCCGCTGCCGCCGCTCCTCCGCTCCGGTGCCGCTCCCCCCCCGCTGCCTCCCCGCCCATTGTCAGCACAGCCGCTCCCTCCTCCGCTGCCAGTACGCCGCTCACACTCCGCCACTTACCGCTGCCGCCGCTCCCGGTGCCGCTTGCCTCCGGTGCCGCTTGCCTCCGGTGCCGCTGCCTCCGGTGCCGCCCTCGCGCCGCTGGCACCGCTCCATAGCGGCCCCACGCCTGCGCCAGGCGCGGCTGCGCCGGGCGCACTCCAGGTTTCTGCCCATGCGCCGAATGTCTGCGCATGGGCGAAGGTACTGGGCGCCTGACGCAGGCGCGCTGACGCAGACGCCTGACGCAGCCGCACCGGGCGCAAGCAGGCCTTTTCTGCCCATGCGCAGACATTCGCGCATGGGCAGAAGGCCTGAGTGCGCCTGAAGCCGCGCTGGCGTAGGCGTGGGGCCGCTGGCGGAGGCGGAGGCAAGCGGCGGCGGAGGCAAGCGTACCGAGGCAAGCGGCACCGAGGGCAAGCGGCACCGAGGCAAGCGCACCGAGGCGGAGGGAGGCGGCGGCAGCGGCAAGTGGCGGCGGGGGAGGCGGGCGGGGGAGGCGGCGCAAGCAGCAGCGGCGGAGGCAAGCGGCGGCGGGGGAAGCGGAGGAGGAGGAGGCGGCGGAGGAGGCGGGACCGAGGAGGAGGCGGGACTGAGTGACGAGCGGCCGGGGGTACGGGCTTTACATTCGGGTACGGCTTACATTAGCCGACTCCCTGACACCCCCGATACGTCTTACAATCAGGGGTGTCATACTTTCGGGGAAACACGGTAGGTAGGATATATGATGGAAAGATGGCTAGATAGACAGAAAGACAAAAAGATGGATGAATGGATAGATGACTGACAGATATGTAAATAGAATGACATAATCCTCGAGTTAGAAATAACCTTCACGGGGCCATCCAGTCCAACCCCTTCTTCCAAGCTGGAAAAGTAACTTCTGAGCCCTCCCAACAGATGGCCACTTAGCTCCTGCTGAAAAGGGGAGGAGCCTCTGCCGGACTCCGAAGGTTCCCAGTCACGTTGAGCTCTGTCCTTGCCTCCAGATCGACACCAACCTGGGCGACCTGCAGTTCCTCTTCTTCGACCTGGTCATCACCACCACGGTGGCCGCCTTGATGGGCCGCACGGCCCCCTCCCCGGACCTGGTCCCTCGCCGGCCGCAAGGGGCCCTCCTCAGCGCCCTGGTCCTGGGCAGCCTCTCCCTCCAGACCGCCCTCCTCCTCGCCATCCAGGTCACCGGGTACTTCGTGACCGCCGCCCAGCCCTGGTGAGTCCCTCTGCAAGGGGGTGGGGCTGGGCAAGCGTGTAGGCAGGCGGGGAAAAGCCTGTCCCCCCACTCTCCTCCTGTCCCCACTCAGGGATTGGATGGACAGATAGGAAGATAGATAATGGAGGGATGCATGGGTAGATAGGTTGGGTGGGTGGATGGATGGATAGACAGATAGGATGGATGGATGGGTAGAAGGATGAATATACAGACAGATGGATATAGGATGGGTGGGATGGATGGATGGATTGGATGGACAGGGAGGTAGGTAGAGAAGATGGATGGATGGATGGATGGATGGATAGAAGGATGAATAGATAGATTGAATGGACAGATAGGTAGATAATGGATGGATGCATAGATAGGATGGGTGGGTGGATAGATTAGGTGGACAGATGGGTAGATGGATAATGGATGGATGGATGGATAGATAGATAGGGTGGGTGGGTGGGTAGCTAAGGGATGGATAGAAGGATTGATAGATTGGATGGATGGATGGATGGATGGATAGACTAGGTGGATGGATGGACAGAGAGATAGGATAGGTGGGATTGATTGATTGATGGATGGATGGATAGGTAGATGGATAATAGATAGATAGATAGATAGGGTGGATTGATGGGTGGATAAGGGATGGATAGAAGGATTGATAGATTGGATGGATGGATGGAGTAGGTGGATGAATGGGCAAAAGAATGGATGGACAGACAGAGATAGGATGGGTGGGATTGATGGATGGATAGGTAGATAGATAGAGGATGGATAGAGGATGGATGGATGGGTGACTGGATAGATAGATGGATGGATGGAATGGATGGATGGATGGATGGATAGATAGATAGAGTAGGTGGATGGATGGATAGATAGATAGAGTAGGTGGATGGATGGATGGACAGAGATAGAATGGGTGGGATTGATTAATGGATGGATAGGTAGATGGATGGATGGATGGATGGAGATAGATAGGGTGGATGGGTGGGTGGATAAGGGATGGATAGCATTGATAGATTGGATGGATAGATAGATAGATAGAGTAGGTGGGTGGATGGACAGACAGACAGACAGATAGGATGGGTGGGACTGATGAATGGATGGATAGATAGATAGATAGAAAGGGTGGATGGATGGGTGGGTGGATAAGGGATGGATAGAAGGATTGATAGATTGGATGGAGTAATGGATGGAGGACTGGATAGATAAATAGATAGAGTAGGTGGATGGATGGATGGGCAGAAGGATGGGTAGACAGACAGATAAATAGATAGAGTAGGTGGATGGATGGATGGGCAGAAGGATGGGTAGACAGACAGATATGACGGGTGGGATGGATGGATGGATGGATAGATAGATAGATGATGGATGGAGTAATGGATGGATGACTGGATAGATAAATAGAGTTGGTGGATGGATGGGCAGAAGGATGGATGGACAGACAGAGACAGGATGGGTGGGATTGATGGACGGATGGATAGGTAGATAGATAGAGTAGGTGGATGGGTGGGAAGGTAGATGAATGGATAGAAGGATGGAAAGGTAAGTAGATAATAGATAGGGTAGGTTGATGGATGGATAGAAGGATGGATGGATAGAATAACAGATGCATACATTGATAGAATAATGGATGGATAGAAGGATGGATAGGATAGATAGGATGAGTGATTGATAGATAGCATGGCCTCCTCCTCCTCTCCCTCCCGCGCAGGTTCGTCCCCTTGAACCGCAGCGTCCCGGCCCCGCAGAACCTGCCCAACTACGAGAACACGGTGGTCTTCTGCCTCTCGGGCTTCCAGTACCTGACCCTGGCGGTGGTCATGTCCAAGGGGCACCCTTTCCGGAAGCCCCTCTACACCAATGGTGAGCGAGCGAGCGAGCGAACCCCAACGCCCTCTCCTCGCGGGTTCTCTTCTCTCACAGCCGCGTCCTCTCCACAGTGCTGTTCCTGGCGGCGCTGGTCCTCCTCTTTGGCCTCATGGCCTGGCTGACCCTCTCCCCGCTGCCCTTCATGCGGCGCTGGCTGCAGCTCAAGAGCATCGGGGACCTCCGCTTCAAGGCCGTCCTCCTGGGCATGGCCACCCTGCACTTCTTCGCCGCCTTCGTCCTGGAGGTACGTACGTACGCCCACCAGAATCATCACGCCCTGGAGGCTCGGACTCGGGAAGGAGATGCCGCAAGAGGAGCTGTTCAGCAGTGGAACTCTCTGCTTCAGAGTCTGATTGAGGGGTTGCTTTTACTACCCTGGCAGGATAAGGGCTGGACTGGATGGCCTTTGAAGGTCTCTTCCATCTCTAGGATTCTATCATTATCATTATTATAATTATTATTGTTATTATTATTCAGCAGAGGCTGGGTGGCCATCTTGTCAGAGTGCTTTGATGGTGCTCTAGTAGAAGCCTGCTGGACTGGATAGCCTTTGGAGGTCTCCTCCAGTTCTTGGATTCTATAATAATAATAATCTATATATATAAAAAGAGAGCTGTCGTCCTAAGTAGCCTATAGACAGCAAAACCACACGAGGCAAACACACCATATCAGCCCACATACACACAAAACCCCACGAGGTATGTTTACCACCCCCAAAAAACCGTAAAAAATTAAACAACACAACCAAAAATACAAAAAAAACCAATTGGACTACAACTCCCATGATCCCCCACGCCACCGCCCTCTAGCAGTTTAGAGTGTTGGAATGCTGGTGGTGCTGGCCAATTAGAGGCATTATGCAAATACTCCCTCAGAATGTAGAGTCTGGGAGCCACCCCCCTCTGGCAGTTTAGTGTGTCGGAATGTTGGTGGTGCTGGCCAATTAGAGACATTATGCAAATACTCCATCAGAATGTAGAGGCTGGGAGCCACCCCCCTCTAGCAGTTTAGTGTGTCGGAATGTTGGCGGTGCTGGCCAATTAGAGGCATTATGCAAATACTCCCTCAGAATATAGAGGCTGGGAGCCACCCCCCTCTGGCAGTTTAGAGTGTCGGAATGTTGGTGGTGCTGGCCAATTAGAGGCATTATGCAAATACTCCCTCAGAATGTAGAGGCTGGGAGCCACCCCCCTCTAGCAGTTTAGAGTGTCGGAATGCTGGTGGTGCTGGCCAATTAGAGGCATTATGCAAATACTCCCTCAGAATGTAGAGGCTGGGAGCCACCCCCCTCTGGCAGTTTAGAGTGTCGGAATGTTGGTGGTGCTGGCCAATTAGAGGCATTATGCAAATACTCCCTCAGAATGTAGATTCTGGGAGCCACCCCCATCTGGCAGTTTAGAGTGTCGGAATGTTGGTGGTGCTGGCCAATTAGAGGCATTATGCAAATACTCCCTCAGAATGTAGAGGCTGGGAGCCACCCCCCTGGCAGTTTAGAGTGTCGGAATGTTGGTGGTGCTGGCCAATTAGAGGCAATATGCAAATACTCCCTCAGAATGTAGAAGCTGAGAGCCACCACCCTCTGGCAGTTTCGAGTGTCGGAATGTTGGTGGTGCTGGCCAATTAGAGGCATTATGCAAATACTCCCTCAGAATGTAGAGGCTGGGAGCCACCCCTCTGGCAGTTTCGAGTGTCGGAATGTTGGTGGTGCTGGCCAATTAGAGGCATTATGCAAATACTCCCTCAGAATGTAGAGGCTGGGAGCCACCCCCCTCTAGCAGTTTAGAGTGTCGGAATGCTGGTGGTGCTGGCCAATTAACGGCATTATGCAAATACTCCCTCAGAATGTAGAGGCTGGGAGCCACCCCCCTCTAGCAGTTTAGAGTGTCGGAATGCTGGTGGTGCTGGCCAATTAACGGCATTATGCAAATACTCCCTCAGAATGTAGAGACTGGGAGCCACCCCCCTCTAGCAGTTTAGAGTGTCGGAATGCTGGTGGTGCTGGCCAATTAGAGGCATTATGCAAATACTCCCTCAGAATGTAGAGTCTGGGAGCCACCCCCCTCTGGCAGTTTAGAGTGTCGGAATGTTGGTGGTGCTGGCCAATTAGAGGCATTATGCAAATACTCCCTCAGAATGTAGATTCTGGGAGCCACCCCATCTGGCAGTTTAGAGTGTCGGAATGTTGGTGGTGCTGGCCAATTAGAGGCATTATGCAAATACTCCTTAGAATGTAGAGGCTGGGAGCCACCCCCTCTGGCAGTTTAGAGTGTCGGAATGTTGGTGGTGCTGGCCAATTAGAGGCATTATGCAAATACTCCCTCAGAATGTAGAGGCTGGGAGCCACCCCCCTCTGGCAGTTTCGAGTGTCGGAATGTTGGCGGTGCTGGCCAATTAGAGGCATTATGCAAATACTCCCTCAGAATGTAGAGGCTGGGAGCCACCCCTCTGGCAGTTTAGAGTGTCGGAATGTTGGTGGTGCAGGCCAATTAGAGGCAATATGCAAATACTCCTCAGAATGTAGAGGCTGGGAGCCACCCCCTCTGGCAGTTTCGAGTGTCGGAATGTTGGCGGTGCTGGCCAATTAGAGGCATTATGCAAATACTCCCTCAGAATGTAGAGGCTGGGAGCCACCCCCAAAGGCAGTTTAGAATGTCGGAATGTTGGTGGTGCTGGCCAATTAACGGCATTATGCAAATACTCCCTCAGAATGTAGAGGCTGGGAGCCACCCCCCTCTGGCAGTTTAGAGTGTCGGAATGTTGGTGGTGCTGGCCAATCAGAGGCATGATGCAAATAATCCCACAGTGACAGCCAAGGGTGATGAAGAGCTCAAAGGAGGAGGAAGGCCCGCTGTCTTCGGCGAAGCCGGGGCCTCGCTTGGTGTGGCGGCCCGGCTTCCGGAAGCCTCCACGGCTCCAATACAGGCTGCGGAGGCCTCCGGAAGCCAGGCAGCCCCCCCAGTGAGGCCACGGCTTTGCCAAAGACAGCGGGCCTTCCTCCTCCTTTTAGCTCTTAATCAGCCAGCACCGTCGCAGGGGAATGGCTGGCGGTGGCGCTGGCTGAGGAAGACCAAAAAGGAGGAAGGAGGTCGCTGTCTTCGGCGAAGCCGTGGCCTCTGGAGGCCTCTGCTGCAGCAAACGAGGACAGCGCCCCCTGGATGGCCATCTGTCAGGAAGGCTTTGGTGGTGCTCTTCCTGCCTGGCAGAAGTGGGGTGGACTAGATAGCCTTTGGAGGTCTCCTCCAGCTCTTGGATTCTATAATAATAATAATAATCACTATCATCATCATTATTATATTAGGCGGGGGCTGGATGGCCATCTTTCAAGGTGCTTTGATGGTGCTCCTCCTGCCCAGGATTCTATTATTATCGTAATCGTATTATTACTATTTCAATATTATTGTCGTCATTATATTATTATTAGCTTGAGGACCCGTCGGTGCCCGGGTTATTTGAGGAAGGCATTGTGTGCCAAGGTTGGTTCCTTTTAGATGTTTACGTGGCTTGCAGTGGTCTCAGGAACTTAGTGAAGGTACTGCAAGTCCCATTGGCCATGGCCCACCCCCCTCCAAACAGCACCAGGGTGTAGAGGGGGTCACGGGGGCTCTGTGTGTCACATTTGGTCTTGATCATTCTCTGGATGAGGGTTGCAGCGGTCTCGGAAGATGACTGAAGGTATTTCAAGTCCCATCATCTGTGGTCCGTCCTCCTTGAAACAGCACCAGGGTGTAGAGTGGGTCAAGGGGGCTCTGCGTGCTAGTTTTGGTCTGTATTGGTCATTGGGTGAGGGTCGCGTTGCGAAGTGGGCCATTGGGCCCGTGTCCCAAGTTGATCCGTCACTGCTGTGGGCCGCAGTGTCTGACTGCCTGAGGCCTTTCCTTTTCCCTTTTGAGTCACCTTAGAATGTTGGAATGTGGATGGCTAATCGGAGTCCTTTATGCAAATACCATTTCAGTGGCAACCAATCCCCTCTGTCTGGGGCCGTAGAATGTTGGGAGTTCTGAGGCTGGCCAATCAGAGTCCTTTATGCAAGTAATCCCATAGTGGCAACCTATCGAAACGCTGTCACATATTCCTTGGCACCTCCGCACCTCCCAGAAAATGAACATTTTGAGTTAGCCAAACGGTCATTTGGCTAACTCAAGCATTCTGTTGCTTTCCGTTTTGCTGGCCAATCAGAGTCCTTTATGCAAATAGTTCCTCAGTGGCAACCAATGCCCTCTGTCTGGTGCCTTAGATTGTTGTGAGTTCTGAGGCTGCCCAATCTGAGTCCTTTGTGCAAATAATCTGGTGCCTTAGATTGTTGGGAGTTCTGAGGCTGGCCAATCAGTGTCCTTTATGCAAATAATCCCACAGTGGCAACCAATCGAAATGCTGGCACATATTCCTCCGCACCGCCGCAAACACTGACTTTAGAAGATAGATAATGAATGAGGGGCTGGAGGGCCATCTGTCAGGAGGGCTTTGATGGTGCTCTTCCTTCCCGGCAGGCAGAGGCTGGACTGGATGGCCTTTGGAGGCCCCCTTCCAGGCCTAAGACCCTACGCTTCTCTCTCTCTCTTCCAGACGGGCTTGGACTACGGCCTGCTGGACGGCCTGCGGTCCCTGCTGCGTCCCAAGAAGGCGCCCAGGAAGCTCTTCAAGCGGCTGGAGAAGGAGATGCGCCGGGAGGGGGCCCCGTGGCCCCCGCTGGACCAGACCCTCGTCGCCAGCAGTCGTAGCAGCAGCAGCAGGGTCTCCATTGCGGGCAGGTGACCCCGCCGAGCCCTTGGGCCGCGGCCGCGGTGGGCCAGCTGAGCCTCAGCCTGCGGGCAGACCCTGGGGAGCAGGCCGGCCCTTCCTTGCCCAGGGGAAGGCCACTCTGGACCGCTTCCTTGGGACACGGCCCTTCCACATTGGCACTGTGAGCAGCCGCCGGGTTCTCCGAGGAGACCTTCCCCCAGCCTTTCCTTCTTTCTCTGCCAAAGAACCGTCCGTCCTTCCTGCGCAGCGTGCGATAGTCCCGGTCAATGTGATTTTAGAGTTGCGTAATTAAAGAGATTTCTATTTTCCTCCGGACGTCGTCTTTATTTCATCACAATCTAATAGTCAATGCAATCTGATGGTCATCACAATCTAATGGTCATCGCAATCTGATGGTCATCACAATCTGATGGTCAATGCAATCTGATGGTGATCACAATCTAATGGTCATTGCAATCTGATGGTCATCACAATCTGATGGTCAATGCAATCTGATGGTGATCAGATTTCGTCTTTATTTCGTCTTTCCGGGGCCTGTGGGGGTCTTCCTCCTCCTCTCCCACGATGGCAGCCTACGGGAACGGGTCTTGTGGGAACCCTCCCTCCTTCGGCCAATGACCACCCGATTGCGACACCCACCGGATTGCAGTGATCACTGGATTGCAACAACCCTTGGAATGCCACGACCGGACTGGGATGACCATCAGGTGGCAGTGACCACAGGATTGCAGATTGTGATGACCATCAGATTGCGATGACCATCAGATTACAACAACCACCAGATTGCAATGACCATCGGATTGCATTGACCATCAGATTGTGATTACGATCAGATTGCAATGACCATTAGATTGTGATGACCATCAGATTGCATTGACCATTAGATTGTGATGACCATCAGAATGTGATCACCATCAGATTGCATTGACCATCAGATTGTGATGACCATCAGATTGCGATGACCATTAGATTGTGATGACCATCAGATTGCATTGACTATTAGATTGTGATGACCATCAGATTGCATTGACCATTAGATTGTGATGACCATCAGATTGCATTGACCATTAGATTGTGATGACCATCAGATTGCATTGACTATTAGATTGTGATGACCATCAGATTGCATTGACTATTAGATTGTGATGACCATCAGATTGCGATGACCATTAGATTGTGATGACCATCAGATTGCATTGACCATTAGATTGTGATGACCATCAGATTGCATTGACCATTAGATTGTGATGACCATCAGATTGCATTGACCATAAGAATGTGATCACCGTCAGATTGCATTGACCATTAGATTGTGATGACCATCAGATTGCAATGACCATTAGATTGTTATGACCATCAGATTGCATTGACCATTAGATTGTGATGACCATCAGAATGTGATCACCATCAGATTGCATTGACCATTAGATTGTGATGACCATCAGATTGCATTGACCATTAGATTGTGATGACCATCAGATTGCAATGACCATTAGATTGTTATGACCATCAGATTGCAATGACCATTAGATTGTGATGACCATCAGAATGTGATCACCATCAGATTGCATTGACCATCAGATTGTGATCACCATCAGATTATGTTCACCATCAGATTGTGTTCACCATCATATTGCATTCACCATCAGATTATGTTCACCATCAGATTGTGTTCACCATCAGATTGTGTTCACCATCAGATTGTGTTCACCATCAGATTGTGTTCACCATCAGATTGTGTTCACCATCAGATTGTGTTCACCATCATATTGCATTCACCATCAGATTATGTTCACCATCAGATTGTGTTCACCATCAGATTGTGTTCACCATCAGATTGTGTTCACCATCAGATTGCATTCACCATCAGATTATGTTCACCATCAGATTGTGTTCACCATCAGATTGTGATCACCATCAGATTGTGTTCACCATCAGATTGTGTTCACCATCATATTGCATTCACCATCAGATTATGTTCACCATCAGATTGTGTTCACCATCAGATTGTGTTCACCATCAGATTGTGTTCACCATCAGATTGCATTCACCATCAGATTATGTTCACCATCAGATTGTGTTCACCATCAGATTGCATTCACCATCAGATTATGTTCACCATCAGATTGCATTCACCATCAGATTGTGTTCACCATCAGATTGTGATCACCATCATATTGCATTCACCATCAGATTATGTTCACCATCAGATTGTGTTCACCATCAGATTGCAATCACCATCAGATTGCATTCACCATCAGATTGCATTCACCATCAGATTGTGATCACCATCAGATTGTGATCACCATCAGATTACAACAACCACCAGATTGCAATGACCACTGGATTGCACATTACAATGATTATCAGATTGCGATGGTCATCAGATTGCAATAACCATGAAGTTGTGACGACCACTGGATTTCGACGACTCACTGGATTGCGGTGACCATCGGATTGTGATCGCCATCGGATTGCCATAACCACCGGGTTTAGAATGACCACCGGATTTTGATGACCACCGGATTTTGATGACCATGAGATTGCAATGACAGATTGCAACCACCACCAGATGGTGACAACCCTTGGGTCATGATGACCACCACCAGATGGCAATGACCATTGGATTGTAGTGACCACCCGAATGGGATGTCCACGGGCTTGCTCTGCCCACTTGAAGGGAGCGGGAGGGAGGGAGGCGTTAGGACCCAGGCATTGGCGCTCCCCCTTGCTCCCCCCTCCCCTCACCCCCATCCCAGCTCCCCTGCCCTCCCCTCTTGGCAAACCAAGCAGAAGAGGTCCAGCCGGCTTTGGGCGCAGAGCAGAGGAGCAGAGAGGCCTCCTGACCGGTCAGTAACAATGGAGAGACAGAAGGGGGGTCTGGAGGGTCTGTCCCTCATCATAAGGAAAGTCCCAGCAAGGGAGGGAGGGGGTCCCATGGAGGGGGGTCCCGTGGAAGTGTTGGGACGGTGCCCCCTCCCCCAAATAACTCCGTCCAAAGCTGGAGGAGAAATGACCACAAGTCCTGCTTCTCACAATGGGGCCAGGTGGGGGGGGGGGGGGCACATTCCTCAACCCCATTGCTTGGCCAGGGTGGGCTTCCCTCAGCCTCCCCCCCCCTACTTTTCCTGGAATTTGGGGGAAGTTGACTCTGTGGAATCCATTAAGAGGAGGTGAAGGAAGAGGAGGAGAGCCTGCCATTGGTGGGGTGGGGTGGGGTTTGGGCAGAGGGGGGGGTGCCTTTTGTTCTCCTTGCATCCATTCCTCCTGATTGCTCCCAGATGTGCCCGCCTGGCCCCAACATCTGGTTCCTCTAAAGCCCCCGCCCCCTCCTCCTCTTCCAGGCCCCTCTCCAAAGGAACCATCTCCCCATAGACCCCACTCAAGAGGGTCAGAGAGTCCTCCAAAGGCCATCTAGTCCAACCCACCCACCCTCTCTTCCACCGTCCAGGCAGGAAAGGCACCACCCAAACCCTCCGGACAGATGGCCATCATGGAAGCCTAGACGCCAAGAGTCGGAAGGGACCTCTGAAGGCCATCCAGCCCTTCTTCATGCAGGAAAGGCACAATCCAACTCTTTCCCGACAGATGGCCATCCAGCCTGTCATGGATTCATAGAATCCTGCCGTCATGCAGGCCCGGATTACCCATAAGCAGGGGCGGTCCTACCTATACGCGGGGTAAGCGGCTGCGTAGGGTGCCACCTGGGAGGAGCGCCGCTGGCCGCGCCTCCGCATGCGTGGAGTTTTTTGCGCATGGCCAGAAGCTCCAGGCACTACAGCGCCTGTAGGAGCTTCTGCACATGCGCGAATCTCCGTGCATGCGCACTGGCTCCCAAGCACGCCACCAGCTTTGGAGCCAGTGTGCATGCGCGGAGATCACGCATGCACACTGGCTCCAAAGCTGGAGCGCGCCAGGAGCCAGTGCACATGCGCGGAGATTTTCGCACACACCCAGAAGCTCCAGGCGCTACAGTGAGTGTAGGAGCTTCTGCGCATGTGCAAATCTCCGCGCATGCGCCTCCACTGGCCAGTGTGCCGAGATGCGCCCAGCTTTGGAGCCAGTGTGCATGCGCGAATCTCCACGCATGCGCACTGGCTCCCGAGTGCGCCTCCAGCTTTGGAGCCAGAGTGCATGCGCGAATCTCCACGCATGCGCACTGGCTCCCGAGCGCGCCTTCAGCTTTGGGCTCCCGAGCCAGAGCCAGTGTGCATGCGCGAATCCACACATGCGCACTGGCTCCCGAGTGCGCCTCCAGCTTTGGAGCCAGTGTGCATGCGCGAATCTCCACGCATGCGCACTGGCTCCTGAGTGCGCCTCCAGCTTTGGAGCCAGAGTGCATGCGCGAATCTCCACGCTCCAAAGCTGGCGCACTGGCTCCCGAGATGCGCTCCAGCTTTGGCGCCAGAGTGCATGCGCATGCACGATCTCCACGCATGCGCACTGGCTCCCGAGCGCCTCAGCTTTGGAGCCAGTGTGCATGCGCAAATCTTCACGCATGCGCACTGGCTCCCGAGCGCCTCCAGCTTTGGAGCCAGTGTGCATGCGCGGAGATTCGGCGCATGCGCACTGGCTCTACAGCTGGAGGCGCGCTCAGGAGCCAGTGCGCATGCGTGGAGATTCACGCATGCACACTGGCTCCAAAGCGTGACTTGCGCTTGGGAGCCACGGGGGGGGGCCCAAAATAATATTCGCTCCCCCCCCAGGATAGGTAGGACTGCCCCTGCCCATAAGGCCACCCTAGGCCATGTTGAAACAAAACCGCAACGCGCGGGCACGGAGGCTCTCTCTCTCGGAGGAGGGTGGGGGAGAGCGCTGCAAAGGGGCGGGGAGGAGGGAATGGAGCCCCCTCCTCGCTATCGCCCCTGCCCCCTTGTCAAGGAAGGAGGGCACGAGGAGGAGGAGGCGGAGGGAAGGCCTCGGGGCCGCTGAACATGGCGGAGGAGGCAGAGGCGCTTGTGCCCTCCTGCTGCGCATGCCCAGCAGCGGCCCCGGGGGCGGGCCTTCTCTCCACCTCCTCCTCCTCGCGCCCTCCTTCCTTGAGTCAACGGAGAACGCGAGGAGGAGGAGGCGGAGGGAAGGCCACTGCCGGGCACCCAGGAGCATGGCGGAGGAGGCAGAGGCACTTGCGCTCTTCTGCTGCGCATGCCTGGCAGCAACCCCGGGGGCGGGGCTTCCCTCCGCCTCCTCTTCGCGCCCTCCCTTGACTCAAGGGAGGGCGCGAGGAGGAGGTGGCGGAGGGAAACCCCTGGGGCTGCTGCCGGGCATGCGCGGCACCCAGGAACATGGCGGAGGAGGAAGAGGCGCTCACGCTTTCATGCTGCGCATGCCCGGCAGCGGCCCCTCCTTCCTTGACTAAAGGAAGGAGTGTGTGTGTAGTAGAGGTTGGTTTGGGGGCGTAATTCCAAAGTATGGCCTAGGGCGCCAAAAGGGGTTAATCCGGGCCTGCTCTTCATGCAGGAAATGCACAACACAACCCTTCCCAACAGATGGCCATCTTGCCCTCCATGCAGGAAATGCACAATCCAGTTCTTGTCATGCCCGTGCCCTCTTTCCCATCAAGCCTTGGGTGGCTCTCTGCCCAGACACAGCCCTGGGGGCACGGATGCACACGCAGGCACACACACACACACACACACACACGCCTCCGTGTGTTGCTTCAGCCACACGGAGAGCCAATGAGATCATGCCCACAAACAAAAGGCCGCCGGTCGGGAGAAAGAGACTCTACTGAATTCCCCGAAGGGCATTTAGTCCAACCCATTTCTGCCATGGAGGACACAATCCGATCTCTACCCGCAGATGCCCATCTAGCCTCAGTACAGAAAACTGCAGAGGGGACTCTACTGGAAGAGACCCTCAAAGGGCATCTAGTCCAACCCGCTTCGACCAACCAAGGGCACAATCCGATCCCGACCAGCAGATGGCCATCCAGACTCAGTTCAGAAAACTACTGAGGCCATGGAGGACACAATCCGATCCCTCCCAGCAGATGGCCATCATAGCCTCACAGGGAAAGAGACCCCACTGGAACGGGGGTCCTCAAAGGACATCCAGTCTAAACCCTTTCCGCAATCTGATCCCTCCCAGTAGATGGCCCTCCAGCCTCAGTTCGGAAACTTCCACTGAAAGGGAGTCCAACCTCTTTCTGCCAATGGAGGACACAATCCGATCCCTCCTGACGGATGGCCATGCAGCCTCAGTTCAGAAACCTCCAGAGAAGGAGACCTCACTGGAAGAGACCTTCAAAGGATATGTAGTCCAACCTCCCCCCCCCCCATTTTGACCAATGGAGGGCACAATACGATCCCCCGACAGATAGCCAACCCATGTTAGTTCGGAAACCTCCCGAGGCGGAGACTCCACTGGAAGAGACTTTCAAAAGGGCATCTAGTCTAATGATAAATAAATAATAATAAATGATAAATAATAAATAATGATAAACAATAAACAATAAATAATTAATAAATGATAAATAATAAATACCAAATAAATGAAAAATGATAAAAATAATAAATAAATAAAAATAAAAATAATAATAAATAACTGAAAAATAATAAAATAATAATAAATAAATGAAAAATAATAGATAAATGAAAAATAATAAATAATAAATAATAAAATAAAAATAAATAATAATAAATAATAAAATAAAATAAATGATAAATAATAATAAATAAATGAAAATAATAGAATAAATAAATGATAAATAATAAATAAATGAAAAATAATAAATAAATAATAATAAATAACAATAAATAAATGAAAAATAAAAATTTGAAATAAATGAAAAATAATAAATAAATAATAATAAATGAATGAAAAATTAATAATAATAATAAATGAATGAAAAATTAATAATAATAATAAATGAATGAAAAATAATAAATGAATGAAAAATAATAAATAAATATTAATACATAAATGCAAAATAATTAATAATAAATAAATGATAAATAATAAATAAATAACAATAAATGATAAATAATTAATAATAAATAAATGATAAATAATAAAAATAATAAATAAATAAATAATGGTGATGGTAGTGATGGCGAAGCTCTGTCCGGCCTTCTGCCCCAGGTGACGCACCCGCACCCGCTTCCCTGCTGCCCAGCATGAGGACCCTGTCGCTTTTCCTGCTCTGCCTCCCAGGTGAGTCCCGCCTTCTGGGTGAAGTGGCCAGGGTAGGGGGAGGAGGGGTCTCCCAAAGACACCCCCCATCTGTGTGTGTGTGTGTGTCTCCACACAGCCCTCCTGGCCCAAGGGCAGTACGACATCGAGGACCCGGCCTACCATGACACGCCCTACGTCCCCTACGAAATAGGTGAGCCTCCAAATCAGGCATGCGCCAACTTTGGCCTTGCGTCCAGCTTACTTCCTAACAGCCTCAGGCCCTTTCCAAGGTTCAAGCGGCCGTGGCCCAACAGGAAGCTGTGATTGAGGCTAACGTTGCAGCCATGGCCAGGTGGATGGTTTGAGAGCAGGCCATCGTCATCATGAGCCAACTTTGGCCTTGCGTCCAGCTTACTTGCTAACAGCCTCAGGCCCCTTCCAAGGTTCAAGCGGCCGTGGCCCAACAGGAAGCTGTGATTGAGGCTAACGTTGCAGCCATGGCCAGGTGAAAGGTTTGAGAGCAGACCGTCATCGTCATCATCATGGGCCAACTTTGGCCTTGCTTCCAGCTTACTTGCTAACAGCCTCAGGCCCCTTCCAAGGTTCAAGCGGCCGTGGCCCAACAGGAAGCTGTGATTGAGGCTAACGTTGCAGCCATGGCCAGGTGAAAGGTTTGAGAGCAGACCATCGTCGTCGTCATTATGGGCCAACTTTGGCCCTCCCTCCAGGTGTTTCGGACTCTCTGAGGGGAGAAAGGAAAGGGCCTGAGGCTGTTAGGAAGTTCCAAATACCTGGAGGGAGGGCCAAAGTTGGCCCTGGCTTGCTCCAAATTGGGGCGCATCTGATGTTTCCCCTTTCCTCCCCTTGGTTTTCTAGAGAGCCAAGACTACTATGACTACGCCACCGGCAATGGTGAGTGTGTGGCCCTTCCTTGACCTCTTGCATGTCCACCTATCCTTCCGTCCATCCCCCTTGGGGAGCTCAACAACACCCGCTTTTGCCTTGCAGACCTCTCCCCGCAGACCCCCGAGGAGCAGTACCAGTTCCAGTCCCAGCAGCAGAACCAGCAGGAGGTCATCCCCGCTCCCACCCACGGTCAGCACCCCCACCTCCCTTCCTTCTCTCCTTGCTCCCTTCTACCTTCTTCCTTTTCCTCTTTCCTACCTTCTCCCCTTCCCCTTCCTACCTTCCATCCCTTTTCTTCTTTCCTCCCTCCCTCCCACCTTACTTCTTTTATTCCTCCCCTTCTTCCTTCTTCCCTCCCACCTTCCCCTTCCTACCTACCATGCTTCCCTTCCCTCTTCCCTTCATTCCTCCCCTTCTTTCTTCTTCCCTTCCCATCTTCCCCTTACTTTCCTTCCCTTCCTTCTGCACTTCCCTTCATTCATTCCTCCCCTTTCTTCCCTTCCCTCTTCCTTTCCGCTTCCTTCTTCCTTCTTCCCTTATCCTTTTCCTCCTTTCCTTCCATCCCCATCTTCCCCTTTTCCACCTTCCTATTTTCCTTCCTTCTTCCCTTTCCTCTTTCCTACCTTCTCCTCGTCCCCTTCCTTCCTTCCATCCCTTTTCTTCTTTCTCCCCTCCCTCCCTACTTCTTTTATTCCTCCCCTTCTTCCTTTCCCTTTCCTTCTTCCCTCCCACCTTCCCCTACCTACCATGCTTCCTTCCTTCCATTCTCCTTTCCTTCCTTCTTCCTTTCCCGCTTTCCTTCATTCCTCCCCTTCTCTTTTTCCCTTCCCAACTTCCCCTTCCCTCCCGTTTCCTTCATTCCTCCCCTTTCTCCTCCCCTTCTTTCTTCTCTTCCCACCTTCCTTCCTTCTTCCCTTATCCTTTTCTTCATTTTCTTCTTTCCTATCTTCCCCTTCCCTTCCTTCTTCCTTTCCCTTCATTCATTCCTCCCCTTCTTTCTTCTCTTCCCTACTCACCTTCCTTCCTTCCTTCTTCCCTTCTCTTATCCTTTTCTTCCTTTCCTTCTTCCCTATCTTCCCCTTCTATTTTCCTTCATTTCTCTTTCCCTTCCCTCTTTCATTCCTTTCTTTTCCCTTTCCTTCTTCTCTCCCTCTCCTTTCTTATAAGGGGGGGATTAATTCCGGTTGCTGGGGGAAGAGGCCCTTTTCTAACCTTTCCTTCTTCTTTGGGGAGACCCCTCCCTCGTTCTCTCCTTCTTGTTGCACCTTGCTTACCCTCCCCTCCTTTTGCCAGATGCTGCCGAGACGGAGCCCACAGAGCCAGGACCCCTGGGTAGGTGCCAATGGTTGCTCTTCATCTTTGGGGGGCTTGGGGGTCTCGGGGGCAAAGGGAAGCCCTGGCCGGACCCTGACCGCCGCCTTTCCCTTCCAGACTGCCAAGAGGAGCAGTACCCTTGCACTCGGCTCTACTCGGTCCACAAGCCCTGCAAGCAGTGCCTGAATGAGATCTGCTTCTACAGGTGGGTTGGCCTCTATAGGAGTCAGAGTGTCGGGAGGGACCCTGAGAGGCCGACGGATGGCCATAATAATAATAATAATAATATCCTAGAATTGGGAGGGACCTAAAGAGGGCCATCTAGTCCAATAACAGGTAGGAAAAGTGCAGTCCGATCCCTCTAGACAGATGGCCACCCAGCCCTTACATAACAACAACAGTAATATTAATAATAGAATCCTAGTGTTGGAAGGCATTGCATGGGCTATCCAGTCCAACCTGGTGATGCCATGAAGGAAAAGCATAATCAAAGCACCCCTGACAGATGGCCATCCAGCTTCCACCAGACTCCGAGGCAGAGAGTTCCACTGCTGAACAGCTCTTACAATTAGGAGGCCCTTCCTAACAATGTCTTCATGGGGCTGCCTCCCTCCCTCCAGTCTCCGCAGGGTTTACGTGATCAACAAGGAGATCTGTGTCCGCACGGTCTGTGCCCACGAGGAGCTCCTCAGGGGTAAGCCTTGACCTTCTGCCTCCCTGAGTGACACCGGTCAGTCGGTCAGTCTTTGGGATGGCCATCTCTCTCTCCAAGACAGCGAGCTGGTGGTCATCCTCCTCCTCCCTTCCTTCACAGTCAAAAACATTACAACTTAAAATATACAAGAATACAACAAACAGTATATCATTATATATTATCACTAGTAATTATATTTCATATAGTAGTATTATTATATACTATTATATTGCATTATTATTGATATTATATTGCGTTACATTATAATATTATTACCAATATTATATTTATACACAATATATTATGAGCCTAGCACAATATTATTATATAGTATTATTAATATTATATTGCATTACCTTATAATATTATAAGTATGGCATTTCTATACAATATATTGTGAGCCTAGCACAATATTAGTATCATATATTATATTGTATTGTTATTAGTATTATATAGCATTACACGATAATATTCCCAGTATTATATGTATATACAATACATTATAAGCATAGCACAACAATATATCATAATATAATAATATAAATATAGTATTTATATTGCTATTATTTTGCATTACATTATATTATTATCAATATTATATGTATATACAATATATTATATTGTGAGTCTAGCGCAATATTAAAATTCTACATTACTATATTGTACTATACCACTGTACTGAAATATTATTAGCAATATTATACGTAATACAGGGTAATATACAATTATTATATATTATTACATTCTACTATTATTATATATTATTACATTCTACCAGTACATTATACTATTACTATTATATAATATATTGTATTGTATCATAAGTTGTGGTATGTATAATATTATAAAACATTATTAATATTAAATATAATATATTAGTATTATTACATTACAATACTATTATATTTACATATTATTATATTGTATTATAGGTATTAATACTATTATGCATTTACGTTCTAATATTATTATCAGTATTATATGTATACAATATATATAATTATTTTAGTATTATTACATTACAATATTATTATATTTACATATTATTATATTGTATTATAGGTATTAATACTAATTTGCATTACGTTCTTATATTATTATCAATATTATATGTCTATACAATATATACAATAGTATTATTACATTACAATATTATTATATTTACATATTATTATATTGTATTATAGGTATTAATACTATATTGCATTACGTTCTAATATTATATGTCTATACAATATACATAATATATTAGTATTATTACATTACATCCCTCCCTCCTTCCCTTTGCAGCGGACCTTTGCCGCGACAAGTTCTCTAAATGCGGAGTGCTGGCGACGAGCGGCCTGTGCCAGACGGTGGGCCTCTCTTGCGCCAGGAGCTGCGGAGGGTGCTGAGCCCCGTTGGCGGGTGACGAAGGAAGCGGCCGACGGACGGACGGACCCGCAGACCGGTCAACAGCCCCCCAATGGGACAGGGTCATCCCTCCTCTACCGCCACGCCTTTCGTATCCCTCGGCACTTGTCCTTTTTCGTACGGGAGCGTGTTACGGCCCGCCTGCGAATCCCGAGCGGCGGGTTTTTGACTTGCCGATTCCCCCCTTTTTTTGTATGAGCAACTCCCCCCACCATTAAAAAGGAACAAGCGCCGCCGCTCTTGTCGTGAAGCCAAAACGTTCCGGCGGAAACCAGGGGGGGGGAGGGAGGTTTCGGGGGGAAGAAAGAGGAAGCGACTGGGACAACACGGTTTTTTATTCCCGTCCTCGGGTTCAAAACACAGTATTATAAAAAAATAACTTCCGCCTACTTTTCATTGATTAGTTACATTATAATATTTAAAAAAACCACCCAGAAATATAGAGGTACACGCATCACACACGCGTGTGCCATTAGTGTCTACACCAGGCATGGGCCAATTTGAAGTCCAAAACATCTGGAGGGCCCAAGTTTGCCCATGCCCAGTCTACACGTTTAGAAAATTTGGTCACATTGGAGAGAAAGGAAACAGTGCCAGGAAGGACCCCGGTTGAAGGAAGGAGCTCCTTCCTGAAGAGTTGAGGGCCACTTCACCCCAAAAATTGAAGGGCCACTTCACCCCCATCATTGGAGAGGAAGGAAACAGTGCCAGGAAGGACCCCGGTTGAAGGAAGGAGCCCCTCCTGAAGAGTTGAGGGCCACTTCACCCCAAAAGGTGAAGGGCCACTTCACCCCCATCATTAGAGAGAAAATAAACAGTGTCAGGAAGGACCCCCGGTTGAAGGAAGGAGCCCTCCTATAGAGTTGAGGGCCACTTCACCCCAAAAGGTGAAGGGCCACTTCACCCCCATCATTAGAGAGAAAATAAACAGTGTCAGGAAGGACCCCGGTTGAAGGAAGGAGCCCCTCCTATAGAGTTAAGGGCCACTTCACCCCAAAAGGTGAAGGGCCACTTCACCCCCATCATTAGAGAGAAAATAAACAGTGTCAGGAAGGACCCCGGTTGAAGGAAGGAGCCCCTCCTATAGAGTTAAGGGCCACTTCACCCCAAAAGGTGAAGGGCCACTTCACCCACATTCCCTTTCCAAAGGAGACCGGACTCTCATGGGACCCAAAGTTACAATTTGTTGAAGAGTTGAGGGCCACTTCACCCCCATCATTGGAGAGGAAGGAAACATTGCCAAGAAGGACCCCGGTTGAAGGAAGGAGCCCCTTCCTGACGAGTTGAGGGCCACTTCACCCCAAAAGGTGAAGGGCCACTTCACCCCATCATTGGAAAGTAAACAGTGCCAGGAAGGACACCAGTTGAAAGAAGGAGCCCCTCCTATAGAGTTGAGGGCCACTTCACCCCAAAAGGTGAAGGGCCACTTCACCCCAAAAGGTGAAGGGCCATTTCACCCCATCATTGGAAAGTAAACAGTGCCAGGAAGGACACCAGTTGAAAGAAGGAGCCCCTCCTATAGAGTTGAGGGCCACTTCACCCCAAAAGGTGAAGGGCCACTTCACCCCATTCCCTTTCCAAAGGGGACCAGTCTCTCATGGGACCCAAAGCAACCATTTGTTGAAGAGTAGAGTTGAGGGCCACTTCCTCCCAAAAAGCGAAGGGCCACTTCACCCCCCCATCATTGGAGAGGAAGGAAACAGTGCCAGGAAGGACCCCGGTTGAAGGAAGGCACCCCTCCTGAAGAGTTGAGAGCCACCTCACCCCCAAAAGGTGAAGGGCCACTTCACCCCCATTCCGTTTCCAAAGGAGAGCGGACTCTCATGGGACCCAAAGCTACCATTTGTTGAAGAGTTGAGGGCCACTTCACCCCCATCATTGGAGAGGAAGGAAACAGTGCCAGGAAGGACCCCGGTTGAAGGAAGGAGCCCCTCCTGAAGAGTTGAGGGCCACTTCACCCCCCAAAAGGTGAAGGGACACTTCACCCCCATTCCCTTTTCAAAGGAGACCGGACTCTCATGGGACTCAAAGCTGCCATTTGTTGAAGAGTTGAGGGCCACTTCACCCCCAAAAGGAGAAGGGCCACTTCGCCCCCAAAAGGAGAAGGGCCACTTCACCCCCAAAAGGAGAAGGGCCACTTCACCCCTAAAAGGAGAAGGGCCACTTCACCCCCAAAAGGAGAAGGGCCACTTCACCCCTAAAAGGAGAAGGGCCACTTCACCCCCAAAAGGAGAAGGGCCACTTCACCCCCAAAAGGAGAAGGGCCACTTCACCCCTAGAAGGAGAAGGGCCACTTCACCCCCAAAAGGAGAAGGGCCACTTCACCCCTAAAAGGAGAAGGGCCACTTCACCCCTAAAAGGAGAAGGGCCACTTCACCCCCAAAAGGAGAAGGGCCACTTCACCCCCAAAAGGAGAAGGGCCACTTCACCCCCATTCCCTTTCCAAAGGAGACCGCACTCTCATGGGACCCAGAGCTACCATTTGTTGTTGTTATTATTGTTGTTGTTGTTTATATCCTGCATTTTTCTAAAAAAAAAACCAACCATTGCGATACAACTCAAAATATACAAATATACAAGTATTAAGACGGTATCAAACATTATTAAAAAAGCATATAAAAATCAGTTCAATCTGCATTATAACCAGTGAGGGCAGGGTTTCTCCGGTCCTAGAAGGTCACGAGAAAGACCCCGGAGGACCTCGGGTGCCGCGGCCTGCCTTCGGAAGGACTACTTCCCGGAGTGGACGGTGGCGGAAGGCGGGAAGAAGCCCTTCCTGGTCTCCCGCTGGAGCTGCTCCTTCAGGATGGAGATCTGTGGGGAGAGGAGAGGCAGCCCTTCATTCAGCGTGTGGGGGCACGCATGGGGTCAGGGTGGGGGGTCAGGGGTGGGGGGCCCACCTGCTCTTCCAGGGCCTTCACCCGCTGGCGGTGCCCTCCTCCCTCGCTGGCCTCCCGGGCAGGCTCTGGGCAGGACTCCTGCGGATTGGGAGGAAGAGCCAGAGGTCAGTGGGCAGCAAGCGGGGTCCACGCCTTCCTTGGAAGCCCCTCTTCTGGAGGCTTGGGAGTCAAGGCTGGGTGGCCATCTGTCAAGACAGCTTAGGTGGTGTTGAAAGGAGTTCGGCCTGGATGGCCTTTGGGTTTCATCTAACACTAGGATTTGATTATCTACCCATCCAATCTATCATCTATCAATCATATCTGTCCATTATCTATCAATCCTATCTAGCCATCCATCCACCCTATCCATCTATCAATCATCTATCAATCCTATCTGTCTGCCTGTCCGTCCATCTATCCATCCATCTATCTATCTATCCACCCTATCTATCTGTCTGTCTTCTATCAATCCATCCATCCATCCATGCATCCAATCTATTATTTATCAATTCTATCTGTCTGTCTGTCCATCCATCCATCTATCTATACACCCTATCTGTCTGTCTTCTATCAATCCAATCTATCTATCTGTCCATCCACCCACCCACCCATCAAATCTATTATCTGTCAATCCTATCCATCCATCCATCCATCAATCCTTCCATCCATCCATCCACCTACCTATCCATCCATCCATCCAATCAATTATCCATCCTATCTATCTGTCTGTCTGTCTGTCCGTCCATCCATCTATCCACCCTATCTATCTATCTGTCTGTCTGTCTATCTATTCATCCAATCTATTATCTATCAATCCTATCTATCTGTCTGTCCGTCCATTCTTCCATCCATCCAATCTATTATCTATCAATCCTACCTATCCATCCATCCATCCATCCAATCAATTATCCACCCTATCTATCTATCTATCTATCTATCTATCTATCTATCTGTCTGTCTGTCTGTCTGTCTGTCTGTCTGTCTGTCTATCTATTCATCCAATCTATTATCTATCAATCCTATCTGTCTGTCTGTCTGTCCGTCCATCCATCTATCTATCCACCCTATCTGTCTGTCTGTCTGTCATCTATCAATCCTATCTATCCATCCATCCATCCATCCAATCAATTATCCATCCTATCTGTCTGTCTGTCCGTCCATCCATCTATCCACCCTATCTATCTATCTATCCATCCATCCATCCAATCTATTATCTATCAATCCTATCTGTCTGTCTGTCTGTCTGTCCGTCCATCCATCCATCTATCTATCCACCCTATCTGTTTGTCTGTCATCTATCAATCCTATCTATCTATCTATCTATCCACCCATCAGTCCAATCTATCATCTATCAATCCTATCTATCTGTCCGTCCATCCATCCATCTATCTATCCACCCTATCTGTCTGTCTGTCATCTATCAATCCTATCTATCCATCCATCCATCCATCCAATCAATTATCCATCCTATCTGTCTGTCTGTCCGTCCATCCATCTATCCACCCTATCTATCTATCTATCTATCTATCTATCTATCCATCCATCCATCCAATCTATTATCTATCAATCCTATCTATCTGTCTGTCTGTCTGTCCGTCCATCCATCCATCTATCTATCCACCCTATCTATCTGTCTGTCACCTGTCAATCCTATCTATCTTCCATCCAGTCCAATCTATCATCTATCAATCCTATCTATCTGTCCGTCCATCCATCCATCCATCTATCCACCCTATCTATCCATCCATCCATCCATCCATCCATCCATCCATCCATCTATCTGTCTGTCATCAATCCATCTATCCATCCATCCATCCATCCACCTGTCAATCCTATCTATCCATCCATCCATCCATCCATCCATCCATCTATCTATCTATCTATCTATCTATCAATCCTATCTGTCAGTCTGTCCATCCGTCCATCCATCCATCTGACTTGATGGCCTTTGGAGGTTCCTTCCAACTCTAGGATCCTATGATCCATCCATCAATTTTAGAATTGATGGTCCTTGGAGACCCTTCCAACTCTGGGATTGTAGGATCGATCGATTGATCGATCGATCAATCTATCTATCTATCTATGGATTGGACTGGATGCCCTTTGGGTGGCCCTTCTAACTCTAGGATTCTATCCATCTATCTATCAGACTTGATGGTCTTTGGTGATCCCTTCCAACTCTAAGGTTTTGTCTATCTATCTGTCTGTCTGTCAATCATCTATAGGTTGGACTGGATGGTCTTTGGAGTCCCTTCCAAATCTAGGATTCTACGAGTCATCTACCGACCTTCCTACCTATCTCTAGAAGGGTTGGACTGGATGCTCTTTGAGGTCCTTCCCAACTCTAGGCTTCTATGATCCATCCGTCCATCCATCCATCAGATTGCCTGGGGAGGGGCGGGGTTACCTCGAGCCTCCGTATCCGCAGCTGCGCTTCCGCCAGCTCTTGCTCCGCGCTGGCCAGGGAGCGCTCCAGGTGAACCTTCTCCGCCGACAGCCGGACGGACTCCTCGTGGCTCCGCAGCTTCTCGCGCTCCACCTTCGGGGCCGAGAGAGAGAGAAGGGGCCGCGGTGAGACCCACCCTTTCCTGGGGAACGTGCCAAGGGGGGGGCATTCCCCTCCGTCCCTCCCTCGGCCTCGGAGCTGACCTTGTCGAGGGTCTTCCGCAGGGCCTCCCGGTCCTTCTCCAGACGCAGGGCTCCACGCTCGGCCTCGCGCTTCTCGCCCTCCATCTGGGCCAGGGCTCTCTGCAGGGCCCCCATCCGCTCCTGCAGCAAGCGCCGCTCCTCTTGCGCCCGCTGCAGGCCCTGCAGGGCAACCGCCTCGCCCTCCTGGCGCTGGAGCAGCCGCTGCCGACGCAAAGGGAGCAAAGGGCCATTCCAGGGAAACTTGAGTTTTATCGTCACCATCTTACAAAATAACTAGCTGTACCCGGCACGCATTGCTGTGCCCTATTTTGGAGGTGCGAGGAAGTCTGAGTATGTAAGGGTTGGAGTTGTTGTTAGTTATGGTGTTGTTGGGGCCATGGCTGTGTTGTTGTGGGTTGTTCTGGTGGGTGGGATGTTGGAGTCCTGTGGAGTTGTTGTTGTGTGGTGTTGCTGGCGTTCTGCATAGCTTGTGGATATACAATGTTTTTTGTCTTTCCGTCTGCTGTGTTGATGTAGAGGCTGATGCGTGTGTGGGTGGGGTACTTTGGAAGTGAGTGGAGGTACTTGAAATCCCATTATCCATGGTGTGTCCTCCTCTAAACTGCAGTTGGATGGAGTGTGGGTCATGGGGGGCATTGTGTGCCAAGTTTGGTCTTTATCGGTCTTGGTTCTGGGACACAGTGGTCTGTGGGGAATGATGGGTTTTGAAGTACTACAAATCCCATTTTCCATGGAGGTACTTCAAGTCCCATAATCCATGGTCCACCCTCCTCCAAACTGTAGTAGAATGTAGCGTGGGTCATAGGGGCTCTGTGTGCCAAGGTAGGTTACTGTAAATTCAGGCCATACACAATGTCCCATGAGCTGAGGCCTAGTCAGGAACAGCAAGTTAATGAAGCCTTACTGTAAATTCAGGCCATACACAATGTCCCATGAGCTGAGGCCTAGTCAGGAGAATCAAGTTAATGAAGCCTTACTGTCAATTCAGAGCGTAAACAGCATTCCATTAAGTGAGGCCTAGTCAGGGAAATTAAGTTAATGAAGCCTTACTGTCAATTTTGGGCGTGGTCTGTGATTTGTAGGGGTGTAAATTTTCCGTGGGAAGTGAATTGGGTGTTTGTGTTTGTGCCTCAGCCCTTTGCCTTATCGTCCTCTGACAGTTTATTATGGGTTGGAATGTTCATGTTGGCTGGCCAGTACAGGAGTTATGCAAATCCGCCCTTAATGGCAGCCAATCATGTTGTCAGAATGTAGAGGCTGGGAGAGTCGTTGGCAGCCCCGGAGGATGCTGTGAAATGTAGGTTTTTTTACTCGTTGTTTTGGGGGCCTTTTAGGTTTTGGGGGGGAAAGTTTCTTTGCTACAAACCTACCTTGTCGGAAGCCTATTTCTGTTGGTAAGTTTGGTGTCGCTGCGTTGTAAGGTGTCTCTGTTTGGGACGGTCGTTCCATGACGACTCTTCCTTTATATATATAGATAAAGCAGGCCACTAGGGGGCCCTTTTGGGGGATCGGACAACCCATCTTGTGCTTGACCGGGGACCATCTGGCTGACCTCTGGGTACCCCTCCCGGACTCACCTCCTCCCGCTGCCTAGCCAGGGCCTCCATCTCCTCCTTCTCCATCTCTCGCTCGACCACCTCCCTGGTCAGCGCCTGCAGCCGCTCCGAAAGGCCCCCGCTCTGCTTTTTGGCTTCAGAGGCCGCTTGCCGGGCCATGTCCAGCCGCTCCTGTAACGGCCCGGAGAGCAATGAGCAGGAGATAGATGCGTGCGGCCGGCATCAATCAATGCAATTTGCTGGACAACTTGACTCTTATGATTCTATTAACTGACTTCAGACAGTTGTTTCTGCTTCAACGAGCGGCTCAACGAGCGGCTCTTATCTCGAGTTGCCTTTCATTCATTGCAATAACACTTACTCGCTAGCACGGTCTCAATGCAAGAGAGAAGGAAGAGGCAGAACAATGGCTTCTGTTATGTTTATACCCCAATGTTGAGAGAGAGCAAACAAGCCTGTCTAGAAAAGCAACTGTAAACAACAGAGGTGCAACGCACAAGAATAATCATGCGATCAAAGGAGTATATCAATAATGTAATATTATCAACAAAATATGGTAATAAATGTCAATACAGCAGATAATGTACACAAACCATACCACCCAAGGTCCGTGGAGGCTTCTTAAGTAGTCACAAAGGATTTAGGGAAAGAGAGATCTTCAGTCCCTCTAAACATAAAACATAAGAGTCTGTGATTTTGCCAGCTGTGCATCCAAATTTTGCCTATACGTCATCACTTGTGGTTGTTTTATGATTTATGTGGGCCAAACCCAGAGAGAGATTCGCACCAGATTTGTGGAACGTCGTTCAAAAATATCTCACGGAGCCACAGACTGCATTTTATGCACATTGTAAGGCCGCTAAGCACTCCGCTGCCGCTTTAAGAATTAGATTGCTTGAAAGGATCACTCCTAACATGCACTCTGACATCTCTGTTCAATTAACAAGGGCAGAAAATAAATGGATTTTAATGTTGGATACTGAGTGGCCACGTGGCCTCAACGATGTAATCAGCCTCAATTCCATCTTAATTTAATCTACTTTAGTATAAAAAGGGACCACCCCTCAGAGTCTTCTACCTTTGGGTCACCCTTTCTATCGGGAAGCGGGTTATACAATTGTTCGGATTATCCTGATATGTACTGGATCGATATTATATTCTTTGTGGCTAGTTCTGGTGTTTTCATGCACTCGGATGTATGTATATATATATTATATATCAGGGCTGTCCAACTGGCAGCCCCTTTCCTATGGCCCCCTAATCTTTTTAATAAAAAATAAAAATAGAAAAATAAATTAAATAAAAAAAAATAAAAATAATTACCCACTTCTGGGTTTCGGAGAAAGTCTCGCGAGACTACGTCAGCCACGCGGGATTTCGATAACGGAGGCGTAGTCGAAATACTGAGTGGGCGGCGCTCCCTCCTCCTCTTCCTCCTCCTGGCCGCTTCCACTTCCGGGGCTGTGAGGGGAGGCCATGCCGCTGGACCACCGCTGCGTGCCGGGCCCGGAGGAGTCGCAGTCGCCGCTGGTGCTCGTGGCCGGCGGGGGCGAGCAGGAGGAGGAAGAGAAGAAGCCCGGGAGGGACCCTTCCGCGTTGCAGCCCCTCTTTGCGCGGGTCTTGCTGCTGAGCCAGGCCAAGGGCTCGGCCTTCGTGGAGCTCTCGGGCGGCACAAAGGTCTTGTGCGCCGTGTACGAGCCCCCCGAGAGCCGCCAGAGGAGGAGGAGGAAGGGCGGTGGCGGCGGGCGAGGGGCCGGCTGGTGTGTGAGTTCCGCCGCGCGCCTTTCTCTTCACGCGGGGCCCGGAGGCTGCCCTCAGAGTGGGACCTGGCGCTGGCGCAGGCCCTGCAGCAGGCGCTCTTGGCCGCCGTGCGACTAGGCCGCTACCCGCGGGCCCAGCTGGAAGTCAGCGCCCTGCTGCTCGAGGATGGCGGTTCTGTGCTCCTGGATCCGTTTGGGAAGGTAGGATGAAGCAGGGGGCTCCCTTTGTTATTAGTAATATATTTAATTGTATATTTTGTTATTAGTAATATATTTAATTGTATATTTTGTCATTAGTAATATATTTAATTGTATATTTTGTCATTAGTAATATATTTAATTGTATATTTTGTCATTAGTAATATATTTAATTGTATATTTTGTTATTAGTAATATATTTAATTGTATATTTTGTTATTAGTAATATATTTAATTGTATATTTTGCCCCTTATTCTTTTATAATCATTCTGTTCCATTGTTTTATTTATTTATTTTATAATTAAAAATGCAACTAGTAATTTGTGGGCGGAGCCGGGGAGGGGCATGGGCGGGGGCGGAGCTGGGGCTTGGCCCCCCAGGTGATCAGTGACCGGAATTCCGGGCACAGGTCCGGTAGAAGTTGGACAGCCCTGTTATATATTATACTCGTAGATACACTGGACGTTGCTTATATATTGAATTATGCCTCATAAAAGCCAGCTTTGGCGAAACGGCGTTGTGGCCAAGATTTACAGCATCTGCGAGCCGCCGGCTTGAGCTTTCAAGCCCCATTGATCTAGAGCAGGGTTGTCCAACTTCTACCGGGTCCAGGGCCGGAATAGAGGTCACTGATGACCTCGGGGCCGCTCGCCCCGCCCCAGGCCCCGCCCAGGCCCCACCCCAGCCCAGGCCCCGCCCTCTCCTAAAGCTGTCATTCTCCCGGGCAGCGCGTCACAGGCCTGGCGTGACGCGCTGCCCTTGGCGCCGCCTACTCCTCCTTTTCAGCGCCCCCCGCCCTTCCTAGGGCGGGGGAGCCGCCGAAAAAGGGCAGAAGGCGGCACCAAGGGCAGCGCGTCACAGGCCTGGCGTGATGCGCTGCCCTTGGCGCCACCTACTCCTCCTTTTCGGCGCCCCCCCACCCTTCCTACGGCGGGGGAGCCGCCGAAAAAGGGCAGAAGGCGGCGCCAAGGGCAGCACGTCACAGGCCTGGCGTGACGCGCTGCCCTTGGCGCCCTCTCCTCCTTTCAGCGCCCCCGCCCTTCCTAGGGTGGGGAGCTGCCAAAAGCAGAAGGCTTCGCCAAGGGCAGTGCGTCACAGGCCTGGCGTGACGCGCTGCCCTTGGCGCCACCTACTCCTCCTTTTTCGGCGTGGAGAGAGGGACGGAGGGGGCGGTGCGGGGAGGAGGAGCTAGCTCTCTTCCTCCTCCCTGCCCCGCCTCCCCCTCCCCCCCGGCTGCCATTTTTTTTTTAAAAATAGAATTTTTTAAAAAAATTTAAAAATGGCGGCTGGGGGCATAGCTGGGGCCGTGCCCAACAGGCTGGGGGGCCGGATCCGGCCCCAGGGCCGCCAGTTGGACAGCCCTGATCTAGAGCACTGATTTTCAACCAGTGCCGCAGTACACTAGTGTGCCGTGAGAGATAATCAGGTGTGCCGTGGGAAATTATTTTCGAACTTCATTCATATATAAACTATAAGGCGCACCTGTCCCTTTAAGAAATGGAACCATAAATACATTTAAACACATATTAACTATATCAGGGCTGTCCAACTTCTACTGGACCGGGGGCCTGAATTCCAGTCACTGATCACCTGGGGGACCTAAGGGTCTGCCCCCGCCCCGGCTCCGCCCCCTCCCGGCTCCGCCCCCTCCCCCAGCTCCAACCCCTTCCTGCCCCTCCCCCGGCTCTGCCCCCCCCATACTCAATATGCCCAAATGTGAACACTGGTGGATTTGGGGGGAAATAGACTTTGACATTTGGGAGTTGTAGTTGCTGGGATTAGTAGTTCGCCTACAATCAAAGAGCATTCTAAACCCCACCAATGATGGAATTAACCAATCTTGGCACACAGAACTCCCATGACCAACAGGAAATACTGGAAGGCTTTGGTGGGCATTGACCTTGAGTTGTGGAGTTGTAGTTCACCTCCATCCAGAGAGCACTGTGGACTCAAATAATGATGGATCTGGACCAAACTTGGCATGAATACTCAATATGCCCAAATGTGAACACAGATGGAGTTTGGGGAAAACAGACCTTGACATTTGGGAGTTACAGTTTCTGGGATTTATAGTTAACACACAATCAAAGAGCATCCTGAACTCTTGCAACAATGGAATTGAACCAAACTTGGCACATTGAACTCTCATTACCAACAGAAAGTACTGAAAGGGTTTGCCTGGGAACTGACCTTGAGTTTTGGAGTTGTAGTTCACCTACACCCAGAGAGCACAATGTTGGATCAGGACCAAACTTGGCATGAATACTCAATATGCCCAAATGTGAACAGGAGAAGGAAGGAAGGAGGGGAAGAAGAGAAGGATGGAGGGAGGAAAGGGAGGAGGGAAAGTGAGAAGGAAGAAAAGATAAAAGGGTGGCAGGAAAGAAAGAAAGGAAGGTGAAAGAGGGGCAAGGAGGGAGGGAGAACAGTTGAAAGGAAGGACGAAAGGGTGGGTGGGTGGGTGGGTGGAAGGAAAGAAGGTGAAAGAGAGGGAGGGAGGAAAGAAGGAAGGAAGAAAAGAGGAAAGAGTGGAAGGAAAGGAAGGGAGGAAGGAGAAAGAGAGAGGGAAGGGGAGGAAAGAAGGCCGGGCGGCAGTTGGGGCTGCTGAGGTGGCGGCGGAGGAGGAGGCGGGAGCGCCGCCGCGAACTGGGCCGCCGCGGTTGGGCCTTTGCCGCGGCCTCCGCCCGGCTGAGCCTCCTCCGCCGCTGGGCCTCCGCCCGCCGGCGCCGGCGTGAGTGTGACTGTGCCGCGACCGCCTACAAAAACGGAGTGCGTCGATTAGCGGGGGAGGAGGGAGGGAGTAGGAGGAGGGAGCCTGCTCCTCCTCCCTGCCCCGCCCAGCCCAGCCCCGCCGCGTAAAAAAATTAATAAATAAAAAAACCCAAAAAAAACCAGCCGATTTCTTTTTAAAAGTGTAGGGGGCCGAAGGGAAGGGACTGGGGGCCGTATACGGCCCGCGGGCTGCCAGTTGGACAGCCCTGAACTATATGTATTACTGTGTTAGAGCAGTGTTTCCCAACCAGTGTGCCGGGGCACACTAGTGTGCCGTGAGCAATCACCAGGTGTGCCGTGGGAAATTGGAACCTCCAGGAAGGGGAGGGGGGGAGAGTCTAGTGTGTTGAAGTATAAAAACCCTAAGAAACGTACCTCGATAAAGGCACAAAATTACAACCACCCCCCTCCCCGCCCGTTGTCTACTTGGTCTCTCCCTCTCCATGCATTGGGAAGGCCCGCCTCCCTTTCCCCAAGTAGAGACCTCCTCTTGCCTCCAACCCCCCCCCCCGGGCCTAATGCCGGATGGTTCAGTCCAGCACCGGCCCCGCCCCTGCCCCTCCCTCCTCCCCAGTAGGCGCGAAACCGCTCTCAGCCTCCCTTGGGCTCCCCGCCCGCCGCCGCCTTTCTTCCTGCCTGCTTTGCCAGCCCCGAGATGCCCACCCGGGCTGCCCCACTGACCCCCGAGGAGCTGCACAGGTGGTGAGTGAGGCTCCTGCTCCCCACAACCACAATTCAAGCCTGGCGGGGGAGGGAGGAGGCAACCTAAGTGAGAGGGAGACTGCTGGTCTTTCGAGACCCCCCTCCAGAAACTGTAACTCCCAAATGTCAAGGTCTATTTTCCCCAAACTCCATCTGTGTTCACATTTGGGCATATTGAGTATTCATGCCAAGTTTGGTCCTGATCCAACATTGTTTCAGTCCGCAGTGCTCTCTGAATATAGGTGAACTACAACTCCAAAACTCAAGGTCAATGCCCACCAAACTCTTATAGCATTTTCTCTTGGTTATGGGAGTTCTGTGTGGGAAGTTTGTGTCTTTCTGCCATTCCTGCCAGGATATCTATGTCGTGTTCATCGAAACAGGCCCAGGTTTCACGCTGAGTGTATAAATACATTTAAAAACATATTGACTATATGTGTTAGTGTGTCATTTTGTGTCATTTTGGTTGGTGGTGTGCCCCAGGATTTTGTAAATGTAAAAAGTGTGCCGCGGCTCAAAAAAAGGTTGGGAAACACTGTATTAACTGACTTCAGACAGTTATTTCTGCTTCAACGAGCGGCTCAACGAGCGGCTCTTACCTTGATTTACATTTCATTCATTGCAATAACACTTACTCGCTAGCACGGTCTCAATGCAAGAGAGAAGAAAGAGGCAGAACAATGGCTTCTGTTATGTTTATACCCCAATGTTATTAGCTCATTAATTCAGTGTTCAGCCTCGTAGTCTACTGCAACATCTCCGCATGCTTCATAACGTTCCAAAGATTAACTCTTTCACAGCTAGCAGCATGGACATTTCAAACGTGTACAATACATACTGACATTACACTGATAGCATATTCAGAAGAGGGTTTGGTTGTACCTGCAGGACCCTCCGGTCGTGTTCGCTGGCCGCCAGGGCCTTCTGCAGCTGCAGAGCCTTCTCCTGCGCCGATCCGGCCGCACCGTGGCTCTCGGCGAGGGAGGCGCTCAGGCTCTGGAGCTTTTCCTTCAGGCAGCTCTCAGCTTCCGTTGCTTTGGCCAGAGAGAGGCTGCTGCGGTCCAGAGACAGCTGCAAGGTGCTGGCCTTGGCCTCGCTCTCCGACACCTGGAGGGTGGCAGTCAGTCGTTGGGAATGGAAGACGAATCTTATAGGCCTGCACTTCTCCCCACTGAGGGAAGGTCATGGGGTTGCAAGTGAGCCTCCTGGCAGGATGCAAGGATACGGCACTACCTGGCCATCCCTCCATGACTCCCTGGTCCTTGCATTCTGCCCCCAAACAGAGGTCCAGGCTCTACCTAAAGGCCAGGCCGGGCTTTAGCACAGCAGGCTAATCACCAAGCTGCAATAAATCTTGCCAACCGGAAGGTTGACCATTCGAAGCTTGGGTCAGGGTCCGCGCCTGACCTTTAGCCCAGATTCAGCCTACCTAGCAGTTCGAGAACAAATGTGAGTAGATAAATAGGAACTGCGTTAAAAGAGGGGAGGTATTTTAGGATCAGAAAAGGAGATATAGCGAGAGCACCCTCCTGTGGACGGAACCAAGCATAGCCTCCGAAGACGCCGAAAGAGTGAGAGAGAGAACAAATCAATGGATCAATGCGAGGGCCCCGCCGCAGCCCAGAGAGCGAGAGACGGAGGAGACGGAGCAGAGCAGGCCCGGATTACCCATAAGGCCACCCTAGGCCATGGCCTAGGGCGGCAGCTATGGGAGGAACAGCAGATCCGGACCCCCCAAAATTGAAAAAAAAATCAGATCTTCGGGCGCTTGCTTTTGTGCCTGCGCAGTGAGAAGGAGCGAGCGAGAAGGAGCCGGGGGGAAGTCCCGCCGCCACTAGGGCATCTGACGTGGCTTCCCCCCGCCACCTCCTCGCTCGGGCGGGCGGGCACCACCCCTTCCTTCAGTGAAGGAAGGAGGGGCGCCCGTGCGAGCAAGGAGGCGGAGGGGGAAGCCACGTCAGACACCCTAGGGGCGGGACTTCCCCCGGCTCCGTCTGCCTCGCGCAAGCCCCCCCCCTGGGGCGGCATTTACAGAGTGTGGCCTAGGCCGCCACAAAACGATAATCCGGGCCTGGAGCAGACTTTGCCGGGAGGAGCAAGGAGGGCCATGAGAAAGGGGGAAAGAGGGGTGTGGACCAGTTTGGTTTTTTTTAGGTCTGTGATCTGCGCCCCCCCCCCCTCGGCTTGCGCCCTTAGGCCATGGCCTATGTTGGCCTTATGGGTAATCCGGGCATGCCCGTTTCATCATTGTATACCTGACATTGAATGTCTGACGTACGTGTGTTCTGTGATTCGCCCCGAGTCCCCTTCAGGGGGATAAGGGCGCAATATAAATACCGAAAATAAATAAACACCTGTCTCTGCAGGAGTTCAAGGCGGTCGCGCAGGAGCTGGACCTCGGCCTCGCGGTCGCTCAGCCCCAGCTTGGCCCTCTGCAGCTCCCCCTCCAGCGAGCGCCGGAGAAGCTCCAGCCTGGTGCCCCGGCCCTCCGAGGCGTCCAGGACCTCCTTCAGCCGCCGCTTGTCCGCCTCCAGCCGGGCCTCGCCGGCCTTCATCTTGGCCATCCTCTCCTAGACCGAAAACAGCGGGAGTGGGGCTCAGAGGGACTGCTCTCCCTCTGCCACCACGGCAGCTGAGACACTGCTACGTCACTCACCTGGTTGGCCTTGCGCTCCCCTTCTGCCGCCTTCAGGCCCCGGTCAAGGGCCGCCACCTTCTCCGCCAAGGCCTTGCGCTCCCTCTCGCTCTGGCGCAGGCTCTCCTCCTGCAGCGCCATCGAGGACTGGGCCTCGCTCAGCCTTCCCTCCAGGTTGTGCCTCCCTGCAGAGAAGAGAGGAGCGCTCAGTTGACGTAAGGGAGCAGGCCCAGATTACCCATAAGGCCAGCCTAGGCCATGGCCTAGGGGCGCACGCCAAGGGGGGCGCAGATCACAGACACCCCCTCACCCAGCTCATCTGCCTCCCGCCGGGCCCCGCCCACTCCGCCCAACCCACTTCCTCCCCCCCCCCGACCGAGTTTGCGCCTCTGTTTGCCTCAGGAAGCTGTCCGTCACGATGATTGGCAGGAAAGCGGGCTACTCGCGCCTCCGCCCTGGGCAGCCAATAGCTACAGGGGGAGGGGGAGGAGCCTCGACAGCACTTGGGCCTGATTGGGCACGGGATGGGAAGGCGGGTTTGGAATAGATGACGGGGAGGGCTTCGGCAGCGCAGGAGCTGCAGTCAGGCCGGCCCATCCCTCCCTGGGCGTCTCCAACCTGTGCGGGGAGGTCACTCTTGGATAGCTGGCAGCCTGTGGCTTCCCCGCCTCGCCTCCTCTGCGTAGCAGCGTCCGAGGGGCTCACCCGCGGGGAGAAGGAGGAGGACAAGAGGAGGGCGACGACGAGCCACAGGGCCCGGTCGGTCACGCACCTTCTTCACTCTCGGCCAGTTGCTTCTGTAACTGCTGAACCCGGGCTTTGGCCGCGTCTCGGTCGGCTTCCGTTTCGGCCAACTGGCGGGTCAGGGCTGCCAGGCGGGAGCGTCCTTCATCCTGGGTGCCCGGAAAAGAGGGACGGTCAGAGAGGCCGGAGCGACGAGGGAGAGGACGCAGGGATTCAGAGAGGGGAGGCACTCGGCCCTTGAACTGACCCGCTCCCGCTGCATCTCCCTCATCTCCTGCAGGAAGTCCTGAAGCGAGGTCCTCACGGCCTCCGGGTCGATGTCGGCCACCGGCTGCTCGCTCCGGCTGGGAGACAGCGTCCGCTCTGGGGAAAGGCTCTGCTCCGAGGGGCTCCCCTCCCGCTCCTCCTCCGGCATTTCACCTAGCGGGCAAAGATGGAGGCAGGCCCGGATTACCCATAAGGCCACACTAGGCCATGGCCTATGGGCGCAGGCCTAGGGGGGCGCCAGATCAAGGACCCCCCCCCCAAATGTTCAAGCAAAACCGCAACATGCGGCACGACTCTCTCTCTCTCTTTCTCTCTCGAGGGAGGGCGGTGGGAGAAGGGAATGGTGCCCCCCCTCACCAAGGAAGGAGGGCGCGAGGAGGATGAGGTGCAGCGAAGAGATATATAAAGGAAGAGTCGTCATGGAACGACAGAGAAACAGAGAAACAGAGAAACCTTACAACGCAGAGACACCAAACTTGCCAACAGAAATAGGCCTCAGACAAGGTAGGTTTGTAGCAAAGAAACTTTCCCCCCCAAAACCTAAAAGGCCCCAAAACAACGAGTAAAAAAAACCTACATTTCCCAGCATCCTCCGGGGCTGCCAACGACTCTCCCAGCCTCTACATTCTGACAACATGATTGGCTGCCAATAAGGGCGGATTTGCATAACTGCTGCACTGGCCAGCCAACATGAACATTCCGACCCACAATAAACTGTCAGAGGACGATAAGGCAAAGGGCTGAGGCACAAACACAAACACCCAAATCACTTGCCACAGAAAATTTACACCCTACAAATCACAGACCACGCAAAATTGACAGTAGACCAATTTCCCTGACTAGGCCTCAAATGGAATGCTGTTTAGCTCTGAATTGACAGTAAGGCTTCATTAACTTAATTTCCCTGACTAGGCCTCACTTAATGGAATGCTGTTTACGCTCTGAATTGACAGTAAGGCTTCATTAAATTGATTCTCCCGACTAGCCCTCAGCTCATTGGACATTGTGTATGGCCTGAATTGACAGTAAGGCTTCATTAACTTGCTGTTCCTGACTAGGCCTCAGCTCATGGGACATTGTGTATGGCCTGAATTTACAGTAACCTACCTTGGCACACAGAGCCCCACTGACCCACGCTACATTCTACTACAGTTTGGAGGAGGGTGGACCATGGACCCCGCCCTCCTTCCTTGGGCACCCAGGGAAACGGCGGAAGAGGCAGAGGCGCCCTCCTGCTACGTGCGCATGCCCGCCAGCGGCTCCGGGGCAGGCTTCCCTCCGCCTCACTATCCTCCTCGCGCCCAAGGAAGGAGGCATGACGTGGAGGAAGCCCCCGCCCGCAGGGTCGCTGGCGCCTCGGGCATGCCTCCTTCGCCTCCTCCGCCGTCCCCTGGGTGCTCAAGGAAGGAGGGCGGGGCGAGGATGACGCGCAGGGAAGCTCCGCTCCCAGGGCCGCTGCGGCGCATGCGCAGCAGCGCCCCGGGGGCGGGGCTTCTCAAGTGTAGCCTAGGGCGCCAAAATCAGTTAATCCGGGCCTGTATGGAGGCAGGCCCAGATTGTCCATAAGGCTACACTAGGCCATGGCCTATGGGCGCAGGCCTAGGGGGCGCCAGATCAAGGACCCCCCCCCAAAAAAGTTCAAGCAAAACCGCAACGTGCGGCACGACTCTCTCTCTCTCTCTTTCTCGGGGGAGGGCGGGGGGAGAAGGGCCCCGCTCTGACTGGGGCAGAGCGTGGCCGGGACCCTTCACCTAGCGGTCAGAGCCACTCCTTACCTTTTAGGGGGGAGAGCAATCTGTGGTGACCTGTGACGGCCGGACTGGGGGGTCGCCCCTTGCGGTGCCCGAGGCCCAGGGTCCTCCTGAGGACCGAGTGGAGGCTGCTCAGCCGCGTTTCCGCCTGCCTCCTGAGGGACTCCGCCCGGCCCAGCTCCACCTCCAGGCCCTGCGCCCGCCCCTCGGCCGCGCTCAGCCGCAAGCCCAGCTCCATCGCCGCAGCCTCCGCCGCCTCCAGCTTCAGGCCCAGGTTGCGGGCCTCGTCCTGCAACTTCCGCTCGTTGCCCCGGGCCTCCTCCAGGCCGCCTCGCAGCTCCCGCTCACGCACGCGGAAGTCGTGCTCCAGACTCGAGAGCTTCCGCTGCAGGTTCTGGAGCTGGAAGGACGGAGAAGGGGGGCACGTCACGGGGCCCTAGAGGAGGGCCCGCTTCCCTCCACACAAGAGGCGGCTCCCACCTCCTTCTGGACCGACTCCCGCCCGGTTTCGCTCTCCACGATCTTCTGCTTGAGGCCGAAGGACTCTCTGCGGCTCTCCGACTCGCGCTGCTCCTCCAGGAAGACCCGGGACTGCAGCTCCGCCACCTCCTTGCTCTTCTTGCTGTTCTCGCCGTCCAGCATCTTCACCTGCGCGGACAGGAGGGCCCCCCTGAGTGCCTGCACTCTAGCCATCTCATCACACAATGCTGGGGCTCCTCTTAGGCCACGGATCCTGCTGACCGCCGCAGCATGATACAGGCCATGGCCCCCTCCATTGATGGCAGGCCCGGATTACCCATAAGGCCACCCGAGGCCATGGCCTAGGGGCGTAAGCCGAGGGGGGCGCAATTCACGGACCAAAAAAAATGTTGATACAAAACCGCAACGCGCGGCATGATAACTCACTCTCTCTCTCTCTCTCTCTCTCTCTCGGGGGAGGGTGGGGGGAGAGCGCTGCGAGGGGGCGGGGGAGGGAATCGCGCCCCCCCTCATGATCACCCTCGCCCCTATGTCAAGAAAGGAGGGCACGAGGAGGAGGCGGAAGGAAGTCCCTGGGGCACCCAGAAACATTGGGGAAGGAGGCAGTGGCGCTCGCGCCCTCCCGCCGCATGTGCATACGCGGCAGCGGCCCCAGGGGCGGGGCTTCCCTTCGCCTCCTCCTCCTCCTCGCCCTCCTTCCTCTGCTTACTACCCCAATGTTCCTGGATGCCGGCTCCGAAAGGCCCAGGGGCTGGGAAGGGCCCTGGGAGCGGCTCCCTGGGCTCCTGCCTGGCCCAGCTGGACAAGGGCACCGAGCCAGGGATGGGCGAGGCCTTGCTGGCCCTCCGCACGCAGCACATCAAGGAAACTTCCGGGAGTGTGGGGGGCTGGCGCTGCTGCTGAGGGTCCTGGCCGGCGCCCCCAGGCCCCGCCGCAACCTTGACCTCGCCCTCAGCATCCTGGGCAACTGCTGCACCGAAGGCGGGAGCCGGGCCCGCGTGCGCCAGCTGGGAGGCATCCCGCCCCTTGGTGAGTGAGGAGAGGCAGGCGGAAAGAAGGAATGTGTGTGTGGGGGGGTGCGGTCAGGCCCGGATTAATGGTTTGTGGCGCCCTAGGCCACACTCTCTAAATGCCGCCCCCGGGGGGTGGAGCCAGTGTGAGGGAGAAGGAGCAGGGGGGAAGTCCAACCTCTAGGGCGACTGACATGGCGAGCGAAGCCACATCAGTCATCCTAGGGGCGGCGGAGCTTCCCTCCGGCTCCTTCTCCCTCGCGTGGGCGGGCACCACTCCTTCCTTCACTGAAGGGAGGAGGGGTGGAGCCGGCGCAAGGGAGAAGGAGCCGGGGGAAGTCCCGCCCCTAGGACGAGTGACGTGGCTTCCCCCGCCGCCGCCTCGCTCGCATGGGCGCCCATCCTCCTTTCACTGAAGGAAAGAGTGGCACCCGACCGCGCGAGGCAGTGGCGGGGGAAGCCACGTCAGTCGCCCTAGGGGCGGCGGGGGCTTCCCCGGTTCCTCCCCTCACGCCGGCTCCGCCCCTCCCTCCTTCAGTGAAGGAAGGAGGGCGCCCGCCTGCGCAAGGGAGAAGGAGCCGGGGAAGTCCGCCCCTAGGGCGTCTGATGTGGCTTCCCCGCCGCCACCTCTCTCATGGGCGCCCCTCCTCCCTTCACTGAAGGAAGGAGTGGCACCCCCCCGAGGCAGCGGCGGTGGCGGGGGAAGCCACGCCAGATCCCTAGGGGCGCGGCGGGCTTCCCCGGCTCCTTCTCCCTCCCGCTGCTCCCTTCAGTGAAGGAAGGAGTGGCGCCTGCCTGTGCAAGGGAGAAGGAGCCGGGGAAGTCCCGCCCCTAGGGCTTCTGATGTGGCTTCCCCCGCCGCCGCCTCGCTCTTATGGGCGCCCCTCCTCCCTTCACTGAAGGAAGGACGGCGCCCGCCGCGCAGCAAGGAGGTGGGTGGGGGAAGCCACGCCCCTAGGGCGCGAACTTCCCGGCTCCTTCTCAGTGCGCAGGCGCAGAAGCAAACGCCCAAAATTCGGACGAAAATTTTGGGGGTCCGGACCTGCTGCCCCCCCAAAGCTGCCGCCCTAGGCCATGGCCTAGGGTGGCCTTATGGGTAATCCTGGCCTGGGTGCGGTAGAGGTTGGTTTGGGGGCGTAATTCCAAAGCGTGGCCTAGGGCGCCAAAAGGGGTTAATCCGGGCCTGATTGATGGCCGAAGTGGCGAGGAAGCACTGCAAGAATCCTAGCCGTGGGAGACGCCCTGCGCAATGACCTGAGCGCAGAACCCACCCCCAGCAGCCATGTCCCTCTCCTCCTCCTGCAAACCTGTCTCCGCAGCTCCTGCAGCTCCCGCCGGGCTTCCAGCCTTGACCGTTCCACCTCTTGGAGGCTACTGCGGATGTCGGTGGACTCCTTCCCCGCGGCTGCACGAGCCTCTTCCAGGACGGCCATCTTCTGCTCCTTTTCCTCGTTGGCCCGCTTCAAGCTGAGGGTCAGAGGAGGGGTTCAGGAAGCCGTCCACTTACTTTGGCTCCTCTCCAGCCCCTTTCCTTTCTCCCACCTGATGCGCTCCCCCTCGGCCCGCTTCAGGGCGGCACGCAGCTCGGCGTTGGACCGCTGCAGGGCCTCCTTCTCCCTCCCCTCGTCGGCCAGGCTCCTGCGCAGCTCCGCAGCCTCCTTGCGCCGGGACTCCTGCTCCTCCTGGGCCGCCCGGGCCTTGCGCTGGGCTTCCGCCTGCTCCCGGCGCAGGGCCTCGCGGGCCTCCTCCGCCAGCCGCAGTTGCGCCTTCAGCTCCTCAGCCTGGACGAGGAAGATGATTAGAGCGCCTGGGTTTGGTGGTCTCACCCCTTCCCAGTTCGGCCTCCGTCTGCCTTCTCACCCCTCGGAGGGCGGCCTCCCGCTGCTTGGCGAGCTCCCTGGCCTGCTCGTGCAACGCCTTGGCCTCCCGCTCGTGGCCTGCGATGGCTTCCTCGAACTGGGCCCGCAGCTCCCGCAGCTCCGAGTTCAGGGCGCCGATAGTGCCCTGGGGTGGAGCGAGACGGCCATTACTCTCCATGACTCTGGCCCAGAAGCCTCGGCAATACGTAAAGCAAGGCAAGGAGGGCCAAGAGGCACCCACCCGTTCGTGCTCCTGGCGCCCGAGGGCCTCCCGCCGCAGCCTCTCCGCCTCCAGGGTGGCACTGGCCAGGCTCTCCTGAGCGGCTGAGAGCTTCTCCAGAAGCATGGCCTTCTCCGACTCCTTCAGGGACAGCGCCTGCGTAAAGACGGAAGAAAGGAAGGGTCACTTGGTGGTCCTTTGCGCCATGGACCCCTTCCCGCTCCTTTCGCCTCCCCTTCCTCACCTGCTGCTTCTCGTTCTCGGCCAGGAGTAGCCCCTCGTCCCTCTCCTGCTGCAGGGCCGCCACCTCCTCGCCCAGCTCCTCCTTCTCCGCCTCGTGCCGCCCCTGCAGCTCCTCCCGCTCCTGCGTGGCGCGCTGCAGCAGCTCCTGGCGCTCGGCCTCCAGCTCCTGGTGCAGCGCCTCCTGTCGAAAGGGGCCCCGGGTGAGGTCTCAGTCTGATAGAAGGCCTCACAGTTTGAGGTAGGCCTTAGTCTGTGAGAGAAGGCCTCACAGTGAGGTAGGCCTTCAATCTGTGAGAAGGCTTCAGTCAGTGACAAGGCCTCACAGTGTGAGGTAGGCCTCAGTATGTGAGAGAAGGCCTCACAGTGTGAGGTAGGCCTCAGTCTGTGAGAGAAGGCATCACAGTGTGAGGAAGGCCTCAGTCTGTGAGAGAAGGCCTCATAGTGTGAGGAAGGCCTAAGTCTGTGAGAGAAGGCCTCATAGTGTGAGGTAGGCCTTAGTCTGTGAGAGAAGGCCTCATAGTGTGAGGTAGGCCTCAGTCTGTGAGAGAAGGCCTCATAGTGTGAGGAAGGCCTAAGTCTGTGAGAGAAGGCCTCATAGTGTGAGGAAGGCCTTAGTCTGTGAGAGAAGGCCTCATAGTGTGAGGTAGGCCTCAGTCTGTGAGAGAAGGCATCACAGTGTGAGGAAGGCTTCAGTCTGTGAGAGAAGGCCTCACAGTGTGAGGTAGGCCTCAGTCTGTGAGAGAAGGCCTCATAGTGTAAGGAAGGCTTAAGTCTGTGAGAGAAGGCCTCATAGTGTGAGGAAGGCCTAAGTCTGTGAGAGAAGGCCTCATAGTGTGAGGTAGGCCTCAGTCTGTGAGAGAAGGCCTCATAGTGTGAGGAAGGCCTCAGGCCTCAGTCTGTGAGAGAAGGCCTCATAGTGTGAGGTAGGCCTTAGTCTGTGAGAGAAGGCCTCATAGTGTGAGGTCTGTGAGAGAAGGCCTCAGGCCTCATAGTGTGAGGAAGGCCTCAGTCTGTGAGAGAAGGCCTCATAGTGTGAGGAAGGCCTTAGTCTGTGAGAGAAGGCCTCATAGTGTGAGGAAGGCCTTAGTCTGTGAGAGAAGGCCTCATAGTGTGAGGAAGGCCTTAGTCTGTGAGAGAAGGCCTCATAGTGTGAGGAAGGCCTCAGTCTGTGAGAGAAGGCCTCATAGTGTGAGGTAGGCCTTAGTCTGTGAGAGAAGGCCTCATAGTGTGAGGAAGGCCTTAGTCTGTGAGAGAAGGCCTCATAGTGTGAGAGAAGGCCTCAGTCTGTGAAAAGGCCTCACAGTGTGAGGTAGGCCTTAAGTCTGTGAGAGAAGACCTCAGTCTGTGAGAGAAGGCCTCATCTGTGAGTGTGAGGTGAGGTCAGGCCTCAGTCTGTGAGAAAGGCCTCATAGTGTGAGGAAGGCCTTAGTCTGTGAGAGAAGGCCTCATAGTGTGAGGTGGCCTTAGTCTGTGAGAGAAAGTGCCTCAGTCTGTGAGAAGGCCTCTGTGAGAAAGGCCTCAGTGTGAGTCTGTGACCTTAGAGAAAGGCCTCATAGTGTGAGATAGGCCTTAGTCTGTGAGAGAAGGCCTCATAGTGTGAGGAAGGCCTTAGTCTGTGAGAGAGGGCCTCAGTGTGAGGAAGGCCTCAGTCTGTGAGAGAAGGCCTCAAGTGTGAGGTAGGCCTCAGTCTGTGAGAGAAGGCCTCAGTCTGTGAGAGAGGCCTCACAGTGAGAGAAGGCCTCAGTGTGAGAAGGCCTTAGTCTGTGAAAAGGCCTCACAGTGAGAGAAGGCCTTAGTCTGTGAGAAAGGCCTCAGTCTGTGAGAGAAGGCCTCAGTGTGAGAGAAGGCCTTAAGTCTGTGAGAGAAGGCCTCAGTCTGTGAGGTAGGCCTTGTGAGGTAGGCCTCTGTGAGAGAAGGCCTCACAGTGTGAGGTAGGCCTCAGTCTGTGAGAGTCAGTGTGGGCCTCACAGTGTGAGTCTGTGAAAAAGGCCTGAGTCCTGTGAAAAGGCCTCACAGTGTGAGGCAGTCTGTGAGGCCTCAGTCTGAAAAGGCCTCACAGTGAGGTAGGCCTCATCTGTGAAAAGGCCTCACAGTGAGGTGGGCCTCAGTCTGTGAGAGGCCTCACAGTGTGAGGCCTCAGTAGGCCTCACAGTGAGGTAGGCCTCAGTCTGTGAAAAGGCCTCACAGTGTGAGGTAGGCCTTAGTCTGTGAGAAGGCCTCAGTCTGTGAAAAGGCCTCACAGTGAGGTAGGCCTTAGTCTGTGAAAAGGCCTCACAGTGTGAGGTAGTCTGTGAGAAGGCCTCAGTCTGTGAAAAGGCCTCACAGTGTGAGGTAGGCCTTAGTCTGTGAGAAGGCCTCAGTCTGTGAAAAGGCCTCACAGTGTGAGGTAGGCCTTAAGTCTGTGAAAAGGCCTCACAGTGAGGTAGGCCTGTGTGTGAGGTGGGGCCTTCTGTGAAAAGGCCTGTGAGGCCTAGGCCTCACTGTGAAGTGAGGTGAGGGCCTCAGTCTGTGAAAAGGCCTCACAGTGTGAGGTAGGCCTTAGTCTGTGAGGAGGCCTCAGACTGTGAAAAGGCCTCACAGTGAGGTAGGCCTTAGTCTGTGAGAAGGCCTCAGTGATGTAGGCCTTAGTCTGTGAGAAGGCCTCAGTCTGTGAAAAGGCCTCAGTGAGGTAGGGCTCAGTCTGTGAAAAGGCCTCACAGTGTGAGGTAGGCCTTAGTCTGTGAAAAGGCCTCACAGTGTGAGGTAGGCCTTAAGTCTGTGAAAAGGCCTCACAGTGAGGTAGGCTTTAGTCTGTGAAAAGGCCTCACAGTGTGAGGTAGGCCTTAGTCTGTGAGAAGGCCTCAGACTGTGAAAAGGCCTCACAGTGTGAGGTAGTCTGTGAGAAGGCCTCAGTCTGTGAAAAGGCCTCACAGTGTGAGGTAGGCCTTAGTCTGTGAGAGAAGGCCTCACAGTGAAGTAGGCCTTAGTCTGTGAGAGAAGGCCTCACAGTGAAGTAGGCCTTAGTCTGTGAGAGAAGGCCTCACAGTGAAGTAGGCCTTAGTCTGTGTGAGAAGGCCTCACAGTGTGAGGAAGGCCTCAGTCTGTGAGAAAAGCCTGTGCATGAGGTAGGCCTCGGTATGAGAAGGCCTTGTGCGTGAAGCTCCAGTGTGAAGGCTGCTGTTTGGCAAAGGCTACTCTGTGAACCTCCTGTGTAAGTTGAGTATGAGAAGAGGCTCTGTCAGAGGGAAGATGTTTATCTGCCTGAGAAGGAAGCCCAGCGCGGAAGCAAACAAGGAAGTATAAAGATCTTTGTGTCATGGAAACCTTGTAAATCGTGAGACCATACTATTTTGCTGGATCACGCTGCTTCTGATAAGTTGCTCTGCTAAAAATTCATGGTGAGCGTCTTTTGTCAATAAGCCCACTCACCCAACACCGGGGTCAGAGCGGCCCCCACAATCCGCCCTGTACCCCAGCATTGCCCCAATGGTACCTTCTCCCGCTGGAGGCGGTCCAGGTGCTCCTCGTGTGCCGCCTGCGCACTCCTCAGGGCCGCCTGCGCTTCCTGTTCGGCCTGAGCCGCCTTCTGAACCGCCTGGTCCCTCTCCCGCTCCAGGAGGGAAACGTCGGACTCCGCCTGTTGGCGGACGCTCAGGACGTCAACTGCGGCAGATGGACAGACGGGTGTCAGAGCAAAGGGAGGAGGAAGGGGCAGTTGGGAAAGTGGGGGAGCCACCCTGTTTCGGCCAGTCGGCAAGACAGTCAGAGCGTAACACCGGAACGGTCCCTGAACGGATTACCCATAAGGCCAACGAGGCCATGGGCTAGGGGCGCAAGCCAGGGGGGTGCAGATCACGGACCAAAAAAAAAACCTGGTCTGCGCCCCTCTTTCCCCCTTTCTCATGCCCCTCCTCGCTCTTTCTCCTGGCTAAGTCTCTGCTCCGTCTCACGCGCGCTCTCTCTCTTGCTCGCGCGCTCTCTCTCTTGCTCTCTCTCTCTTGCTCGCGCTCTCTCTCTCTAGCTCGCGCGCGCTCTCTCTCACCCGCGCGTACTCTCTCACCCGCGCGCGCTCTCATGCCCACTCTCTATCATGCTCGCGCGCTCTCTCTCAGTCTCTTGCGCGCGCTCTCTCATGCTCTCTCACATGCCCTCTCTCTCTCTCATGCCCGCTCTCTCTCGCTTGCGCTCTTTCTCTCGCTCTCTCTCGCTCTCTCGCTCGCGCGCTCTCTCTCATGCTCGCGCGCTCTCTCTCATGCCCGCTCTCTCTCATGCTCGCGCGCTCTCTCATGCTCGCGCTCTCTCTCATGCTCGCTCTCTCTCATGCCCGCTCTCTCTCATGCTCGCGCTCTCTCTCATGCTCGCGCGCTCTCTCTCATGCTCGCGCTCTCTCTCTCATGCCCGCTCTCTCTCATGCTCGCGCGCTCTCTCTCATGCCCGCTCTCTCATGCTCGCGCGCTCTCTCTCTTGCGCGCTCTCTCTCTCATGCCCGCGCTCTCTCTCGCGCTCTCTTGCCCGCGCTCTCTCTTGCGCGCTCTCTCTTGCGCGCTCTCTCTCTTGCCCGCTCTCTCTCGCGCGCCCGCTCTCTTGTGCTCTCTCATGACCTCTCTCTCTCGCTCTTTTGCGTGCTCTTTCTCTTGCACTATCTCTCTCGCACGCTCTCTCTCTCATGCCCACTCTCTCTCTCGCGCTCTCTTTCTCTCGCGCGCACTCTCTCTCTCTCTCTCTGTGCGCGCCTTTGGAGCAAGTTTGCACCCGCTGCGCTCTCCCCAAGCCTCCCAACTCCCGAGGAGACCTTCAGAGCACAGCAGAGCTTTCCAGCCGGTGGGAATGCATGGGGACCTTGGAGGTGGCGGGATGGTGCCTACTCGCCTTTCTCTTCTGCTCCGGAGGCACCTTGGCGAAAGCCAGCCAAGTGTGGGTCTGAGTGGTGTGTGTGGGGGGGTAGAGGTTGGCTTAAAGGGGGCGTAATTCCAAAGTGTGGCCTAGGGCGCAAAGAAGTGTTAATCCGGGCCTGGTCCCAAGGGCTGTCCACCCGGCCCCCTTCACCTTGCAAGGCCTCCTTGGCCAGGAGCCAGGCCCGTCCCTCGGACTCCAGCCGCTCCTTCTGGGCCTCCATCAGGGCCAGGCGCCGCTGGGCCTCGAAGAGGGTGGCCTCCAGGGAGTCCTTCTCAGATCTGGACAGCGGGAAGAAGAAAGAGCACATCATACATTTGTGGTACGTTGTGTGGCTGGGATCTCCTTTGCCCGCAATTGCCCCGCGTCTAGACTACAAGGAAAGTCAGACAGGCGTTCTTCAGCCTTCCAGGTATTTTGGACTGCAATTCCCACCATTCTTAACAATTTTAGGGACATCTTTCTGCACCACTGACAGGTTTCTCATAGTATCGCCCACCCTA